>OW121804.1:4665880-5150880 GCA_933228885.1 Leistus spinibarbis | reverse complement strand
TATTATTATTAGTTCTGCAGTTCTAGCGATCATGTTTCACTATAACTAATGTTGTAGACTCGGTTATTCAATTTTCCCGATAAATTCAAGGGATTAAACTATGTTTCATAAACAATGAAATAATGCTACAAATACTGTTAAACTTTTTACCAAAGCTGTATCATAAATTTCCCGTCTACAAAATATAATTTTCTTCCCGTTGCTGTCTCGTTGTTTCGAAATAGATTTAGTTTGGCCTGGTTTTACCGAGTAAGCGTATAGCGGGTGCATTTTATAATTCAGCGCGACGTTGGCGCTTTCGGGCGTAGAATGACTTTGGTATGTAAATAGTGCGGTGGCTGTTCGGCCAGCGGAAGAAGTGACTGCATATCGCCCTTACAGCCTGCACTCTGTAGAGTATGTAGATGCTGGGCTCTGGTCGGTCGGTCGGTCGGTCGTCACGAGACAGCGGCTTGATCTCGTTGGCCTAATGCAGTCAAACCGAATACGTGGCCAGCGTCCACGGGGTGATTAATGGAGGTCGATATGTGGCTCCAAATGACCTCCAACTCCTTCCATCTGGCGGGGTTGTCGTGGCCAACGCACACTGAAGATCCATGGCTGCAAATAGCTGGCGGTCCGTGTGCGCGCCATTTAGATACATTGGCCGGGCAAGAGTTATGACGGGTCGTCAACTGTTTGGACGGCCGTACAGACGGGCCAGCCCCTGTTTTAATTGATGATCAGACTTGAATGTGAAACACCAAGATTCTATAATACATCTACCCATTTGGGAACTATCTCGTTGCTAAACCTATTAGCGCTCATACATACACACACACACACACACATACACACAGATTCTCTTTTCCCCATCACATTCACGATCTTAGAAGACTATAATCAATCCATAGTTAACAACCCCAAATTCAGAACACGTCAAGTAAAAAGTGTATTGTTATCTTGAGTGCCATTTTGACTCAAACATACTTATCCAAAGTCGTTATCGCATATTTTGAGTCTAGTAGTTAATCCTAGTTTATATTACACATTGAGTGAAGAAGACATATTTCAAATTTTATACGTAAGTAAAATTGATATTGTGAAATATTTTAATAAAATAAGATTAAAATACTCGGTATTTTATCACAAAATTATTTATTTAAGACGACTAGTTTCTACTATTAATCCATGTTCAGGTCTGAAGATGGTTTAATAGCCGAAACTTGTCGTCTTAAATAAATAATTTTGTGATATTATACCGAGTTTATTATGTAGATTGTGAAGAACTGATACAAACATGGCTTTTATTGGAGGCGAACTATATGTTTATATTTTTCATTCTTTTAGATAGCGAGCAATGAATATCAATTGCGAATAGACAAAGATAGATTCGAAATCATTATCCATTTCACAATAATTTATTTGTTTAATTTACTAGCATTGCCAGTTTTTTCCCTATTTCGAATAAAAATGGACTACCTCAATATGTGCACCGTTAAAACAATTCTGTATATTTACATTACTTTTATTGTAAAATTACAACTAATACAATGTAATTTTACCGAAATAAGCAAATTTACTTTGATTTGAATGTAATTTTACAATAATTCTGTATAATTGCACTATAATTTTGCTTTTTTTTTTTACAGAAAGCTATTTATTGAAATATAGATAATATAGGGCTATGAATACTAGGTTGACAGAGCACACTGAAGTATACGAACTCCTAGAAGAAATCACAGTCTATAAATATACATATAAACAAACACACACATATTCAGAAGCAACCACCCATACTACAGAGCTGCTGTATATAACGTATTAATCATTAATTGTAGTCGGCAGTTTGCTCTGCTCCTTTCAGCCTCTTGTTCGCACACACACACACACACTAAAAGGAGGGGAGCAATGAATAAAACACGGTAATGAGCCAATCACGTGCGATGGAATTCGATGGCTGGCACTGGGACACATCACATCACGTTATCGTTTACACTCCAGTTCGCAGTGCGTCACCGTCAGCCGATATTCTTCCCTGCTGCTTTTTATTTTATTTTTTATTCCAACATATTTCAGTTGACACGACTGGTGCTGGTCGCGAACCAGACATTCCCACCCACATTGATTATCCTCATTTTTCAACACTAATTAAATAATTCTCTACATTCTTTATATAACACCTATCATCATCATCATCATCATCTGATAAACACGACACCCTTTATCTGATACCAAATTGAAATTATTGAACAGCATTAACAGGCGTGAGTTCATTCTGCGCAGAAATTATTCACATTTTCCAACATAACGAACAGTTCATAGAATTTAAAGAATTTTACGAAAAAAGAGGACATTATTATTTTTGTATGTGCAATCGGGTAGTTGGAGCGGTAATGTATGTGTGTCCCTTAAGACACGGTGTTTCAAAATTGAGAATAATATAGGGTTTATGTATGTGTGGCAATAGCAATACGTTTACAGTGCAATAAGCGTTGCTAGACAAACAAAATGTGTCTGACATGGTCGTAAAGCATTGTGGTTCTCTAATGACACACACGCGTGCACCTTTACACACGTGTCAAATGAGAATTTATCTCGCCATTCGCGTCAAAATTTAATAGACACAAGCTTCTCCCTCTGCCACTGGTATTTGTCTCTTGACATACGATAATATAATTAAAGGCCTGTTAGTTGTTCATATGCCGTGGAAAATTGCACGTGTAATTTGTGTTGTTGGTTTAGGTTGGTTAGTTTTTCACTTGGATTAGCTTCTAATATCAAATTTCATGAGATTTTTATTTTTTAACATCCGTTTGATGAACTAAATAACTTATTGTTTATATAGAAATTAGCATAGATACAGGCACCAATGCCTTCAGCTACATTAAATTGTTTGATAATGTATCAAATAGAACATAATGAACAACAACAACAAGGTTAGTTTGGATTTCCTTATTTACACATCGAGTAGCACTTATTGGGTTCCCCATCAGGCAGTGTTGTGGAAATTCGGTGAACGGTAAACTGGCAGCGACTTTCAATGCCCTGAACTTTTCGACCTGACAAAGTTTTAGATTAGCCGTTGTACGCAACCAAGCAGGGCCAAGCGCATAACCCACACCAAGTCAACTGACGTGAAAGCGTTCTCCAAGAACCCCCTTCAACTTTAAGCACAACCCAAAGCTGTGTTAAAGCACACTATTATAATATTACAATAACGCAAAATATTCAATTTTATGCACCGCTTCTTAAGCAGCCCACATTTAATTTAATTGACCAAATAAAACTTATACTTTATGTGTACCAAGTATAATGTTTGGCATGCTTGATTAATTTCGTATACGCAATTTAATTCAGTTATACCAACCGTGTGTCCTTTCAGAAGGAGAATACGAAATTATTTTAGAAATATTTTCAAACCAAAACTTTAATAGTTTGGTTTGATTCGGCAAAGGTTAAGTTTACCAAAACAAAAAAATTTATCGTGTCCGTTTTCTGTATTCTATACTCATGCAAATCTCTGGCCCAGTCTATGGAAGAGTTGGTAACCCTAAGTTTCGGATATTATTTTTCAGTGTAATTTATGTGTTGATGAAATTCTGCGCGCCTTTAAACTGTAACAAAAGTTACTCGGAGGAAACACGAAACGAGAATAGGGGGTATTAGAGTGCCGTAATGAGTGAACAAGCACCGAGAGCCTGTCCATTTTAATCAGTCACCGAACTACAGGTAATTACTTTCATTCTAATTGCCCCGAAATCAGATGGCGGTTCCACAGACAGGAATCAGATGTCACCTGCTATTCCGTAACAAATCGATCACGTGTGGTTTGCCTCCTCTGGCCATGTGTGTCTGTGTGTGTGTGTGTATCATGCATTATTTTTCGTTTCGGCGTACACTCTACAAAAGTAAATGCAACTTTTTAATGCACGTTTTATGTCGACGTAATTGTACAAAAAATAACATTACCGCGCCGAGTGAAAAACAAGCTCCTGCGCCGCGTTCTCTTGTTTTTGTTGTGTAATAGAAAAATGGGAAGACAAAAAGTTTCACTTATTTTTATTTTTTACCCGCCCGAAAATTACATTATGTTTAGTTACTTAAAAAATTAAATTATCTGTAGTAAACATAAAAAGTTTTTATTTTTATTAATTTCGAATTGTTTTTATATACCATGAGCCTTTGAAAGCAAAAAGTTTTTACTCTTGTTCTTAGTGTGTTTTATAAACATGAATATATCAAAACTTTATAATTATTATTTTGCAGCATGCTTGAGATAGACGTATGTCTAATACTTTAAAATAAAGATCTATGAATATAGACATCTGCATGGGTGTTCCAGTTGGTATATTTCTCATCGCGTATTCAACGAATACTTGAAGCATATGTGTTTGATATTCCGTTTATTTTACCATTTCGAATTTACTTTGTTTATTTGAAGTAAATTCAATTACAAAATCCGCAGTATTGTGGGTATAAAATAAATAATTATAGCCTAATTTTAGGTCATTTCCTTATTCTTAGAATTGCATTTGATGCAAGTACCTGCTTTCGCTCCTAAATATGCGTGCAAAATCCAAAAAAAATTGCATTGTGCTGCTCTGGGCTCTCTTGTACGTATAATCAAAGAAAATGTGTACATGTTTCGTATATGATTATAATATAAAAGTAGCAAGAGTAATTACGAATCGAAATGGCAAATAGTAATAATTTGGACCATTTTAAATCAAAATTAATTGTTAACGACACAACGAGAATCTAATTAACCCTGTATTTTAAATAATAATACGGTAAAATTTACATTCATGTTAAGAACTTAACTTTGCACATTTGTAGGATTACATATAATATATTTTCGACTTCGTCCACGAGAGTGTAGAAATTGTTAAAGCCAACATAGTTCTTGAAACCTTAAAGTGAATTAACTGTGATATTTGTAAAACGTTTTGAATTTGTGTGTTTGCAAAACTTTTTTATTTCGTTATACTTTAAGAGATGACATTATAACGGCTGTTGGCCCCGTAACATTTTACAAGATGGTCCTATTTCTTGTTATAAACGCAGTAACAATGCAGCACAAGCGAAAAAATAAAACGAAATGAAAAATACGATCTGTAAGATTTCTCGCCCGAATTCTCGGCAATTCCTACAAACTTTCACCCGGAAAGTTTACGAGTGTAAAACTGTCTTCCTGTTAGACTGCGCATAGAGCTATGCCTGGCGCCAATATTCGCCAACCCATCCCGACCGACCGAGCAAACAACATTGCTCGACGCATAAAACTCGAATACTCATTCTTCGTCCCATATAACGAAACATTAACCATATTACACGGAATATTTATTTAAATGTCATCAAACTCAACCGACTGTCATCTGCACCAAACATGTTTAAGAACACACAAAAAATATATAATTAAATATTTGGCATTGCCAAACAAAAAATATCATACATATACATGTTACTCATAACATGATAATTGTTATTTCAATGTTTCTTTATGTGTAACCATGAACTTGCTAAAAAGGCTCTACACTTGCTGAAATATTCATGCGTTAATAATATCAACCAATATTCCATTTTACAGAATTACTATCCATATATCTAAATATGATGTTTCAAATTTAAAATGTGTATATCTCTTCTATTCTTAGGTCGCCGTACGAAGTACTGAATAAATTAAAGCATTTGGTCGTGTGTCTGTAGCATTCTCGGATCAAAAAATTTCTTAACAAAAAGTGTTTGTCTCGTCGACCTGAATCCAATAAAATATATATATATATATATATATATATATATATATATATATCTTATATACTTGGATGTTAGTCTTGCAAGTATAAGAAAGTTGAATCACTCCCAGCTTTTTTTTATTATGTAAGTAACTTAGTTTCCCACAAATATAAATTACAACAAAAAACTACGGTCAGGGCCGTCTTAAGCCCATTTTACGAGGAAATTCAATATATAACATACAAAAGTAGTCTAGTTCACCAATATGCATATTGGACAAAAGTCAATACAACGTAAAACGAATTTTCCAGTCGATAAGCCTGATGGAACACATTTGAATTTTAATTAATAACCAAATTTCCGTGTACAGCTAACGACCGGTAGGCTAAATGGGCAGAAATTCGTCCGGGCGCGTATATATCGCTCCCCGTAGTGAGTGATGCTAGCTGGTGGTATATCCTCAATAGAAGTCGACGCCATGTACAAGAGCGACACCTCTGGGAGCAATCTTGAACTACAAACAACAAAACAGCACCGCGACGGAGGGGTACTAACCCTCTATCTCTCTCTCTCTCTTTACAGCCAGCAGCGCCAACTAGATCTTCTACGACGCCTCTGCCTTAGGCCAGACAAATTACTGGCATTACTCCGGTTTTATAATGCCATACCGTATTTACATATGTTGTGAATGCTGAATGTATGTGTGTAAACCTGCAGCCAGAGAGTAACAGAGAGAACACGCGATGTTGTGTGTGTGTCGTCCTTGTTTCCCTACTCAGCATATGCGTGTGTGTGTGTGTGTGTTTCAACTATATATATATATGGTGTGTGTAATAGAAGCTGAAAGGTTGGAAATTTTACCGCATGTTTGACGGTGTAAAGGAATCATCATCATCAGAGACTTATTCAGTGTACTATTTCGTTTCATAGAATTGGATTCCGCGTACCAAGTTATTTCGCAGTTTGGTTTAACTAGAGACAATGCCAGTTAACTCTGTTTCCGAGTATAATACTTCATTTCAGATGGTTCCAACTTGTAGTTTAACAGATTTTACACAAATTAAACTATAGCATTTGCGACAAATACATCTTAATTATGCCAATTGAAATATCTTCAACATATATTTCGAGTATACATAAATTACTTATTAATTATATCCCAAGAAGGTCGTTTCTGAGATAGTGAAATACTGGTTTAGATTTTTTATATTTAACTACTAAGGTAATTTCGGAAATAGTCAATTCATGTATTTTTATAAAAATCTCGCATTCTTATTTCCTGTTTGACGTTGTCCTAAAATAAATCGTATATTGTCGGTATAAAATTTGTATGGAAAATATCTATTAATATTGGTCAGTAATGGAAGTATTTCTTTGACCAAGTGCCTTTGTTTACTGAAGCTAAAAGCATATCAGAATTTGCAAGTTTCTACATAATTATCATCATAGTTATTTCTAATTATAATATTAATAACATGTTGGCAAAGAATGCGGGTTGGGTTGGTTGTTGGCAAAGTAAAAGAATCTAGAGTGAGTAAATGAATTCCTTGTGAATTTATGAACGACGTCCTAAATAATGCAGCAGAAAATTAAATATTCAGACATAATCCCAGCAACACCAGAGGAGTATGTGTACTTGACACAAAGTGGCGAGAGAGCGTACCAAAAGTTTCTGCGTCGCGACGCGACTAGCAGCGAGTGCTGGTGCTGTGTGTGCTGTAAAGAACAAGAAAGCAGGGCAGTTGGTTTTAAGTTGCAGCCACCGCAGAAGATACATTTTAATGGTGCGCACTGTATTTTGTTTTGATCCTAGTGCTGCGACTAGCGAGCAAATGACGAAGTAGATCCCTGATACTATCATACATAATACACCCTAACCAGAGTAGATCAAACGCACAGAATAAGCTGTTCGCTGTTCGCTGACTACTTCGACGTCGGCAAAAGAATATAAATTGAATTTACTTCGTTATTTTTGCTTCTTATTCATTGGAAGGAAAGCGGTACGGATTTAATGACTTCTCTATTGTACTCGCTCTTATTCGACACACACACACACACACACTAGACTAGACTAGAATGAAACCATGGATATCGGAATAACACATCTCTGTATGCCATTGTAGTAATATAGTTTGATGAGCCTTAGAAACACATTCCACCTTGCTCATCGCAGTAACAATTTAAGATAATTTCATGATTCAAAGTTACCATCAAATATAAATGCTTGTAATTTTTTTTTATTATATATAATTGAATATAAGGGAGCATTAAACTCGAGATAGATAGATGATAGAAAATACGTATAAGAAAGACGAGTGCAGGTCACAGAATGGAATCATTATAACATACATGTTAAGAACTGAAAAACCAAAACGTGATTTATAATAATAATTATTTATTTAATTTATAAGACTGTTTTTTATATATTCTAATATAATGTTTCTTTTGTTATAGGTGAGTTCTTTTACCAGATAATCCAATAATGGAAAAAGTCCAACTTTTCTTTGCATACAAACGAAATAAAGGTATTTCGGTATACAGGTATTTCTTTTTTTAAATTATCGCTAATTAGTACAAAAAAAAAAACAACTTAAAACTCGATTTTACACAATCTCTTTTTTGTACTCGTTACAAAAGGCATTACTTTTTGTTTTATTCGATTTTAATTTGTAATGAATTGTACAGAATTCAAAGTATTACTTGCTAACTTTATATTCGCAATAAAAATATAATTAATTGTTACATGGTATCGCAGCAAAATTTGAAACAATACTTATTTAACATTTGTATTGATTTCATGGTTTGAGTACGTTAGTTCGATTTATATAGCGTTCTGTATAGATACATAGACAAGATATGAATACTTATATTATTATTATAACATCGCTGAGGAGTTGGCTGTATGCAGTATATGATATGGGCACATGGTGCTCACCGGTGCATCTAGATTATATGTATACGAGGGGTCTGTTCAGAAAATTACCGATCATTATTTTTTAAAACTTTATTATTACTTTAACAGATTATTGGTTGGCAGCATTGCGTTGCGCATAACCGCCACATGTTCTAGGATTGTTGATATCTCGTTTAGTTTTCGTGATATTGTTATTTGAGTGCAACGTGTTTAAGTGTGATTGACGATTGAAATGTGCGATTTTCTGGAACAACGATTAATTTTTTTCTTTGAAAAGATCAGATCGACTGGTAATGTAAAATTTGTTTATATATATTTCATTGTACATGTAGGATATTATTTGTAATTTCCCGGAAGTTCGCTATAAACAGGTTCGTTATAAGTGTGAATACTACAGTATTTATAAAAGAATATGTTCTATATTTGATACAATGTGTGTGAAACTCTCCAGAATCAGTTTTAAAAATATTTCATAACGTGTTTGTCAAACTAAAAATATCACATGGCAGTCGTTTTTTATTTCGAGTCCAGTAGATAAATTCCCGTAAATCGGAAATGGAATCCTTCGTCGGCGTAACGTCAGCGCACCTAGTGGAAACCCCGTTAAGGTGAAGCAGACGTCTAACGAAAAAGTGCAAAACTTATGGCCATTAGCATACGAATATTCGGAAATACGAATGTGTAGCACGTCTGCGACAGACGAACAATATTGCATGGCTTACGTCGCGGATATGCAAAGTCGACACGGTAATGCCTGCACGTAAATAAAAACCCAACCTATAACATTCTTTTCGACGAGACGAGACGAGACCAGGCGAAGCGAGGCGATGCGAGGCGACTATCTTCACGGCAGAAAATGGCGGCTTCACTCTCTCTCTTTTATTTTTTGATAGTATATATGTGTTGGCTTTTGTTTGCGGACAGTTGACAGGACACATAGCTTTGTGCTTTTTCAAACGAAGGGCGACATGAATGTGCGTGTCCTTTGCGAAAAACAGCGCGTTGTATCGCTCTCTTTGTCAGTTTGGGATAAAAGAAAAATACTAGTTAAATTACCAGTGTACCCTATAAAAACAAGGCTATTTTGGTCTGGTCCTTGTGTACACTTTGTTGTTGAACTGGAAATGTGTCTACCCGTAATTTTGTAGATATTTTTACGCCAATCAGTTAACTCTTTGCGACACATTTTTATGGGTTTGAAACCTGTCAAATTTATTTTCTAAATCAACGTTATGTACGTTAAGGTTTTGACGCAGAAAGTCCTTTTATATTTTGCACTCTAGCAAAAATATTTTGCAATCTAAAGGTAAAACTAAATTTACTTTTTCATAATGGTTCTAAATCAACGTATTTATCCCTTTGCAATTGGTTTTTTGCCCAAGATAGTATCATTATATATATTTAACATTATTTTAAGTCAGTTTATAATTGTTTTGTATTTAAAATTATTGCGTAATTTTGTGAAATTATATATTATTGTTGATTGTTAACTTCTTATGTTTTCAATTGAAATACGGACAAATGGTTGAATATTCGAATTAGTTGAACAAATAAAAACTATAATTATGCATTAAATTTGGTAAATTGCATTAAACAATT
This sequence comes from Leistus spinibarbis, assembly GCA_933228885.1. Classification (NCBI taxonomy): domain Eukaryota; kingdom Metazoa; phylum Arthropoda; class Insecta; order Coleoptera; family Carabidae; genus Leistus; species Leistus spinibarbis. The sequence goes on along the minus strand of OW121804.1, from coordinate 5,140,652 downwards.
AAGCGATATCGTCCGAGATAATGAATATTTATAATTGAATTTTAATTCAAATTAATGCGTAATTACGCGTTCTCGTGTTATACCTTTAATTGGTGCGGACCGTTCGATTATGATTAACATAAATGGAATATACGTATATTCGATTTACCGTAATTATCCTGAATCGTGACATATTAAATGCAATGGCACAGATTCTACGAGACCATATTTAGTCAATTGTAATATAATAACTAATCGTTTAATCTTTCTTTTACATAATTGTAAAAAAACATTACGAAAAGTCGTTACTTATCGATATAAATGTTAAATTGTTCAGATTCAATATTTTGAAAATAATATTTTTAATTTGGATATGAACTTGCAAAACGTCACTAAACTGGTGTTGAAAAGTTCTTTTCATCATTAGTTATGATACTGGATCACAAGTAAATAATTTCGGATCGCGGTTAATCGTGTATTTGGTGCGCGTCCCGCAGATATATCATTTATTATATATAATGAGACATTTCCTAACTGGTTACATAAATATTAAATTATATTTATTGTGCTAACCTTGTCGTAAAAGTGGACAATTTCAAAATTTCAGTCGGAATCTTTGTTATTATGATTATTAGGTGTAGGTTGAATTTCGGTTGGTAAAATAAAAACCAACTTATTTCAAGTGTCGTAAATGTAATTTCGCAATTTTCTAAAATGTGCGCGTAGACTGGTATATAATGTACAGTGTTTTGATGTCGCCATACGTCTGTGTGTGTGTGTGTGTGTGTAGGTGTTTTGTTTCACCGCATTTATGATCAGACTGAAACAGGGAAACGTACGGGTGTATGTGTGAATGTATGTGCGTTTCTACCTACGTGAATACGCGAGCTCGCATCAAGAACCCGTCATTAGCGTAAAGTGATTTCGCCTTATTGAAGTGTCGCTTACCAACGCCTTCGTATACACCGTAGTGTGCTGTGCCCGATGTAACAACCAAACGACCAGTGCCGTATCATACTTTCTACAAAAAGACATTTTAACCAGCATTTTTAATGCTGTTCAACATAACTGTCGGATACTTTCATTTCGCTAAGTTATAACTTCATTTTTATTGGTTACAACAATCGATTATTTTATAAATATAAGCAAATATTTCCTATAATAACCTCATTCAAAGATATTCATTTGGTTACTGATTTCCCGCAAACTATTTGCGTCTGTCTCTGTTTCACACTATCGATTTATAACAAAGTCTATTCACATATTAATTTCTTCGTGTCGGCAAGGTTTATTTATATACGGAAAACAACATTAGACCCTGCACAAGGTTCTGAAACAATTCCATTGCAATATGTTAACATTGCTTGTTATAATACAAACTAGATTATTATTTGTAATTTTCTAAGTTTAATTACTAATTGTTTCGCTGTGAACATTCCTTAAGAGAGTGTCTTAGGATTAAATAATAATTGGGGGGACGTGATGCCTATTTCAATAGTGCCACAATTAAATTAGTATAGTGGTGTCCAGGCCTGCGCGTTAGACCGGTTGACCGCACTGTAAGTGCCCTCTAGTATTATGTTATGCGTACCTAACGGACCAATCACCACTGCCGTTCCATATTCGTCGCAATTATGACGCAATAAGTATACGCATACATTCAGCTAGCACTTTATAGCCACCTTTACGAATATCGTGTTTCTGACAAACTAAAGAGTGAACAGACCTTTTAGTAAATGGATGTGGTGACACGACTCGCACTCAATATGGAATTAGGTTTTTTACCGTACTACTAATAAAATGTCATTGAACTATTTTATGTCTACAAGATTTTTGCATATTGTTAACTCAAAGGCCGTAAAAAATAAAATGTTTTAATTTGGAATTGAAGTGTGTGAGGTGTAAATTAGAGTGGCATTCATTCCATTTGCTTGGTTGTTTTTGTAGTAAGTAGAGGCAGGCAGACGGCAAGAGAATTAAAAAGCACGCGTTTTGATTTAACAAAAATGGGCGACGTTGGAACCAATGAAAAAACGTTGTGTAAAAGAGGAGCGTACGCGACGAACGGCACTTACATTTACTTCGAATTAAAATGGAAAACGACGTCAGCTCCAGATGACAACTGCGTGGTCTTATAAAAAGGCTCTATATACTGCTTACGCGCCAGTCCCTACGGCGACGACGCCATACACCCGGACCATTGTCAGAGCCATGCTGCTGTATATGCTCGTAGCGCACATACAAAAAATACATGGTTCGTTGCTGATTTTAACCGGGCTAAATTGTTGTGTCTGCTTTCACCCTTTCTTCATTCACCGCGCAAATAAGGGCCATTATTTTCTTTTAATCACAACTTCAGCATGTACCACCCATTTTTTTTCTTCTTAGCTTGTCGTACAGTAATATCGAAGAGCTTATAGTATTCGAACTTATATTTGTAACACATTTGCACAGAAATCCGTTTCATGTCTTCCTGATTCCGTATGCTTTAGCTTCTTCGGTACTTTGTGCGGCGAGCTAATAAAAACAGTAGTTATAACAAAGTTTTCTTATTATATTTTATTCCACCTAATTGATCTTAGGTTGAGCTGCCGGTATTGGTGCTTATTTATACAATAACAATTTACCATCTCTGCTTATCAAAACAGTATTTATATAAATGTTATTTTATTATTGACTAATTACAAGCTTTGCTTACGTCGAGGTTATGGCATTGGTGTCTGTACCTATGCCAGTTCTAAATCTTATTGATGATAAGTCTAAATAATAATGCTTCGAATGAATTTAATTTTAATTTGTGTTTATAAAATCGTCGGTTCGCATAATTTTAGTAAATGAATACTTTTATACTTTGTGATTGTGATTGAAGCAACGGAAGTGATGTTTGAGTTAGTAGTGTGCATTTAAGGTGTGGTCGAGCTAGCTAGCATCTGATTGAAGGGAGCGGGCGGAGTGTGGTGGCAAGTAGGGGCATCGCCTCAGATGCCAGTAGCATAATTGGCAATGGACCCTGACACGGCCACTAACTGCAGCACGTATGTCCAGTTAACACGCGGGACCCTTGTAAAGTAGACAAACGTGCCGGCCAGCCAGCCGACTCACTCATCAATTAGACGGCCACCACCAACCCACGCTGCTGCTTCTTCTACTACTCTCATGTAAACGACTTTTACCGCATTCCTACTATCAGTTTCACCTTTATTTTTCTACTCATTTCATTAGTGTTACGACAACATTCACTACAAGTAATAATAATTCCTTGTAAAAATACGAGAACACTAAAACTTGGTTCAAATAATTAATCAAATATTCCATTAAGCACCCATTTAAAGTGGAATCAAGTATACGTATCTGATGTGTTTGATCGAAGACCTAATGCATATGAAGTCGAACACTTCGGTAATATCATTTCGAGACCCTTGCTGTCGAAATAGAATTAAATTTCTCATAAAACCCCAAAAGGTTCAATCACGAAGAGCATCAATGAAATTTCAACGTACATATAAACCAGATTCAGACACGATTTTTTTCTGTTTTGAGCTAATAAAGCAGATTGAGTTCCTTTGCTCATTAATATGTATTTCATTCGCTTAATTTGATGTAATCATTCTGTGTCAGCAGAAGTTTAGAAGAGGATGAATGAATATTTATATATTCCAAACATCCAATCAATTGATACAATTACAGCAGATTCAAATATGTTCTTATACTATACAGTAGCTATACGTAAAACTGGATGTTTTGTTTACTACTTTCCAACATTTACTTTAATGGGGCACAAGAAAGTTAAATTGTAATACACTAATGAGACAAATAGTGCAGAATAGTAATGTAATATGTGTGTCGGTGTCAGTTGGTGTGTAATCTGGGACGTAGTGCGGTGTTTGCGGTTTCGAATGAAAGTTTTTCGCGCCGCAACTCGAGTAGTGGTAGTTGATCGGATTAACTGTCCGTATTTCTTGCCGACGATATTACAGATAATAGCGGGCTGTATCATGATGCACTCTCGCGAATGGCCGGGACTCACAGTCGCTATTGTCTTCGCCAGAGCGACCATGATAAATGGCTAAAGGCATGGTTGCCCACCGAAATTTCCATTGTCGTATCATTGTTGTGTTGCAGGATACTCGATTCGGGCCTGTGTCCTCTTCCTAATTTACAAATGTATCAGAATCACTCTGTTCCTTAGAGGGGATATCTTATGAAAACCAAATCGAATTAACAATTAACTCTTGCTTCGTTATACTAAAATGGACAAAAATAGCTAGAGACATAAATATCGCTTCTGGATAATCTTGTCAAAATTTAGTATATTAATTTTACTGAAATATTGGTTCGCTATTTTGTTTTTGTAATAAAATAATATAAATCACAAAATGCATATAAATATTCCTTGATATGATAATCGTAGCATTTCTGTCTAACTTTATAATAAATGTAAAACAATACTGTGAGAGATTTATCAGAATATATGCTCACTAATCTGTTTTGGTAATAAAATATACAACTAAATAATCGCAGCATTGCAACAGTCGCTCGATTGGATTGGAATAGTTCTTATCTCATTGATCATACAAATTGTAAACCCAAAGGCCAACAAAAAATGTAATAAATATAATTATTTTCATATTTATAATATTGTTTTCAATAGACACATACTTGACTTGAAATGACTGTTCGCATGATTGCAACAATCAATTTTGTATTCCAAGTTTATCAATCAATTAAATTTTCTTGATTGGTTTTTATCATATTATCTCTTTAGTGAAAAGGTTTTTGTCCTTTAAAACAACTGTAGTTAATAATATGTTTTCTTTATAAATAAAAGACATTACTAATTAGGATATAAGGCGAGCTGAATGCATTGGTACTTGTACCTGCGTCAATACCTGTTTTCTTTTTATTGTTTAACAATTTTAAATAAAATGTCTAATTTTTATTAAAAAAAATTACGGTAACGTTTTGGTGAACAAGTAAATTTTTTATTTTTCTTCCCGATAACAATAGCTTATATAGCTATACCATACCACAATAGTTTGTATAGAACTGCTATCGTACACCAAAAAATAAAAATACAGGGGCAAATAAGAAAAATTAACAGGAATCCAAAAAGAAAATAATAACGATTGTAGGTAAATGGAGTTAACCTGAAATATATTTCAGGTGCGCTGAAAAATAAATTATGTACAATTTGTTTGCCGTAAAGTTTTCTTACACAGTAAATCACGAGCAGGCAAAGAGGACCGACCACCAGCGAAAGAAAATTGCATAAAAAAGATATAAACCATCGACAATTATTCACTAACTGTTTCATATAATACCTGTTTTCGTAACCTTAACATTTAAATTTATTGTACTTTTAAAAGAAAAAATTACGATATTTTGGCAAATAATATTAAGACTTGTTTCTTCAGCATTCAAATAATTGCAAAGATGCTTCACGAAATTCTTATTTCATCTTAGACAAGATTAAAGTTCCCCTGCACAATTTTAATCTAAAGTGGTATGTTTTGTTTTTGTAAACATGATTTACAACAACAACAACAACAACTGTCGCATATTGTTTAACGTGTCGTCTAAGGTAAACAGTTAAAAAGCAGCAGCAATATTGTTCCGTGAGCAGTAACTGGATGGTCTCCCGGGAGAGGCGTTGCAGTTGCTACATTAAAACCCAACAACTTGACATGTATGTCAACGATATTGTTAAAAGCACCAGTGTACGAACGAATGAGTTTAAAGTACGTTCGCGAACTGTTTCATTTTTCGTTTGGAACGCGTATTATGTAGACACAAACAAAAAACAAAACTATACGAACCATCTCTTACATTAAATGAGATTTCTGTCAAGTGTGAATGCTACTGGAATAACATATTATGTTGATTTTGTTATTACTTAGGTTTGGTTACGTTGTAACTACGTTTTTTAGCTACATGTTTAGCTCGTCGTGTATTTCCGTTGAAATCTCGGCAATACACGCAATTTTTTATGATGACTTATTACTCCGTATAAGAAAGTAATAAGGATAGAATATATAATTTTCATTGTCACTTAAAATCGGGATTAGATACCTTTTATCTATTAAAATTTTTCTGCCAAATTTTACCGTGTCCATTCGTCATGTCACCATCTTACAATTTGTCATGCAATTTTTTTTACAACTGTAACAAAATCTACTTTAATTTAATAAATAATGTTATACTTGTGAACAAAAGAACTTAATTATTTTAAAACAATAGCACAGGTGCGTAGTTTTTGTTGAAGCAGTATAAAATATACAATTTAGTAATGATTTGGCCTGTAAAGTGAAGACAGTGACATTTTATTAAAGCGTTTGCGCAGTCAAGCGGTAAAAATGAGTCATGCCCTTTTTACAGGTGACGAATGCTACAATGTTTTGTCTCTATGAGAAACCAGTTTTTATTTTGCTTAATTTTAACATAATGGCCTCCGGTTTCTCTGGTTGTTTATTGTATTTCTGCACTGCAATTAAAGCAACACCTTTTTATGTTTTTCATCTTATTTTAATACACAATTGAAGTAAACTTAACAGTTCATTGGGTAAAACTAACAACGTGTTCGACAACCATGTACAGAAATAGATTCAGTATATATATATATATATATTCTATGTCATTATTCAGCAATATCATTTGAAAATTTGCAAACATTCTTAACAAAGAATCATTCTGACAGTTTGTACATCACAAGAGAAATAGTCTAATCTAGAATAATATAATGATAAGCTTAATTATTATTAAAAATGTAGACGTAGTTATATAACGTCTTTGTTCATGTATGAACACGATAAAGTACAGATGAAAAACTACACTTTTCGACTTTGTCCAAGTAAGTAAGAATCGATTGGATTGTAAGCGTGACATTGCGTATTATTTCCGTGTAATAGTTGGCGAATGTCTGTCTGTGGACGTAAAAAATTATAAGGTAAGACAAGGTGATGGCGACGATGCGAAAGACGTCGCGCCGCTGTGATGGTAGCAGGCAGTGATTACCCAGAACATTGTTCATTGTTGAATGATCCCCTTATCCGCAACGCTAAGCGTAACGCTAGGTAGCGCGTTGGGAGTCCAACGTAGAATTAAAACGTAAACGCAAGCGCACAAGAGTTTATGAAATACACGTACAATTCTCATGGAATAACTAATGTTAATAACGCTAATCACATGTATCTTGTGCGGGAATCTTGTTTCTCATGAACTCTGTACGATGCCGCCGCCGCCGTACTATATGCCCCTTATCTTGCTCTAATTATTCCCTTTTGCTCCGCTCCTCCTCGTCATCCTTTACACTGTTTCACACGGACGTTCTTCGAAACTTTTGTTGGTTTCTTTTTTAATTGCTACGTTTGAGGTCTTTTGTTGTATTTAAGAGGATATAATATATGAACGACTATATATAAGTTAGTTTTATGTAATACACTACTTATCGTAGTCTCATCCTTTCTTAAACTATTGTAGTTTTTATTATTAGTCTGGACATTTAATTAAATGAGTCGAAATTCAAGTTAAGTCGCAGTGCCGGCGGGTTTATCTATTTAAACAAAGATTCCTCTCGATTTACGAACGTTGTTGTTCGTTATATCGGCATTCCTGAACTACTTGTACTATACGTATCATAGACGATAGTAGCCTTTTTAAAGAATTTATACCAGCTAGATTAGCAAACAATTATTTTGTAAAAATACTTTTTATTATGTTTATTTATTTGTATCTTGTATAAATATGTTGACAATGTGTAATTGGAATTTCACTTTATAAGGAATATTCGTTTATTGAACGTTTGTAAGCTAGCTGTGAGTGGTCTGTTTTAAATTTGGAAGTAAAATCGCTAAAACGAGCTCAATTTGCATGTTATTCCCTAGCGGTGTGCGTATGTCTTGAAGACGGCGGCGGCGGCGGTGGCGGCGAACGCATTCATTAGCGGAGTCATTACGCATTCTGATATAAAAGTAGGCATTTGCGTGGAAAAACGTTATTAATGACATGGCTGAGGAAGAAGAAGAAGAAGATAACGAATTGTTGGGAAAATGTGACGGACGCGCCCCGAGGAAATGAAAATGACGCTTTCGTACGAACCGTGCGATTGCTTATATTATTAGTGCGCTGTATTTTTATTAACTAGCTCCACGGAGATTTAGAGATTAAAAGTGCACATTAATGCGCTCATAATTGGTCTAATTACTGTCTCGGTTTATGTTTCCGTCCGTCCGTCCGTCCGTCCTCGACTTATTCCTGGGCGCATGTGTCTTCATTTTACACTAACTACGCGGGGTTGAATTGCGCCTCAATTATTTTGTTCTTAATCGTGAGAGAATTATAAATGTAATCACATAGTACTTCTTAATTCTGACGTACCATAATTTAATACCGGATTATTACTCACTTTTAGCTCATTGTCTTCGGTGTGTCTGTAACGTTCTCGGAATCACGATTTCCTGATTCCGAAAATATATGTAACTCATATACTTGTTTCAATTTGTAAGACCAAATGTTACGGCCTTTTCTCTTCCAAAGGTACCGGTTTCTTTGTAACCAAATTTGGTACACATACAATAAAAGCTCTAACTCATATAGTTTTCGATATATTGAATAAATAGCAACTTTACTTCCGGTTGAAATTACATTTTCATAAAAGAAATATCCTTCCAGGGATATTCAAATTTTAAATGCAATACATCATTTTTATGGTCAATGGTATTAAGTGTTCACACTCTCACAGACACACAGAGGCATTGGGAAAACATTTAATACATATTTAGGATCCCTAGAAATGGTTACTCCCATTATAATTTCGTCGTAACACAACATTGTGTTATAAGAAAGTATAAATCAATGGCTTGAAACTATGTTTCTTTAATTATTTATTTGCGATTGATTAGAAATGTTCCTCCGCGTGTTTTATGGTGTCAGTTTCAATAAGTTAATAATAATTGTGAATGATGTGATCGTTTCCAAACATTTGGGCGGCGGCGTTGCAGGACATAACATTTTATTTCCTTGTTGGGTTCCCGTATAATAATATAATTCCAATGCCAACAACAATCGTGAGAGCCAGTTTTCTTCACACCTGAACCACGCGAGTGTAACCGTCTTTGTCTGGGCTGCCCTCTCGCTCCTCCTCACCGACCGGCGGCGGTACCCTAACCTATGCCCGCAAAGGTTCAAGTATAGCAGGTGAGGGGTATCTAGGTATAGGTATAAGACAGTGAACACCACAAGTGGCTGGGAACGGAAGCGCGGAAGACAATAGTCACCGCTGCTCCCTGTTTAATACATATATAGAGACAGGTGAATGATTATATTATAAGGAAATGAAAGGAAGTTTAGATAACGTTTTTAAACACGCAGGCAGCAGCATACGTTGTTCATTACTCTCGTTAATGCTGTACTATATTATTTCGATCTCTTACCACTTGTTCATTGAAATTACTACCATTCGTCTTGTTGTTTGAATTAAAAAAAAAGAACAACCGCACATAAACTACTACTACTACTACTACTACAGACAAATATACTTCAACTCGCCCGCTCGCTCGACTTGCCACACGAAAAACATGCAACATATTTTATGCAGTCTTTATAATTCATGTTGCAACGTAAATATTTAAAACCAAACATTTTGTTATTATACAATGTGCACCTAATTAGATATTCGTCTAAATACAGGCAACACCATCTCTTAATAAATAAAAAAGTCAATAATATAATTATCCAAGTGCCCTTTAAATGTAGCTCGGTGCTAAAACGAAAAAAAGATTGCAATAAAATATATAAATAGTGTAGGTATACAGAAAGATTAAATACGGGGCGCTAATAAAACGAGTAATATAATTTACAGCTTCGGAGGCTGCGTATTTGCAGTGAAAATATTGGAGTTGGACGGCGATAGGGGCTGCTGTGTCCGTGTATGAGTGTCGAGATTTGAAAAATATTCCACATTTAGCATGATGAATTCAGGCAAATGTGGATGCGCAAACAATATGAGTGCACTTGGCCATAAAAGCGTCATATAAATCGGTGGGGAACAGGATAATATTTACTTATTTATAGGTAAAATAATGCACTCTGTGTCTTCGGCAAATCGGGTTGCATTTGAAAGTAAAACGATGCATTCTCAGCGCTGCAGGCGAGAACTGCAAACCGAAACTGAAAAATAGCAAACGACTGTTGTCGAAGGACCATTACCAGGATTAATGATTAAAGTGCATATGGGTTTTGCGTTTCTTATTTTATCCATAGAATCGTGGAAATAGAGCGACGTTTTATTTAACCTTTACCATCGAACGGACTGACTGATTCTGATTGGTCAAAGAAAAGGACTTGTATGAGAAATGTACATTGCATGATGATGAGGTGTGCAAAACCCTGTCTCAAACCAACATGTATAGGAGAAAATTTACCCCATCTTGCTCTACTATAGTGTAGCACCTGTATAAATATAATTAGTTTTATATTTTATATTAGAATTTGTTTTATATTATTTTCAGAATTTGTTTTAGTTCTATTCATCGTACCAGCGTGGTTCTTCAGGGACAACAAGACCACCTTGCATACCAATGAAGCTTTCTTAGAAAATAATATAGCAGGCTAGCTTTAATTTAAATAAGCTGGAGTGACCTTCACTCGACTTATAATTATGTATAATATTGCTTTATTTTGTTTTAACTTGAATCTACTATTGCTTTAATTTAATTGCGTTTAATACGTATTGTGACTAGGGATACGTAAATGTAACTACTCATTTTTAAATAGCGATTTTCCAGTATATGGCTAATATTTCGAAAAAACTTTTCAAACAAAAGTTGTTGGAAATGTTTATATCTTCAACTTTTATTATAATCACCTTTTCTCTAACTCTTGCTATTTTCGAGATATTGAAGAAATAGTAAGTATAAAACACTATTTCTAGTATTCAAATTATCGTTTTCAAAAAATAGGAGGTTTTCTTCTGAGCCCTAAAGTTTAAAGTATTTGCTGAAAGCGATCATTAACACACACACACACACACAGCCATCAAATATAGTCAGAAATGGTTCTGGAATGGACAAAACGTATATTTCTGTTAAAATCTATATACATTCGTATATGTAAGTAATAGGTAAAGATTTGTTTTGTGAACCTTTTCAAGAATATCCTCATTAATATAATAAACTATTCTGGCAATACATGCGCGAAATGCTGCTTAGATTTTGTGCAAATAAATCGTGTATTACTTATAACAGCTACTCAAAATTCATTACACTTTTTCAACAAATGGCTACCGTAAAAATAAATCCTCAGCAAAACCAATAGCAAGTTCGTGCAACATATTTCATACACGCAACCCCCTGCTCGTCACCCCGTGCTTGTCGGCTGCCAGTGAACGATTTGAAACAAATCGCAGATCTGTGATCAAGGAGCTTAAGCAGCCCAGCAAGCGTGGCACGTGTTCTTCTTGCTGGATAAAGTACACATTTTCCATGCACGTACTAACATGAACACCACCCTGTTAAGGATCATAAATGTGGATCAGTGCGCATGCGCTTCCGAGGTTTACAGATGCACCATGTGACGCTGCTGCTTGTTACAAACACAGCAACAGCAACTGGCGTTCCTTGTGTGAAGCACAAGAACAGGTGTGTGCTGCAAGAACCAGTTGTTTCTTACGACACGCAGGAAGTTGCGGTTGCCACCTGACGGCCACGTCACACCACTACTTATCTCTTTTCTTTTAAAAAGTTGAATGATTGGTCATAAAATGCTTGAGTTGTAGTATCTTTAGAAATAACTTGGTTGCCCCAAGTTACTCAAGGGGAAACGACACAAAATATTGATTTAAAACTTTGATGTATCAACATAAAAATTAACCAATGCCTTCAGCTCGCCATATATTCAATCATAGACGTACATATTTTTAATTGTAGGAGTTAAATATATCTTCGGAATCGGAAAGACGTAAAATGGATTTCTATGCTATTTTTTTATCCGTTAATGTTATAGACACACTGAAGAATGCTGTAATTTTTTTTTTTTTACTAACGTGCGACAAACTATTAAACGTTAAATGAAAAATGATGATGAATAATGTGGAACATAGTAATGTAATGTTTTTCGTTTTATTCGCACGAAAACAAATGTTCAATTTAACTCAGTGTTTGTGACGTTGGCATTATGGAAGCAATGTCGTTAAATTTAATATCCGTTCGCACTCATACACGGTTAATCCGAACAAATAGCTGCTATTACTCTGGTAATGAATGTTAGCGAATTGCTGCGATATCGGGATTTATTAATTATAGCGGTACTTCACTTATCTTTTTCCGCATAAAATAAAACAAGACAGGATGTACTGTATATACAATATAATTATAACTGCTATTGCAAACATTTTTCCATCTCGATTTTACATAAATACGGTAGTAATAGGCAATCACATTTTTTACTGTGGGATCATGGTAATGGTGAATCTTATTTTTCCATATTTGTCCCCCAATAATCCTGTCGGAATAAAAATAGGCGAAAATCATGTATGTGCAAATAAGACCGCAGCGGCATGGCCTTTGCAAATTCCATTTCTTGCAAACTGCAGAGTCAACAAAAAGTGTCGTCGTGGCTGGCGCATGCGCAGTGGCGATAGTAAACAAGTGAGTTGAAGAAGATCTCTATCGGGGAATTGCGCGCAAACATAGAAAAACATCCGATATGCGATAAGCTTCCATTCCAAGCAACCCGAACAGAGACCAAATAAACAAGACATTTATTACGCGAAACATCAACGATGGCGTGTGTTTATTAACTTATATATATACGCGCGTATCTAACAGAATGACGACAACCATGAGGCGAGCACGTCCATTTTTTATGCGTTCTCCACTTTTGTTTTCAGTGCCAGCTTTGCTTTGTCACGTCTAGACCATACTAACAATGACTGCCATATTGCTGGAAGTCAACATATATTTTTGAAATGGTTTTAAATTTTAAAACGATTACGTTCAAAAGCAAATGTATTTTTCATGTTAACAAACAAAAGAATATCCCTACAATAGATTTACAACACAACACTACGAAATAAAAGAATCACATGCATTTGTATTTTGAATATATAGACTCGCTTTTCCAAAAACATTGACCCTATTTGCTAGTTAAAAATTAACTCAGAGGATTGGAGGAGCTTCACTCAACTTTATTTATAATCCCATTTCACACAAAGGATGCAGAGGTTGACTTGCGCCATTATATCCAATTTTTGTTCTAAGAATTAAATTGTAATTCCTTTACAATGTTTTTACAGCAAGTGAGTATAAATTACAGCTATCCCCACAATACCTGTCATGAATCAGGACACTATCGTCGCCATGGCAATTTCCAAGTCGCTCCTCACCCCCGCCGTGGCAACCATGCAATAAAACAGACGTAGGTAGCATATATATATATATATAGCAACGAGAGAATAAAAATGCAGACGTTTCAACCACAATATAATTTAAATGTCACATGAACTATTCAAGAGGAGTTCGCACTCTTGTTATTTCTACACCGCATAGCACACGCTGTTTTTATATTCATAAATCAGGGAACGTTTGGTTTTCATTACTCTTTTCTGCAGATGGAGCTAGCTATATGTATATATGTATGTACGCTTCTGATAAAATTATGTATGCCATTTCATTTCATTGTAAGTAAATTGAAAATATAACACTTGGCATATCATATATGTTTCCATTCTTACTTATGTCACCGAATAAAAGATGACAAAGCTAAATAAATGATTTTTATTCACTCAACTTTAATTCTTTATACACCTCGGTTTAGTATCTTCAGATGTGACCGACATACACCCTTTGTACTTATCGGAATCAAGAAGAAGTAAATCTTACTTTTGTGTAAAAAGGTTTAATTTCCAGATAGTTTCTGACACATTATAAGTCATTTGTACTGCTGTACGACAAGCTAATATCTAATTATTTCTTATTTTTAATGGCAAAGAAATTAAGAAAGCATAAAATCATAATAAATTAGAAGACTCCCAAACAATGTGCATATTAAATAGCTAATACGAAGGGGTATAAATTTGAAGACCTTGGCGGTGATGTAGCTAGAAAATGTGATTCCCCTTGTGTGAGTACTGGTTCCGTTTTGCGTCTTGAAGTCATCATAAATTCTAATTTCGATTATGAATAAATTCAGCTCATCTTAAATTATGAAAAAGAACGAACATTGTGGCGTGGCGTGGCGTGCGCCTTGGCACACAAACGAGATACGAAGCTACAAAGGCGAAATTTTAAGTAGCAGAAGTCTACCTTCCTTCCTTCCTACCTCACCTATATTTGCATAATTATGTCGAAAAATGGCATCGTTGTTATAATAAAACAGATATCTTTGACTGTGCATGTCTGTCTGTCTGTGTCTTTTTACACCGCCATCAAATATGCAAACCAAATATTTCATAATTTGCCAATACAAATATTTATTGCCTTTACATGCGGTTTATTCCAATCTTACGCGAATGTTTCGTTTGATATTTCGAATACTAAACTAAAAAGAAAGCTTTACTGCAATCAGAGCTCTATGGATTAAAATAAAATATAACTAACTACAGAATCAAACAAAAAATGTTTATAAAAATATTGCGTACTTATAAGAAAGTATAGTGATCACGAAAAGTGTCGTATTCAAAATCATTATTTAATTGAATAGTATTTCGCATTGTGTGATAAGGTATAAAATAGTGTCTCCCGCGAAACCAATTTGGCAGAATATCCTAAATGAAACCACTCTAGTCGCAAAAAATAAAAGGCGGCGAAAAACGAAGTCACTTTTGACGTCGTCCTTTCACTGACGCTGCGAGATATATGTTGATATGCAATACCTTCGCTTGTGCTAGATGGAGGAAGATTCTCGTTTCCCTTTTCCGTTTTTTGTATAATAAACACCTGGCCTTCGGAATATCGGAAGAACGGCAAGGATCAGAGCACGCTAATAACAAAAGCGGATAAAATATAACAAACAATCGTGGTCCGTGCAGTGAACCGGTGTAGCTGTAGCTGTAGATATTCCCTTTGACTGTTTGCATGGCAAAGGAGCTTCAAAAAACGAGGCCGATCTGCTGGCCGGTCGTCCGACAATATTGCAAACGTAGGTAGGTAGGGGCGCGCACGAACCCCGGATATCAATACATACACCGGTCATTGAACAGGGCCGGATTTCATAAATTTTTATTACCGACAATCCTTCCGTTAGCCGACGATAAAATCTCGCCCGCCCAGCGCCGCCCATATCTTCGCCTATTTTATTGAAAATGTGTACACATAAAGCACACTTTCAGAAATGTACCCCACTACATTTTAACCGATCGCCCAAACAAAAGATACGTTTATCATTGAAGCTTTCCTGTATCTTACTAATTACTAATGTTTTGATGTTCTGAATTATTAATGAATATATATTTATTTTGCTTCTTAGACGTAATTCGAGATACTAAAGGAAATACATGTTTTTACGCATCCATGAATCGATTCTGACTATTTTCATTTTGACTTTCTTTCTGGTTGTGTGTTAAAGTTTAATATGAAATTATAAAACTTTAAATTAAATTTTAATGGAAATACATTTTGAGCTTCTTGAAATTGATATTGAGTATTTTCACGAGATTGCTTCTCTTTTGTCTGTATATTTACTAACGTCAGTATAATTTCTAAGGTAATTTTAAAAATATTCGCCAAATTCTTAAAGTGAATAAGAGCCCATTTGCCATTCAATTCCAGATAGTTTCCCTTGAAATGCAGGTGGTAGAAAGATAAAAATGGTAAAAATTGAAAGTGGTGATCACTTTTCGGATAGGCCGATCCTGCTTAACGTGATCGGGTGAGCATCGGTCGGATTGAAGTGGTCCCAACCAAATAAGAGGTAGTGGTAGGTACTAAAGAAGCAATAGCAGTCAGTGGTTATCTGCATACGACCGACCCGACCCGCGCTTCCTCTGCTATCGGACAAAAAGACCTTTTCTGTTTTTCCATTCTCCTGCTGTTGCTGCTGCTGCTGCTTCTGCTTGTGCCGCTTTTGTGCGTTGCGCTCGCCTTAATTGATTGGATACCATAACCATATCTTTGCAAAGAGTTTTCCACTGGCCGCGGCACAGTCCAGTTCCGAATCTGTTTCTACTTGTTCTATAAAGCAAAATAAGGTGTGCAATAAAGTGTGGCTTTCTAAACTGGCGCCCGCGAGACACATACTCAATCAGCCTCGTGGGGGGGGGGGGGGGAGCTACCCTTCGACCTCCTGAGATTCGAAGGAGGAGAGATATTTGCGCGTTGGTCCCCTTAGGACGCGCGAGCCAAAGCATTCCTTCCTCCTTTATAGTATGTACTTTTTTCGGTCTTGTCTCTTGTGATGTGAAGCTTGAATAAGAACAGCTTGCTTTGTTTTTTGCAACTTTACGGCGTGACTTATTAACACTGCATTCTTTTAAAATACCCCAATGTCTCTTAACAGGGGTGTAGCTAACCCTGTCTCCTGCATAACTTATGTCTCATCTTTGCTACTCCTGGCATAAGAAAGGATTTCATTATCTTTCTTAATAATTGGAGTTAATTCTTATTTCCGTGCAATTATTATATCTAAATAGACCTGATGGTTTAATTTAAGATCAGTTTATGAGTAATTAATATTTACAGACAGATGTGGACACAATGGAACTGTAAACTATTATTTACAATTGATTTATGGATGGTTTGATGAGATCATTTAGTTGACAAAGATGTTTTCTCTTTTAATGTGCATGAGTGAGTAAACATTTGGATGCGAAACCGATTATAAAGTAAATCCAGGATTACAACACACCCAACTCATTGTGTTTCGATAACATATGGGTTCAAGTTAGTTCGGTTTCGGTCTGTCTGTGTGTGTGTGTGTGTGTGTGTGTGTGTTTTGGTTCCGTACACATTTGTAATCCCCGTAATGCGCACTAAAGATGCATTACGACAATCAATTCCATCTTACTACCACCAAATTTTACACGTAGTTTAAACCGTTTCAAATCCAATCAGAACACATCCACTACTAATATGCATAATAAAATATTGATGCTATCTCCATACATACTGTACAATGAGCTTAAATCGTTAACTAATACTGCTATTTCAAATAAAACAAGAATAGGTACACAGGCATTAATGCCTTCAGCTTACCATATATTCTATTTCGTAATTTTTTTAAATTTAAGCAAAACCAAATTATAACTGCTTATTTTTGAAGAGATTGAATGATGAAAACGAAAGCAATTATTGGTCTTTTTATTCCTTATCGTTAGTTAATATTTACAAAATCAGGGAGACTGTAGATGGCCTTATTCAACTGTTGCATGTTTGTAATCATCTACATGTAACCAACATCAACAGTCAAATAAAAAAGTTTTTGCAGGTCGCAGGAAAAATTTGTTTATCTGATGGATTCCAATCGGTCTTACTAAATAAATAACAAATCGAGTTTAGAAAATGCCAAAAAGACGCAGGTGAAATAAAATGAAACTTTCCCGAAACTTTTCGCGAATGTTTCCAACAATTTAAAATAAACCAATATATATCGTATTTCTTTACGGTGAACCGCACATTTGCGGGAATCCAATCAATTTTAATAAATCAGAATTCAATACGGTGTTGTTGGTCCAGTAATGATATACATATTCTGGCAAAAAGTTTATGAATTTAAAAAAAATCCAAACAAACTTTGGTTTCATTTCATTTGAGACGTTATTTTGTCTCTCGGTGAGAGTTTGAAAACGTGTTTCGTTCGTTCAATACGACGACGACGAAGACGATGATATGATTGCAGAATTTATCTTTTTCGCGATATGCATTAACTGTTGACAGTTTCTATTAAAAGTTGTTCGCATTTCAGAAACGGATGGGTTTTTTTTAAATAAATTTAAATGAAAATATAGAAGAAATTGACAGTTTATTTTCCCAATCAATCATTCTATACTTACTTTTCTTCTCTTGAGATTACTACTTCTATTTAATAGAAGTTTATGAAAAATCATGGACTATACAGTAACTGCTAATACGAACAAGTATCGAGGTGTGTGTCTGTGACAACACAATAATTGAACTGGAAATGTGTATCACTTGTTTCTTTTCATCTAACTCTGTAGAAGAAACAGGCGATGCTAGTTGGCTTGGCAGGGCATTTAGCCACGTTGTGTATGTGTTGGGAAAAAGCGCCTGAAGTAAAACAGCTTGCCAACTTGACAAAAAAAGGAAAAACCTAGAAACCTCAAGCCACTCGAAACAAAAAGGGAAACAAACGTCTTCGTACTGAATACCAAATTCCTTTTTACACGTTTCAGGCACTACGTATACGAGAATCGCTTACGGCACTGAAACAACAATAACAACAACAACAACAGGAGCTAACTAGGCGGGCGAGGGACGAGGGGCGCGATTCCCATCGCCCAACTCCCAGTTAGATAAACAGCAAATTAAGGATCGAAACATCCTCGAGATAATATCGCAGTAATTGCGTTTTTATTTATGTCTCTGGAATGTCTTCCGGCAGCGATAAGCCGAAAGGACAGCAGCGCAAGCAGTCAAGTTTTTGGAGGCGCAACTCATCTACAATGTTATTTCGTCATGTCTCTCCAGGCCTCTGGAAAACGACTGGATTTGTTTACGTGACAGATCCAGACCATATTAATGATACATAACAATCACTTCGTTTCAAATAAGTTTCCGGGCCTATTATTTATTGTTTTATTATTATTATTATTATTATTATTCTTCATGCTTCCCTTGTTAAAATAAAAATCTGCAGTGCACTACACTAGACTTTTGTGTCTATCTAAACAAGGAATATTTATACTGTGATATTATTTTGTTTTATTATAATAAGAGAGGTTGTAAATTCCGTTAAGATTAACATAAAATTATTTACATTTTGTTTTTAATTTTGATATTTGTTGATATTACGAAATTGCGATTATCATAAAACCATTTAGTTAAATTCGTAATTATTCATAGATAAACTAAAAAATAAATTATTTTTCGGACTAGTTACAATATTTAAATTAAAGTACAAATACACGTACACACACAACATCTCTCTAAACGTGTATTTCCGTTTAAATCTCATTTTCGTAATTTATCATTACGATGGAAGGTTTTCTCCGGACTATTTACAGCATTTAAATTAAAATTTCATATTTTTATCTTTTCCATTATTTTGTGGCAGAGCAAACATACATACACACACACAGATATCATGCACAGATGTTATCTTGAAAATAATATAAATTAAATCAGGGAAGTTCCGAACGTGCTATATTTTTTAGTTCAAAATATCTCATGATTACAATATTTCTTTTTCGACTTTCCTCAATAGAGATAAAAAATATGAGGTTATGTCTTGGATATCTTAAATCGTTAAGTATACTTAACCTAATCTACTCAATTCTAACCTAATATAATTATATTTTACCACTGAAAAATATGGAATAATATCCTCATGAGTATTAATAGGGTGCTGGCAGATGTATATGTACTGACAGTTTCTTTATACGAGGTGTATGTGTTGATTATTTAATTTCGCTTAGATTTGTAACGTCATGTCACGATTTCATTACGCGGTGGCGGTGGCAACGGCGAAACAAGATGACAAAGTATATAATATGCACGGAGGAGCGATGGTGGTGTTATGAATTTTTGTTCTCACCGGGTTTGAGAAAAATCTACATTAACACCGCAATTTAAATTCTGCGAGCTTATTTACATTTTGTGCAGTAAAAGTGCATCGCAGAAATTTTGTCTGGCGTGGCAAGTCTCATGTTTGTTTAAAAATATCACCGACACACCACCACTATATACACATACATACATACACTCTTCCCGTCTACACTTTTCTACGAGACTAACTCGATTTAGAGTTTCCATTCTAATTTGAATTTATTTAATATTTCACCTTACAATTGTGCGGCTGGATTTCAAATGCTACTACCATTTTTCTAAAACCACCTCTCATTTCAATTTACATTTCCTACACTTGTTTTACATTTATTCTTTATTATATGATACAGCACTAATGCCCCCGCGGTTCTTGTATAATTTATGTCATTCTATCAACTGAAGGATAAGGAAATATGATGTCTCTCTAACACATATAGTTACTTTTAAATGTACAATACTACTAAGTATATTTTGTATAGATTTTAAATTGTCTGTTAATGCTTATAATAGTTCTACTAAACCCCACTATTATTTATTAAACAAGCTTAGATACTACGCACCTATGCGCCCAGCTCACCATATAAGTAATATATACGATGCGAGCAGGATAAAAATCCAAAGTAAAAAAAAAGTAAAAATCCAAAGTAAGAATAGTATGAACAAATTAAACATTGCTTAATACTTGGTGACTTAAATTGAGTTCAGTTATTTAAACGACAAGGTTAACCCTTCCAGTGTTTTTCAAATGACAGTTCAACCAATTTGTTTATCAATGTCAAACTCAGTGAACAAACTAAGAACCCGGACAGAAACCAGACACACACAATATTTGTATCCATTTCCTGCGGTCGACTCCGTTCTTAATGACAAACTCGGTCGCGCCGTGAAGCTAACGAATATAAAAGAACGTCATCATTCAACAGTGAAATATACAGTCGTCTTGGGAACCCCGCACATAAAAAACAGATTAGTCCAGCCATTTTTACTTCTAGAACACACCAGGGGTGCCGAAACAGTTACGACGCGGAGAGTCATATAAACGCAGTTGAAATCTCGCTTCAAACTACCATATTGGTTTTTCTCTTTTTTCTGTTGCAACAGTGTCTCAATGATGAGAGAATGGCTGCATTATATATTGTGTGTGGGACCGGATGTGGAAAAGAATCCTTATGTTGTATTGTTTTACATGTGAACCACAATCTATCTTGGATTATGTTATTACTTTTATTTTAATATCTCTACGTTCGAAAAGTATTTGTCATGCCTAATAAATGTAGTCTAATTTTTTAACAAGATTTATGTTTCAATCGGTAAGTACTGACGAGTGCTGGCCACTCCACATTCATCTTAACGTGTAGCAGTTTCAAATAAAAGCAAAATTATTTTAATCTATATAATTGCAATGAAAGAAACGTAAGTCTTTGAACGAATTCAATTCTATTTTGTTGTCGGAAATTGAGTATTTTAGCCGAACGTTTTCGAGATGCTTCTGTAGTTATTTAACTAGTCGCGTTTGCAATTACTTTCGAACGAAATACCGTAATATTTGCGATTGGTAATTTCTTAAATTGAAAGTTCTTGTTGGCGTATGTATACGATCAAACTTACGAACGAACGAGCTTCAAAAGACATATTTATTTAACGATGTCAACATTACGTCCGCACAACTGAGCTCTACTTTTATTTTTGTTTTCGCTCAATTATTTTATATTTTTGCACACACGAACATCATCAATAATATGCAATCGTAGACGAGATGGTACATCCTATTTTATAAATAGAATTGGTAAAGCTAGATATATGTTTGAACTGCGTATGTTTTGTGTAATACAATTATTTGTCACAAATAATTTACAACGTAAACGAAATGGATCAGTTTGCTTATTATGCTGTCAATATTTTATTAGGTTTTCAAATTAATTAGTTATTGCGTAATTAAATTTGACATTTCATTATAGATTTTGTACATTTATGAACCACTTTTAATACATAGTTTGAATTAAATATTAATAATTTTTGTTTTTATTTACAGGTAAGCCTTTGAACTGCAATTTTGGAAATGTGAACGAAAAATACTATAATTTAGTAAGTAAAAATAAAATTTAAATTAAACACAATGTCTATATAATATATAGATTTTCTAAATCAGTAATACAGCACGTAGTATTATTATTTTAACCTATTTCATTCCAAATACGTGTGAATTAATCTCGTCAACAAATTGATATAGCGAGTGGAATTTGCTGTAGAATAAAACAAGTATTTTTATATAGCACATTCCGACCATACAATAGCTTTTTAATCTATCGATGATTCAGAGGATTGAGTGAGAAATACTCGTAATTTATATACTATAACTCACAAACGGCAAATAACAATTAATTTCATTGGCGCGGCAGGATGAGAATCGGCCGTTGATTCTCTCGATAATGACCAGTAGCGTGAACGCGAAGAGTTGCAATGAAAAATCTTCGTCAATAAATCAAGAAAATAAGAAAAATCGGTGCGAAAATGTGGCTGGTTAGTGATAAAAATGGCACATTTTTCACAACCACGGTTCGCGGTTCAAACTTGTAGAAAATTGTGCATCGAAATACCGAAAGAGCGGGTGAAAGCTAATTGGAATAATAATCCGACAAATTAAGTTCGCATAAAATGTCCGCGGCTGCCACCATACAATGGACAATGGCACCGAATCAAGCCGGCTCTTGTGGCATAACCTCAATCAACCATTGCACTGCGGCGACCACCCGCCTGAGGAATCACTATATACCTATATATATAACTGCAATGGCGTTGTCAAGTGCTCCTAATTACAACATATACTATACTCGAATCCAACATATTATTGAAATCGGTCCTCAAAACTTTTGTTAAATACGTATCCAGAGATTAAACATATCAATTTACCAATTTCAAAAACGATTTTATAGTAAGTGTTACGCTTCTATATTACTTATAAGGCGAGCTGGACGCATAGGTGCGTTGTATCTAAGCTTCTTTAAACAATAGCGTAATATCTTTTCTACACATTTTGATTCGAAGATAAATCGACATCGCAATTTTACATGTAGTTTACATGACAATGTATCTTTTATTATAATTAAGTCATATGAAATATTTTATGAAAGGACTTTTGTTTTATTACTACAAAATTATGAAGGTATGCAGTATACGGTAATGTCGTTTGCACACATGCGCAAAGGAAAGGAAATGAATATTGAGTTTTTTTATGTTCTGCGTGTTCGAAGAATGGAATAATTCGATCATGCTTCGATGAACAACCGGGTAATTGTCACCGATGCCAAGCGTTGCTAATCGAATCAGTTGCAAGCTTCCGGACTCCAAAAAACTTCGTTCAATTATTTTGTCCATTTTTTCTTTCTTCTTTTGTTCGTTTCTTTCCGTATTTTCCAACAGTACACTCGATTTACTCATCTCGTCTCGTCACTCCATGCGCATATATTTTTGTAATTTGATTTTGTAGTCTATTTCATTCACATTATAAACAGTAAAAAAAAAAACGAAAGCGTATCACTAGTAGATACAAGAATCCAATATTGATGCACTTAAATTACTTCGAATTAAATTGTGATACTACTGTTCACATTTACTAGATCTGTGTATATATATTCTATTGTAAAATAATAAGAAATCACATAAATTGAATATGTATACGTCCCTCGTATGCCAATATACTGAACTGTCATTTACGTATGCATATGTTGAAGTTGACGCGTTCGAAGCGTTAGACAGCAGCGTACCGTGTATAATATGTAATTACGCATACGGGCAAACTGTGAACTGTAATTATCCCAACCAAACGAGAGCCGTATTACTAGAACGCGATCTGAAATGTAAATCCGGATAATGATAAAGTAGGTTCAGTTTATGTTGTATACATACATCACACATCCTCCTACTCCTCTACAACCTCTGTCTCTACAAGTTGATCTATGCGCAACGAAAGCGCTAGAAAAAAGGCAATAACTCCTACTTATTTGGGATTTGTCTGATCGAATTTCCCAACGTAATTCAAGTCTACTTGCACAACTGATTTAGATATAATCTGCAAATACACAAGACATGCGTCCTTGCGAAAATACTCTATACCAATTCAGGAATTCTCAATACGTATATATATATATTAATTTAATTAACGATTTATTGTTGTACTTTCTTGAGCGATATCTAAAAAGAAGTATATATTATTTGTGTACAATCCAAAGGAAGAACAAATAATCTACATCTATTGTAATTATGAAAAATTTCCAACTTGAGGTTTCAACGGGTATACGCGTTTTGACCTTCCCTGAATCAAATGTGACTATTTTCAGAATGACATTTCTAATGAACATTACGTAAAGGAAAGTCGAGTGCAGTAAGGAATAAAAAAGAAAAAAATTTATAAGAAAATTAATCAAATTAAAATAACAATACATTCCGTTTTTGTAATAACAATGTAAATATACCACAAAATATTAATGACGGTATTGTTTATTGTTCGTAATAAATATATGGGTAATATTTATTTTTTAATTATACGTAAAATTAAGTGCAGTTGGGGCATTACAGATTTTTTTTAAATGTGTGTGGGCCCCAAACCTTTTAGCTCGTCTTATTCGACGCCTATGCCTCTCTTACGACCCAACAACTATTATGTATGATTATGGTGGCATTAAAAACTGCACGAACCAGTCTTAGTTTTTTAAGTATCCGGTTATAGTTAGTACCATGTCTCTGAATACAAAATAACGATATACGTACAGTCAGTAATAACGAAAATCGAAGTAACCAGTTGACATGAAGGCGTCGTCGTCGCCGCTCAGTGTTTTACTAAGCGGAGTGTATCTGGGTGTTAGGGCTTTGCACCCGTATAAACAGGTCTATATAAAGTAGAAATAAATTCATATCTACATGACGGAAACGTATAGGAAAAGAAAAAGGATAGGAAACTGGTTTCAATTTACGTACACAATAGTACCACATGTGAACCATTGTATTTAACGATGTTGCTTGAGAACTTTAACCTCAATCTAGATAAATTAGTGCATATGTTGCTCGTATCATACTAGAGTAGCTAAATTAAACATAGTAATATTAATGTACACAGGAAAGGTTCTGCAGACAATCAGTGTAAGTGATTATTCTTGTAAAATTGCGCATAATTCTTATACTATTGTCTGTTTCACATTTGTAAAGAAAAACACTGGTATTATATAATATATATATATATATATATATATATATATATATATATATATATATATATATATATATATATATATATATCTTTGCATTAATATTTCAATCGACTTGGGATAACACTGTAAAACTGTATTCACAACCAACCAAATAGTAATTATAATTATAAAATTAGAAATAATAATCTAGTTTGCATTCTGACAAGCATTGCTAGCATTCACAGCAACAAAATAAAGCTTAGGTACAACGCACCTATGCGTCCAGTTCGCCTTTTAAGTAAAATATGCGATACTAGCAACAGTATTTAATTATTATGGCCTATTGGTTAACAATTTGAAAATATGTTAAAGATATAAAATACGCCTTACAATTCTTTGTAGATTTTTTTTATATAATAAAATAAAAATTTTAGTAATGTTTTTAAACAAGACTTACTTATTACTTTGTAAAAGAAAGTAAAAATAGATGTACAAATCTTACGTGTAAAATTTCATAACATTAACAAATTAATTTAGAGTTTGTGGTTGATTGTTAAAAGAAATACATACATAAACACATATATTGAATGATGATCATTTCGTGTATATTCGAATTATTTCATGACGAAAATACTTCCGGTATACATTCGTATATGACTGTAATTTGGTTGGGAATTAGAAATTAGCGCACAGTAAACTAATTGCAAAATGATAACGTTAAAGCTCGATTTTTACAGCAATCTATTAAAATAAGCCATCAAAGTAGACGTGGCCAATAAAAGAGAATTTATCTACGGTGCATCCGGTAAAGATACGAGTAAACCGGTGGATGTATGCAAATGAAATCATTTAATGTTATATAACTGAGGCATAAAACGAAATTAATATTATTAGCCGCAGCGGAAATATAAATGAGTGCACAGTCTGCTGCGAGCGTCAAACTGTTTTGTCATTTTTCTCAAATGTGATTTTGTATATTAATACCACCACTGTTGCAGCAGCAGTCAGGTGTTCGTGTAATTTCAGTTGGCAAACTTTCGCGAAACCATCATTTTCTTATAAGAGCCATTACTGCACAAGCTCACAACTTCTTTGCCATTGTTTGACTTTAGTTTCATGCAGATAAGGCGATTACACCTATAAATTATTATAGCAACACAATGCTTTTGCCAATCGATAGCCACCTTATTATAATTTTAATCTAATTTTCATTTTATCATCGCCATATTTACTCTTTCCGTTTCTATATTGTTTTTATAGAACAGAATATGATCGCCAATTACCCATAATGATAATAATACTTCTAGTATTTTCTATATGTCTGGTACCTTCAAAAAAAATCAGTTCTTACAATTCAGCAAAAAAAAAAAAAAAAACCAATTTTGATTGTAACAGACCCACGACCGAATACTTTTGCATAGGAGAGTAGGGCAATTTAAAAATAGTTCAAAGAACTCGTGCCTAAAGTAACAATTAATCTAACTGCTATTTAGAATTCTGTAGCACACTGTTGAAATGACGAGGAAGTTGGCGAAGCTTAAGTTTACGTCAAATATTGAGACTGATTATTATTATTATTGTGTAGGTAGGGTACGTATATACGTAATATATGCTTTGTTGTACGTGTTGTTGAGGTACAAAGTGGAAAACTTTATGCTTATGAACTGTATATATCATACGAGACCCGCTCGGTCCGGTCTGACGCCATTTTGTTATTCGCGGTCAACTCTATAATGCACCCCCAGGGTGCAACTATGTTTAACCCTATAATGCACATGATAATTACCTAAACAGTAATTTTCGATGGTCTAACCAATGATATTACCGCACATACACACATATATATATACCTAAATATATATATACTACTGTTTATATTCACTTAAATCACCATTACAAACTGTTTAAATAATATCTTCGTTTTAGAGTGTTCAATAAATATATTTATAAAAAAGAGTTAACATCATTCGAATTTATTACGAGTTTTGTCAAATTAGGTACCATTTACTGAATATTCGCTTTTGCAATATCATTACAGTTTTGTCGTTATATTCGCTCTCTTTATATATCTCTCTCCTCTCTCTCTCTATTTCCCTATATCTCTCTTTCTCTCTTCCTATTTCTCGTTGTTTCTCTCTGCCTTTATTTCTATCCTGTTCTCACCCCTCTCTCCCTCTCTATATCCTTCTCTTTTTTTACCTCCTGTCTCCTCTGTATTATTTTAACATATTTTATTTTTATTTAAGAGAGTTCATTATATTTTTTTTTATGTTGTCTTGTTTGTGAGTAAGTACCTATACATACCTACCAATTTATGAATTTTGTTTTGATGTACGCAATCTCATCGTTTGATAATTCTAAATCCTAATTACTTGTTTCATTATTCCAATATAAAATTCAACAAAATTCAATCTAATAAAAAAAAGACTTACGTATCATTTTTGTTTTAAATTAGTATTATATTATTTATAGAATTTTGTAACCTACTCAAAAGTGGAAATACCTTTTTACTTTTGATAACCCTTGTAAAAATGAACGAATTATAATATTAATAATGTAAAATACGTCGAGTATAAAATTTTTTAGCGTTATACCAAAAGTTATTAAATTTTTATGTGATACTGTACGAGTTATATAATACATTTTCATATATATGGTCCATATAACGGCAGATATTAAAACTATGACCGGATTGAATTTGTTATGGCGCATCTACTACACTAGGAATACGACCATTTTTTTGGAATTTTGTTGTTGAAATTTTAATCTGTGACTACGTCAAATTAGGGTTGTAATGTTCGTGATTTAATTACAACTTTCAATATTTTATCGGTTCAAGTTTATATTCCGTGTAATTGCACCATATAATGTTTAACATTTTTCATTTACTGAATAAAACATCCAATACATTTACCATGTGACACATAGACAATCAACATTATTTATTCAGTATTTCACTCATTTTTGCCCGAAATATAAACTCATGATAGTGATTGAAAATAAAACTATGATGTTCTAAATTCAAGAATTGCATATCCCTGGAAAGAAAAACATAAAGTATCTTTTAAAATAAATGATTTTGTTTGAATAAATGGTTAGAATCATATGAATGCATTTAATCCATGGACTTATATGCAAACACAACATTCGATATTATTCCGATTAATGCGCATATTCAACCAATAACATCAGTTCTACTAATCTATAACCCGCGTTGTGATTTTTCTGTTATCTATCTGTAATACACGGTCGTCCATCCAACCATAAAACTCAACTCGAATCGAATCACACGCAAACAAACATACACACAACAATTAATGCTGTATTTTCAATGGAATTAATAATACGAATGCGTAACATCGCAAGATAAATGCAATCTCATGATTTTATAAAAGGACCGTTCAACCGATGCGCGCTAATCAAATTATACCCGATCATAGGTTTTAATAATTGAAATCGGTGATTAGCTATATGCTACTATATTCATACTGTTCGTTGTACCAACCGCACAGATGCTATCATCAAAACACTTTAACGATTATATTTTGCGACACGTGGCGTCTGTTCTGAAGCTTAGCTGCGTGAGTTTTCGATGGACACAGTTGGTAGCATTGTCGCACAATGTAATATCATCCAGTTATCGTAAAACACAAAACTATGGAAATTCATTTTGCGATTATTACCAATCGTTATCATGGAAATATAACCATTAAATTGATATAAAATTTTAGTTAAGGAAAGTGCTCGAAGTTTACATTTTTACATCAAAATAATGGATATTAGATGGATATAGCTGTTACAAAGTTCCCTAAATGTCTCTCTGTGTGTGTGTGTGTGTGTGTTAAGGAAAATTATCCTCTATTTATGATCATGCATGGATTTAGCGGAATTTTAATTTTTACAAACAAATTGGCATAAATCAGACATAAAGCCAATAATGAGTAAGAACATTTGTTGTCTAAGACTTTATATTTATATTTTACAATTTATATGATTTTTTTCTGAAACTCACACAATCTGTGCAATGATAATAAGATATCTCTGTCAAATAAACAAGATTGACAGTATTACAATGTCCCAGTCATTATAAAAAAGCAAGAAGTAGCATAAAAACGACGTAACAATAAAAGTCTCTCATTGTAGGTGTTCGTAAAAAGAAAGAACAGAAATAATCACACGAAAATACAAGATATCACTCAAAAAAAGGAACGAAAAATAAAAAATAATTGGGGACCAGGGGACGTACGAACGCTTTATAATTGCCCGCTCGTTATACGACTGAAGACGTTCCCAAAAGTTTCCGGTTAATTTCTCCTACGGGTCGCGCCACTGGAACACAGTTTATTTGTTTATCTTTGAACGGAAACCAACGATTATAGGTATATAGAAGAATCATCATCGCCGTATATAGTCAGTGGCGTAGGCAAAAGCTCACAGAAAAAACTGTGCATCCTTTTATATTATTTTAATGGTCAGTTGCACCGATTACACTTAAGGGACATTTTTTCCATTTATTGAAAGCTGGTAACACTACAGAAAATCATTCATTTGCATTATATGACTAAGTATAGCCGATTTTCACAATGGCCCGAGCGATTAAAAATAATAATTTTGAAATTCAAAATTATTTTGTCCAGAAATATTTTTTTTACATATTATATCTCTTCAAGATTGTAGAACAGTTTTTTTCATTTAATAAATAAACAGTATGTATTTTTATATACAAAGCGTTCGACACATATATACATATATGACATCAAGGAGAATGTCCTTGTTCATATTAATTACCCAAACAAAATAAGTCTTAGCTAAACTATTGGCTGTTTGTGTTAGAATTCTAAATCGGTGAATTTCAACACGACTTCCAAGCGCTCAACAACAATCCGTGGTGAGTACTAAGCTGATCAACTGTTTCTTCGTAAAGAAATAGATTACTGAAGAAACCTGTTTGATACTTTGAATAAAACAAGACTAGATTTAAATTACTCAAGTACACTGCATTCAAAAACTCGCCATTTAATAAAAAAACAAGTAATTAATATGAGCGTACTTAAATATTTCTTCGATTTTCTCATGATTTTTTTATAATTTTACTTTGTTAAAATATTAAAAAAAATCACGATGGACTAAGCAACGGAATCAGATGTTACCTCACATCCGGTCAAGAACACACTAGTTCAAGAAGATTGCGTAATATCTGTTATAGATAAAAGATATTTTCCTTTATCCAAATGTCATTTTTTTATGTTGTCTAACAAAATTATTATTATTGCTACACATATTATTTGGCATCCTATTTGAATCCGCTTGCAGTTTAAATTCAATCACTCGTATACTTCCCGAGTTATAGGCCCCCAAAATTTGGAGTCTCCCTTAATACTACCCTTATAAAAATTATTAAAACACCCGAAAATTCTACTACAAATTCTAAGATATTTTATCTTTACAAGATTTTTTCATATTGTAAACCCAAAACCCGAAAAAAAAATTAAATACTATAATTTTGAATTTTAAAATATCCACAATTTTTTTTAATCCAAATAATCTACAATTTAAATATAACATTTTTTTAAATTGTTAACCAAAAGGCCATAATAATTAAAAACCGCTGCTCGCATCGCATATATTGCCCTAAGGTGAGCTGGACGCATCGATGCGTTGTACGTACCGAATAATATAATTACATTATTCATGTGCTAATATATAAAATATATAACGAAGCTGAAATATTATAAAGACAATGCAGCCAATGGGGGTGTATGTGACCCCAGCGTCACTGGAGCTTAAACATCCAAGTGTCATGTAGTGTAAAACAAAATACAAATACAAATTAAAAAACAACAAAACAAATAATGTAGAGCATAATATCTCATGGGAGCGAACTGAGCTACGACATACGTTGGTCACACATATAACAAACGTGCGTTGTAGACAACAACAGTAAACATAGATTAGATTGAATCAGGTCTGCCTGGGAATGAATGAACTTTCCCAAGAGCAGAACAGAGAGCAGAGCAAAAAAACAAAAAAAAAAACCAGTCGCCAGAAACAGGTGTAGTCTGATCCCCAGTAGGCTCCGGTATATTTTTTCGTTCGTTTTAAGAAACCAGTGGCGTGGTAAAGGAGAGCTGATATCAGGGGCTATTGGAAAGGAGAGAGATGCAGAGAGCTGGCCACGCGAACGCGACCTCGATATGCTCCAGGGCACGCACTCTCTGTTTATAACGAATACCTGTTCTGTAACAAAAATCTCCGACTGGCCACGCTTATATACAGTCCCAGCCATGAGTTTATTTCATTTGCCGTGTTATTCAACGAGAATTTACTAAAATTGGTTTCTGCGTTGCTCTGAATTCAGGGCTTTGGCGATATTATGTACTGGAACCATATGATGTATTACGTATTTCGAGCGATATGTGGTTTATATTAATAATACTATCACTATATTTTAAACAAAATAAGGCAATATTGTATTTATCTATTTAAACATACACGCTACAGGAAAAATCTTATTATTATTGTATTATTTAGATATTGGGCGAGTGTAGGCCATTCCTGATTTTTTAAGGAAACTTTTCAGCCAAGAGTTTTAAAATTAATTAACATTCATATTATATTCTTTTATATGAATCATTTTTTCTCTAACCGTGATCAAGATTTATCGCAAATTTAGTTTATGAATTTTTCGCTTAAAGTAGTCCAGCTCAACTTATAAAAAATATATGCAATGCGAGCAGCGGTTTTTATTATTATGGCCTTTTAGTTATCAATTTGAAAATATGTTCAAGATATAAAAGTCATACAATTTTTTGTTGATTATTTTGATATAAAATATCTTAGAATTGTGGGTGTTTTTATTTTTATTTAAATTAATTGACAATTTCGTATTCGTTTATGATTAAGTGTGAAATAAAAATAATCCTAGGATGTAATAAACATTCTGAAATATAGTTATAGCGAATTTACGAAACTATAAAACTGTGCAATTGGTGACAATACCAATAAGACAATTGACACCTACTTGAAATAAGCGCAAAAACTATATTCATATATGTATATAATAAATACGAAGAGATATGATTTGGCATTCGCGTTGAAAAGGCGTATGGAATCGTAAAGATTCGTAGCATCCATAAAGTGTCAGTATGGAAATACGTTTTAATACGCGATACTAAAATCTCGTATTAGATCCAAGTTAAGTACGAATATAAAGCACTGGAAAACAGCTTTTGTCATATCTCTTTTGGTTTCGTGCGATGTTTGAGAACTATTAAATTTAATACGGTAACACGTAGGTGTGAACAAATTACAACGGATATAAACATATTTTATATATATATATATATATATATATATATATATATATATATATATATATATATATATATAAATATATATAAATAAATGAAATTATAATTTAACCATAAATTTTAATCATAAAATATTGCTAGCACCTACTCGCGAAGATTATTACCGACTCGGTCGGAATTTGCGAAAGCTATTTTACATAAATATTGTATTTTTGCCAAATTATTAACCAATATTAAAAATCTTTTTAATTAATTTGAATTTTAAACGAACCTAATTATCGGTTATTCTAAAACAACAATTTGACAAAAATTGTGTTTGTACTGTGACTGATTATTATTTTATAAAATATGAATTGTTTCGAAATTACAATTCTGTTCCAAAAGTTGATTTGTTAATAATATAGTTGTATATTTGTATAGTAAAATATGCATATGTTTACAAATTATTGTTTCAGTGAAGTTTATAACTAATTAGAAGAAATATACGTTAACATCATTAAAAATTATTTCATTTGTTTTTATATATCTACGTTGTTTTTAATTACGTTTTTCAATTATTTTTTACTGCTCACAAAGCAAAAAGATTTCTTTCTTTTTTCATCATTAATTTGAAGTGCGAATTTTAGTGCGGTAATTTTGAATGATATATTTTTTTATAATTAAAAAATTCATCTTGCCGAACAATAACATAAATTCATTACGAAAATGTACAAAGACCGAGAGTTACAACAATAACGCCCGTTTCTGAGTACCGCTACATCGGTTTCGTATACTCAAAAGGCTATAATATACATATAGCCTAGCACATTATTTTTTTCAATAAACTTTTTCCAGACGTGCATTTAATTAATCCTCACTTTCGAATTAGCAAAGTACATTACAAATTTCAATATAAAAAATGACCCAGAGATATATCGGCTTAATATAATTTGGTTCAATATGCATTTTTGTCTGTGCAAATAGTGATGAATATCTGTATTCGTTTTGGGTAAAATATGTGCAGGATATATACCAGTTTTCAACCAATGATCGTTTATTAAAAACTGTTCAATAATTCAACAGATATTTTACCGTTGATACCAGATTGCACGACTTTTTATTATTCGTAATAGTTACAAAAGAAGAACTGCATTGATTATTTATGAATATAGATGAGGTAGTTCTGTGTACGAGCTGGAGCTGGAGCTGGAGCTGGAGCGGCACAATCGAAAATCAATAACTTTGTAGCGCTGCCGTGGAAATTCAAAATTAAAAAAAAAAGAGTGAAAATGCTAGGGAAGAGGTAACTTATTTATCTTCGCGCGAGGTATTAAAAAATCAGTGGCTGTCCATACCGACCGGGACTGGGAACGGGACCGGTCTGTAGTCGTAAATAAAACATCGCAATCGCGTATGTGTTTTAAGCCCTTTCGCACACTAGACAGCCTAATATTTCACCGCCCTTATTTTCGGGGAGTGCAAAGTGGGTAAAACATGACACCGAAAACATACGAGTTACACGCATTTCGGCTCTCAATTTATACGGGAAATTATTCGCTGCCCGTTATATTTTTACTATTATTCCTACCTACCTACCACGTGTCTCATATTTACCAAAATATTGCACTATAAAACATGTGCGTACATTTTTAACTACAACACTTTTACTGCATTTCGCAAAATTACTATCTAATACCAACTTTAATGTGTTACTACATATTAACGAAACGCCACCTATTTCAAACTAATAATTATTCCTTCTGCTCTTGCGCCATAATACATACCTATACTTGTTTACTTGCTCTGCATTTTGAAACTTATAATTAATAAAGTTGAAATGTATTTTTTATCCGTAGATAGTATTTTCGGGTTTTCAGACTCCCTTTCTTATTAGCTAAGTTTTGTGACCACAAAAAATCGGCCTCGACGTTTTAATGGCTACATCCGCTTTAAGCGATCCTTAATTATTTTTTTCTATTTTCTCAATGCCTGTGTGATTTTGTGTGTGTGTGTGTGTATGTGTGTGAACAATTTACAGCCAATACGTTTGAACATATAAAAATATGATAATTTGTATTTTAGATTGCATATGTCCGCAAAGAAAAGCTCCAATGTTTTGAAAAAGATATTTCAACAGATTAGTTTGACTACTATTTCAATATCTCGAGAACAATATGAAATTGCTTTAGCTTCTTCGATACTTCGTACGGCGAGCTAAAAATTTTACCAAGGAAATATGCAATTTTTTTGTGTATATATTTATATGTTATAGTTGTTATTATCGTGCATAGAAAAGCAAACATACGTGCTATCAGCCAGAAAAGGCAGACAACATTTTGGGCTCAGCTATTAGTAGGTACGAAGCAGATTTTGTGTATCTGTGTGTCTGTGTGTGTGTACATTGTTTACATATTTTGCATGGGATATTGTATAGTGTAATTATGTACATAAAGCTGGGTGCATTAAACATCAATTAGATTTTAAACCGGGTGGATTTAGTTTCTTTCATAATTATGTCCTTATCTGCTGTGCAGCATATACCAGTGTTTGTTCCATGTGGTGTAATGTGTGCTGTTTAGCCAACCACACGCGCTCGCTAATGCCGATAAAACAGGAAATGAACATTTCATTGCACAGGACTACCTACTATTGCCGCATTAACATTATTTTAAATCATACATAACATCACTTTTCATCCAGACTGAACAGACAATTGATATTACATCTATTACGTACTAATTTTTGGTCTATTCATAAATTAGGGTTTGCGCAAGTAAATGGTACATTGGGAAAAACCAATTTGAAATTTTATTATTATTAACTATTATATTTATGGTTTCTTCTATAAGTCGCTAACAAGTAACAAACGGTTGATATTTTATTTTCATAAATAGGATATACATTCTTTTGTGTTACATTCAAATTATATTATTAAATATCTACACATTTCCCGTGGTATGTAAATTAATTTGAGTGTACTGTGGAAAGTAATTGTTTCACTTTCGTGGCCATAACATTAGTATAAACACAAGAATGTCCCATAAGTAATTGTTGAACCATTTAATATGTCACCCCAGCGAGCGCATGCGCAAATACAGACAGACATGATTCAGTTTGTTTGTGCTGTGTACATAACATTTCAAAGAAGTTACAGATGCATGTAATCTTATAGTGCATATCCCATTTACTTAAGAGCAATTTTAGTCGTCCTTATCCTTGCATTTCTCTTTATTACGCAATTACATAACCTAATGTTACTTCCGTTGTATAGCTACCATTGTCTTGGTTATTATATTCCTTAAGGAAGTTATAACAATTTCATTTGTGTATAAACGACAAAATAAAAGGTTTGCTATAAAATTAGATTCATATACCCGTTTACGTACAACGTGGATCCAACAAAAATTTTACTTATATTCTCGTTATAAAGTTCTTGGCTCGCCGTACGAAGTACCTAAAGCATTCGATCGTGTGTCTGTAGCATTCTCGTATAAAAAGTCTTCTTTTGCTGCATTGATCTACTTTAAAAATTAAAACGTATTGGAAACTGTGTGAGCACAAGTAATAAATACTATAATTTGAAATATGTGTACAATACAATTTTTAATAATATTTCAATGTCATAGCAGACGCTCCGAGGGTAAAGTGATCTGGGTGTAATAATATCGTGTTACCGCGCACTACAGGGACAAAATGAAGATGTCGCCATTGTATATATGTATGTATGTATGTATGTATGTACGTGCATGCGATGCAACATCGCTAATCCGTTGTGTATTCCAGCTTGGATACATTTCGCCTGCCACCCGCCCCACTTTGCGAAACAAAGGGCCGAACAACTAAGCATCCCCGAGACTTTGTCTCGTGCGGAATTGAAAACTTGTCCGCGTACCCTTAAATAAACTTAGCGCGCTCTTACGAATTGGAAGGAGGACGCGCGCGAGACGAATCAGCCCTCTCCTCTCGCCTGGATTACATTGGCCGCTCGCGATTCTAAACTTTACTCACGTATCATTACTTTCCAAGTAGTTGATTTTATGTCAGTTGTAAAACTTGTCCGCTGAGAATAAGAAGCATCTATGCATTTGTGTGTGTGTGTGTGTGTGTATGTACATATATCGTGTCGAATGCCGTTGCTCTGTCATTATGCATTTTGTGACACTCATATTATATAACGTCTCGCATTCCAGCCACAAATTCGAAGTGAAATCATTAAAACTAGACTATTTTAACGGCGTTACTTAGCTCGTGGGGTTCGTACTAATTTAAACTGCAAACTTTTGCTATTAAGTTGTTTAATTGATTTTATTGAAGAGATTTGCTATTACTTACTTATACGTATGTATATAAGGAAGTATTGCCATCATGAACATGAACATTTTCGAACTGGAGATTTTAACTGATATCAAACCAAAATTCTAGTAAGGGTGAATTCTTTATAATTATTATTATTCTTTTCATAAATACATAAATTTGATGGATGGGTATAATTATTTCAATGTGATCTTAAATACTGTGATCTAAAACCTTTTCAATGCTATCTAAAACCCTTGTATCCGCCACTGACGGAAATACACCTTGAATTGAATCTAACTATTTTCAGAATGTGTGTGTGTGTACTTAATACTCGTCGGCCTGAACGGATATTTCATATTTTTCAAACAATATCTTAAAGTAACGGTTTACTTTTGCTATTTATTTTAATATCTCGAAACCGGTATAAGTTATAAAAAAAACTGCTTCTTTGAAGATAATGAAATTTCCAGCAACTTTTGTTTGAAAAATACTTCGAAAAATGTATCATTTACTAAAAAAAACTTCTTTGAATCTAGCGATTTTACATTTACGTCACCATTCATATTGATGTATAAATATTCCAGATAAATCGTAGCATGTCAAAACTATATTCTAAACATTATTAGATAACCTCGCAAGTTTCTCGTAAAATGGCAAGTTTTGTGTCGCTGCTGTATAATGATGGTTTGTATTGAGTGGCACTGGCAGTGTTCCCATTTAAATTAAAAATTGAGCATCAGGTGATAGGCAGAGCAGCGACAGGAAGCACATTGTAGCCACCGCAATAATAAATAAAATCCATTTAATGACCCAGCTGACAGACGTAAAAAGTATTGAATGAACGGAGGTTTTCAGTGTGGTTGGATAGCGCGCCGCTCTCAGACAGAGTGCATTTCCTTTAAAACTAGTTTTATTTGGGCGGACTGACCGACCGGACACGCAGAAGACGGAGACTAAGACCGAGTGCTAGAGGAAGCCCCGTAACAGATAAACAAAACACGTATAGTAGTATCTCTCATGTGGCGGTGAGTATTCTCGAAGCGCGGGAGAAGTTTTCTTCTTTTTACTGCACACGAACGAACAGGTTATGTTTCCGACCCGACGAGAAGACATCACCTGCTCTTGGTCTCTCCTCTTTGCTCGTCTAACGAACAAATTGTCGTCGTCTTGGTTGGCTGTTGCGTGGCTGGCCTGGGAATACGCCAGCCATCTTGATATTAATCAGTGAATGAACTTTACGAAGGCCGTGCTTAATTAATGTCGTTCGTAGAATTTAAAACATTTAATTACATAATACACAGGTCGAATATGTCGACTTACTCCTGGTTTATGCAACTGCTCCACTACAGATTGATCCGACGAACATAATCCTTTTAATTTTTCAATTCTTTTAATAGAAATTTACTTACGAGATGAATTCATATATATATATGCATAAGTTCTTTTCAATGCCTGTTAGATTATAGAGAGATTATGCGTTGGTTATAAATAAGGAGGATATTGCCGTCAACAACTAGTCACAGCGTGTATGCCGTTTGAACTTTTGAATAATTGCACAGTCATTGCAAGCAATCACTCATACAAAACACGACACACGATTTTGCTAATTTATTCCATACATATTGCATTATTTAGTGAACAACGACGTTTTGTCTGTAACACGAATAATAATTAATTCATATATAAACGACACGCTATTTTTCACCAGATTCATACAAACAATTTTAACGATTAAGTAGACAGAAAGGCAAATTCAATTCACAAGCACTACTAAATTCCAATTAAATAAACAGAAATTTAGTATAACACCAATAAATCTCCTCTCGTAATTCTGAGACTAGACGAAAAACGGTAATTTCTCAGCAAAATAAGAAATACAGCATCACTCCCATAATGGACTTTAGAATGTTACAATTTGTTTGTGGTCATTTTTATTATTATTTTTTTTAAACAAGGAGAATGAGATCTTTCGACCAAATTCTCATAATATTGTTTTAAATGTTGACATTCGTTGATACTATCAACATTAAGCAATTTATTAAATATGTAATAAGGGATACAACATATATATTTACAATTTTCAATAGCGATTTTCCTGTACATATATAACGTTTAGGGAATTACAATAGATGTCTCTAGAATGAGATAAATAACTATAATTTTTATTATGAAACCATTGCGTTTCCAGAATATTGTAGATGCTTCGCACGTATCCTGGACAATAACGGGTGACTGGGAATGAGTACACGCACATATCGTAATACGAGTCCAGGCTAAGGTGATGACGTAAACATCGAAAATTTTATGATCACTGGAATCGTATTTCTCTTTAGTGCGATCGATGCATGATCGTAAAATTATGTTTTTAGTCTGTCAAGGGAATTCGATAAGTAGACCCACATACCCACTGGGTATTGTATAACAAAGCAGCAACAGCAGCAGCAGCACATCCTATTCACACACACACACACACACTCTTGTGTTTCATCCTCCGATAAATTCTATAGGGGATTAGTTCGATTTCGGTTCGCAAAAGTGCCACCCACGATGTTTAATGTATAGAAGAAGCACAAACCTTTCGGCCAGCACCACTTTATTTCGGTTATTGGTAATTGGAAATGCAAATGGAACATTGGACATTGATACACTTTCCGCATTCTGAGAGAGAGAAACAGAAAGAATTGGAATTGTGTTAGAACACATTTTCTTTGTAGTACAACGTAATAGAAACCTTTTAAAATAAATATAGAACCATCCGTATATTTGGTTCTCAATGTTTGTCGTTTCTACTATGTGCAGTTCATACATGCGCAATGGTAATTGCGTAAAACGACAATGTTTTTGGATTCATAAAATAATATATAATATACATGCAGTACATTTCGGCGATGTGAAAGGGACAAATAGCGTAAAGTTTATTAAAAAATTCTCCATTATAGTTTTGCAACAGTTGCAATAAAATGAGCAGGTAATTTAAATTTTGTGTGCTGTAATATTACACTGGCAATAATAAAAATGTGTATAAATGGTTGGGTGGTACTACGTACAATATGAACCAAGCCGAACCGTTGGCGGAACCAGCCGAACCCGCGATATTACGTTTGTAATCTATGCGGGAGATATTTCATATATAACATCATCGTGTACCACTGGTGTCCAACACGTGTTGTGAACTCGACCAACGAAAAGAACAAAAAAAAAAAAATACCGCATATCTAAAAAAAATATATATACACATAGCACACAGGCAGCGAAAGAGTTATATTAACACCAGTGGAAGCCATGTGTGCAAATGTAGATTATACTAAGCAAACGTTTGCGAATATTTGGCAGGAGAGCAAAAAATTGCGGCAAAAAACGATACGTGACAAATATAATTTTTAACTAGAATTATTTCAACTGCAATTTCACAAATTCTTGCAAACGGTTCGGATGCTAATGTTATTTGACAGTTGACTGGTGAATCGTTCGTTAGTAACTGTTCGACTAATTACTAGAGAACTGATGTATAACTAATTCAATTTTCTAATTAATTGGAGACCAGTAGCGCCATGCATTTGCCCCAACTGGACGCTAAATACCGTCAGAAACAAATCTATTTAACTCTAGAAAAAGAAAGGTTGAAATAAATTTAGATTGAATTCGATAAAACAATTTTCGACTTGTACTAAATGTAGATTTAAGGCTAATTTATATTCGTTTTTCGCATATTTAATTGTAAAATACTTGCGTTCAATGAATGAATATGAGTTGTGTGGAAGCTATTCCAGATTTTTGTGCAAACTCATCAAAATGTCTGATGAATTTGATATTAGCAAACACCTTAGAGGCATTTCCGCGTTAGCTCTTGCACAGTTATAAAAATAGTTTGAGTTTGGTTTAGGAAAGTTTTAATTGTGAGAGGCAAACTTTGGTAATATTCTTCATAATATCAATAAAAAATGGGAATAATTTAATAACCCTTTCAGCGGCGGTGAACAATGAAAGTCAGCGAGCGAGCGAGCGACGGCACGACGAGATGAGCAACGAAAACAAACAGAAAAGTCGTAGCGCCGTTGCTACTAGATGGTTGGTCAATATAAAGTTTCGTGCCGGAACAAACCAAGTCTGCGCTGCTGCCGCTGCCACCACTTTGTTCGCGTTTCTATCCACATTCTAACTACTACTAAATTTTAATTTAAGTTTCTGCGTTCATAAAAATCACAAAAACTTTATTTGATCATTCATACTAAAGCGGAAAATAATAAAAAACACAAATATACCATTATTCGAACCTGCATAAATTAGGTATCCTTTGTTTTTAGTGCGTCGTAAGTTTCAAAACAGTGCAATTTTATGGTTCCAAATTTTATGCCGTCTTTGATTTATCGACTTTCTCACTGTTTATTGCGATGGAATTGGGAATTATTTATCATAAATCAAATTTTAAATTTTATTACATACACATATGAACTTCAAACACCATAAATCATATAAATTATAATAAATATATAAACAGTTTGTCTTTCTTCCTTCAGATTGAGATACCAAATGCCATTAAAAAAAAACCTCCTATAAATTATAATGTTGCTTTATTTGGCTTAAAGAATCACAATCTAATGGAATTTAATTGTTATTCAGCCAAATGAAAATTGCAGTAAAAACTATTCCCATATAAGAATACGGAGGAAGACTAAAGCTTAATATAATAAGATAAAGAAAGAAAAGAAAAAAAGAGAAAGTTCCCATATACTTGCAGTGGGAACACTGGTTTTGTAATTACAGTACTTATGGAACTGTAACAGGTGCAAAGCAATACTACAATTCAACAACATATAAACTCCCAGTTCTAATTCCCGTATTTGCCGTGGTGTGCGTGTACAATGGGCGCTATTGTCCCGCCAACTAATAACACCAATTTTGTGTTGGATTTTCCGCGTTTTTTATACTTATGTGCATGTTGCAAATAAATATATTTTTACTACTGCAGTATTGTTAACATCATTGGATGATTATACAACTGTTGCAACTAATTTGGCTTCCCGTTAATGTTTTCGTAGTATATGGTGCCATTAGTATTGAAAATGGTGTTTATCATTCGAAAATCGTCGGTTAAATTTAAATTCTATGGGAGTTGGTTTACGATATATTATGGACACTAAACAACGTATATATTCAACGCTAAACTTTATTTGTTTTTTAATCTATTTAATCTTGCTAAAAATTATATTTAGTTTATTAATTAATGGTATGGGAAATGTCTAAATTTGCCAATTTACTTGTGACATAAAACCAGTTATTCTTGCTTTATTTTTTATCGGTAAGAACATTAAATGTTTTTATCTTGAACGAAGTTTAATAAAATGTATTCATGAAATTGTTTCATGATATTACACGAATATCAAAATTCAATACAACAAGCATGATGATAATACAAACATATTATTAAAATTATACAAATTTTAGATACGTGAAATAATTATTTACATTAACTGCGTATTTCGATACTATAATTTTTAAGTTTCACATAAAATTCAACCTGAACTTCATAAGGAACGCAAATCTCATATATTGTATATAACAGATTGAAGAAAATATACTATAAAGTATGGAATATATTCAAGCGTGATTTATGGAAAAAACGATTCAATATATGTTATTGAAGCGAAGTACATTTTCCCGCGTAGATACATATAAGAATAGAAAACTAGGCTAGTGTATGTGGGAGCTAATAAAAAACGGAAGGATATTGCACTAGGTTATACGAGACAGCAAACCGTCGACGTATGACTGCTTCCATAACATGCACTATAGAGTAGATACATAGATCTACTTCTATATATATATATATATATATATATATATATGACAACGGTTTACAACATGCAATTCATGTGCAACGATTTTTCCACTATTGTGGTGGTATATGTCCTCAAACTTACTGATGTGTTCCTAATCGGGAACCATCATCCAATACAATACAATACAATATTGGTATTACGGCATGTCTCTCATTTCTTCAGTTTTAAATTAAATAGTAGAATAAGAAAATAAGCACTAATGTTTAATGGCTGAATTTTAAATTAAAACTATTGGTTATATTTGACTTATTTAAGCTAATTTTCACTCAGCTTAAAGATAATGGTTAGCGGTGATAATTCTGTGATAAATTCATCAATATACACCCAATTACAAATATTTAATAAAATAAACTGTTTGGGTAAAAATAGACTGCAAAATGAACAAAGTATTTTCAACTGTAATAGTACATTCGCCAACTAGTTGATTGCAAACGAGTGCACATTAAATATCCAATTTTTAAACCAACGATAAACGAGGCAACATCTATGTAATGGCCCAACATACATATGTGTTCCTACTAAACGATTACGCGCACTTTTTATCTGCGTGTTCACCAAACAAAAAAAAAACAATCGAATACGCATGTTTATAAACACGTTTAATAGTCCCAGTTTAATGGATCATCATTGTTGTCAAACGTAAATTTCTGATACAAATCTTTATCATATAAAGAATATGA
This sequence comes from Leistus spinibarbis, assembly GCA_933228885.1. Classification (NCBI taxonomy): domain Eukaryota; kingdom Metazoa; phylum Arthropoda; class Insecta; order Coleoptera; family Carabidae; genus Leistus; species Leistus spinibarbis. The sequence goes on along the minus strand of OW121804.1, from coordinate 5,097,673 downwards.
ATTTTGCAAATCCTCTCGACACAATAAAAATATTTGCCTTGAAGAAAAACACAAGATTTGTTTGTCTTTTAAATTCCAAAGTGTTTTAATATATTCCTCTAATAGTAAATAATATAAATAAATACACCACTATGTATTTAGACATTCTTGGATAATCCGTATAAGATAGTTCATTGTAGGACACTGCAAGTTTTTAATTAAAAAATCGCCTGCGTCGGTATATTAATATTTCCATCAACAAACAATAAACAGTCCAAGATTCTGAATATTTCTAGCAGGGTTTTTAGTTCTTTTGGTATTCTTCCACCTAGCCAACAATAAATTCCGTGTTTCTTTTATCGCATTCGCAGAATTGAATAAACACAGTAATTTGAATAATACGAAAACGCTGTATGGAAAGACATAATTACGTGTACCCATCGTCGCGTTTTTATATATCTGACTTTTTTACTTTCCTGTTTTTTTCCCCGAACAATGTCTGTGATGCATTTTTATAAAAGTAACACAATGCAAGATATGTCTTTGTTGTGAGTGAGCTGTCTACGTATTGACTATACTCGGTCTGTAGTCACACTCTCTGCTCCAGCGAAGATAAAAACGATAGAAATTTACGAGGGCAAGTTCGGAGATTTGCATGAAATGGGTGCGATATAACATTTTAATGGGTTGAGAGTCAACAGTTAATCTCTCTACTACTACTAGAGTGAACAGCAGCAGCCCCGGTATACGTTTTGTTTGGCTAGAGGCGGTTGGGCAAGAAGAGGTTTGAGAAGGACGTGATCGTCTCGTCCTGAATGTCTCTAGCTAGCGCTAACACCACCACCGACACTAGAATAATTAACAGAACTTATTCGCGGCCACAATTCGCCGGATTGACAAACGGCATTTGCCCACACAATTTATTGCTGTCTTTAACGTTACACATAAATTCTTCTTTCCTTTGCCAGACCTCAAAGCCTCCTCCATTATATGGTAATTCTAGAAAGAATTTTCAAAAAGAAAACGTAGACTTTCTTGATGCGCTTGTTATAAAAATCATGACATACTTGTTTGGGTACTTTTTACGGATATGCGAAATGTAAGAATATGCAATTATAAAACTTGAAGTTATATCTTAAACTTTTTAAACTTTATGACAACCTAATAAAAAAATAAATTACTAACCACTGGCTGAACACTTCTTTTAAATATATGTTTTGAACGTCGTTTACAAACTTTTTAACAGCGGAATTTCCTTCAAATAACTCTGCACACTCACCCAGGAGATTTGTTATACGGTCGTGTAAGTATAATCGTAATTCATTGCACGACGAATTTACTTTGTTTTTATTTATAGTCGCGTTCCGTTCGTTTTACTACATCACCTCAGATATCCTTGACGTGAGCTACATTTTTGATAAACAATTTAAACCATAGTTTTACGAATTTAGCAAACTGTTGAAATCACCATAAAATAACATTCTAATCGCCAATAAATCTTCCAAGATATTCAAATTACTCAAAACGAATATTTTTTAATTTTGTTTACCCATATGAGTCTAGTCCATATTTGGGGACTTTCCCTTATTTGGTGAAATATGTAATTCTGGAGTTATGCAAAATGCAGCGCAATTTAGCCGCAACCCAGGGGCGGGAAGTTACGTTGAAGCGGGGGGGCATGGTTAGCCCAACGGTGCAGGGTCGTAAACAACCATTGCAATATTCACAATGGGGCCGTGGTCATTTTAATGGGCACAACCGGAACAAACCCCAAACATTTCAAAATACAAATTTGCACAATGCAACCGCTTGCAGCCTAATATATTTACATCGGATTCTCACTCATTCGTCCATTGTGTGTTCGGGAGGGTACAGTTTAATTAAACGGCTCACTACGTACATACACCGACACAGACACACACATGCATCGTTAGTTTTTTGTTTCCGCGCCCATAAATAGATACGTACGCAGATAACTTTGATCGATGCTAAAGATTTATGGGGGAAATGACGAACGATCACTATTTCATGTTTTTACTATAGCACAAGAATTCCTATGGTTTATAGTACATCACACGCGTATCTATGTAAACAACCATATTTATCATAGTTGCGTTACACAAATGACGTATATGACACTAGTTTCATAAAGAACTACAACATAAATATTCTGGATTTATTTCACCTGCACATTTAAAAAAAAAAACTGATTTTTAGCTTGTTATTTAATTATTTTTTTATTGACGTAAATAAAATATTTATAAAAGAGTTAGCTAATATCTAATAAATGTAAATTCTTGTTTAATAAAGCATATTTTTCGACCGAAAGGATTTCGCATGCAAAAATAAAAGTCTGCATCACGGCCTGAGAGTAAAATATACAAACAGCTGGGGTCCTTGTGGACTGAAATGGAGCGTGCGTTAGAGTAAAATATAAAATCCTCATTTGTTACGGAGCGATGATAAATTCCGAGTCGTTTATTATTTAAAACAATCGTTAATCAGAGACGGAAACCACAGGCAGGTATTTTCCGTTCATTTTTATCAGTGCTTGTATACCTGCAGTGTTTACCCTAAAAGAAAATTTGATGTTTTGCGCGTCAGATTTCTTTTGTGTACGCTTATTCGGTTTCCAATGGCAACTCTTGAAAGGAACCTTGCTCAATGCCGGTATATCTCTAGAATATACAATAAGTGGCCGGTGTAAATTACACCAAATCATATTTCTATGGAAGATGAATATAATAACAAATTTGATTTTATCAAAATTCGTTTTTTTTTTATTCAGACCGAGTCAGTACCGTATTTAAATTTTCTCTAAGAGCATATACTACCAGATTTTAAGAAACTGAAACCCAGAAGTATATATTTGTTCTATTTCTTGTACTATTGCAGATGGCTTAGAACTGAGAAAAGAAAAAGGTTTTTTTTTAATACAAAACCAAGAAGCTTATTTGTGGTGAATGATGTTAATAATAAAGAAGCTAGAGTGGCCTTCACTTCACTTACAGTTCTACTATCCATTTTTAAATATTACCTAATTTTGTTATAAATTGTGTGTATTTGTGTGTGAATGCCCTAGTTATGAGAACGAAGTTATAATTTTCTACTAAAATACTAGCAAAACTTGTCAAATGTTGTTAATTAATTAAACTAATAACATTATACTTAAAAAGTAATATGCATTCACAGTTTTTGCATATAACAAAAATGAGCATCACATGCATGAATTTCATATAATACTGAAGCCAAAAGTTATTAAAAAAGTTCTATTTATGACGGTATGTTTTTATATATTTTGTACAACACTGGGATTTTCAGGTATTAAATATAGTTGAAAAGTTTTTATGTTCATATTATACATGACAAAAACATGCTACTATAATAATTAAAATACAGTCTAATCTAAAAACCCTCAGTGTACAGCGTTGTGTGTGTTACAAACATACGACAAATTTTAGCTACATTCTTAAGCGTCAAAATAATTATTAAATAAATATTTTTTTCATCCCATTCAATAATAGACTTCAGAAATCAAATGATTACTCTCAGTAAAGGTTTAACCAAGTCAAAAATGTTCTAAAATAAGTATGGTATATATAAATATGTAAGTATTAAGCCCCTTAATTGAAGAAAATACGGGTGGTGATATTAATTTTATTTTTATAAATATTTTATGTTTTACGTTCGTTAGTATCAATATAAAATTATGTTTACTGGAAGGCGAGTAAATAAAAATGTGGAAAATCGAATTCCCAAGTGCCGTTAGCGATAGTTTGAGTGCGAAAGTTTGGTCAACAGCAGCAGTACCAACTGCACGAGCACACAACACGTTCCAGATCATATTCCAAAAGTTCCACGCGTTTTAACTTTCGCATCTTTTAATAAATCAAGATTAATTGTGGTTTATAAAACGAAATCTTCGGAAACTTTTCGACAAAATGACTTCCAACTCGTAACATGAAAACACTATTACATCCATATATATAGTTTCCACTGCTACGAACCCCCACGAACGATAATCATCATTTTTATTCTGAGAGCATTTATTGCTTTTTCTATTGGCACATTGTCGAAACTATCGGTTACTGCCCACACGTACATATATGTTAATATCAACAAAAATATCCCAACTATCGGTTAATGTAGTTTTTAAATTAAATTGAATATTATCAAGTTCAAAGGTTAAATTTCGCGTACATTTTTGAGCTGATCCGAGCAAAAAATTTAGAAAATCCCCGAAAAAAGTTCGTACGAAAATAATATATTATTTTGCAAGGCGCTGGTATGCGCAATATTCAAATTTTATTATTATGTTAGCAATGTTACGTGCTCGGCATTTCTAAAATAAGTATATCTCTCTACATGCCCGTTTTTCTGTATGTTTCAGCTGTGGTCCAGTCAGCGACATACGTACATGGCCAGAGTCAGTTCTTCCGGATACAGCCAAAGGATGTCAAAGTGCATGAAGGTGGCGAGGTCATGCTGGAGTGTGAAGTTAGCAACGTCGGAGGACAAGTACAATGGACCAAAGATGGCTTCGCATTAGGTAAATATTCTTATTCTCAATTATTCAAAAAATAACTATCAATGAAGGCAGGTAGTGTGTCCTTGTCAGCCAAGAATCATTATAGATCCGGTCAATAAATTATTGATTTTTGAATGGCCCAATTTCTTTCGGCAAATATTTATATTGGAAAAATATTTTTGAATATCCAAAGGGGATATGACATAGCTATGGCAAAGGTATATAAAGTGATATTGATTGAACAATTAAGTCAACAACAGGGGGAGTTAAGTAAATATATTTAAATATGATTTATTGGTCCAGTGATACGTAACTGAATAATATTTTCAGTTGAACACACAAATCGTGTTAGTGCCGATAACAGGCGCGGCGCTGGGCGTCGGGGTGGAGAAAAGATCTATGCTACACTGTGAATTTAAGAGGATTACTTGAATTTATTTTTCAAACATTCACAACCTACGTCGATTTTCTATAAGCTACTTTCATTTGCTCTCGACATTTCATTGAAAAACCCGATTATATTTTATGTAGCCTACTTCAGCGTCGGTCGTGCTGCCAAAGACGAAACACGTAATTTTACTCCTTCCATCCCTATCTTCATGTTCAATTGCTCTTTGATTCCCTGTGATTTCATCTTGAAGATGTTTTCAAGGGGACCAAGATATTATGTAGTTAAAAATTCTCATTTTCTTTGTTCAATCGCGTTTATTTCTAATGGTTCATGTTCTTCATAAAGCTGCTTGTTTGATGTTTGTTTTTTCAGACGGCTTATTTTTGTGTTTTATTTATAATATAAACACTTGAATTTATTTTAATAAAGTGTATATACTTTGTTATATTTTATAAATTAAATACATGTCTATGCGTTTCAACGAATTTATGTAGATATTCCAACATTAGTAGATTTTATTAATTGTTCAATAATATAAATAAATGCTCTAAAGAGGGAGTGAGATAGCTCCGAAACATCGGAATTTGTGGAATAATATTTATTTACCACAGTTTTGCAACTGATTTTGCTAATTCCTCGCAATTTTTCGTGTTCAGAATCAAAATTTCCAGCCCGAATTTGCAAATATATATGATATTTTAATCACAAATTATGTGAGATATATTTACATTTAATTTTCCTTATATAACATGGAGTTTTACGAAAGGCTAATAGCTCTCAAGAATATAAACTCATAGGCGAGTTTTATCGTAACAATTATTTGTATAATAGCAAATTTGTAATTTCTAAAGATTTATACGAAATTTCTGAACATTTCTAGAGATTTTTTGGACTTTTATAGATTTCTAGAGGTTCTGTCTAGATATTCTAAAGATGCCTAGACATGTCTTAATATTTCTACAGAGTTATAGGTATATCTACAAAATTTTAAAGATTTATAAAGATTTTTGTCAAAGATGTCTAGAGATTTTATAGATTTCTAAAGATTCTGAAGATATTTAGAGATTATTCTTCTAAGAATTCAAAAAAGATATCTAAAGATTTCTACATATATTTTGAAATTTATAACAATTTTTAGAGATTTTGAGGTAATATTGTATACCAGATTTCTTTCGTGATCAACCCCTGAAACGTATATGAAAAGCGGCATCGGCAGCTTAACAAGAATTTGTAAATGTTTTGTTTTCTTTTGTGTCTTAAATGATCAAAGTGTGCTTTTGTAACAAATATGTGTTTGTTTGTGTGTTTGCGGTAGGTTTCAATAATGTGATACCAGGCTTTCCGCGGTATTCGGTGATTGGTGATCGGACAAAGGGTATTTTCAATTTGCGGATAACGAACGCTACGTTGGACGATGATGCGGAATACCAGTGTCAGGTGGGACCGGCACGTTTCCACAAGGCTATAAGGGCCAACGCACGGCTTTCCGTCATCTGTAAGTATATCCCATCCTAACGCACGCACATTATACACAACATTCATATTCATAACACGACCAACGCAACGGCCACCAACTTCGTTATAAAATTAGACCTAATTAGAACACGACCAAAATAGCTTGGCTTTTTACAAGTACCTACTCCAGATTTGCGACAGTTTTTGTTCCTGTGAGTCTGTTAGAAAACATATGTTTGTTATTAATTTTAACAATTTATCATATTTAGATAATTTAATAGTAACTGAAGCTCCAATACTTAGTAATAATGATATTACTAGAATGTTATATATACTGATATTTTATGATGTTCTACTAAATTGGATAAATAAGGTGATTTTTTGGCTCATTGTAAATGTAAGCCACAAAGGAAACAATTTATGGAACGTTACCAGCGAAGAAGACATCGAACACTTAACTGAATTATTTGTTTTAACGAATTTCCGTGCGCCAAAGTAGGAGAAACTGCATAGAACTTTGTAAATATAATTGAGAAAAGTTTAATAGTACGAAATTGGCACAGAGCATTTCACGGCTAAGAATTACAGTTAACAAAACATTTTAATCAAAAGTTTTGAGGCGTCCGCCTCGCCCCCTTCTTGTCTCTACGTACGTACGTAACTACGTCACGTTTTCTCGAACAAGATTACACTCGTTTTTCACTCGCGCGCATGTTTATATGATAACAAAGTCTATTGGACTTCCGATATAAAACAGAAAAAATGTATGAAAGGAGGCAAATAAAAGAGGTTCCAGCGTGGAAATTTATAGTTGTGTCGTTTTTAACCCTCTTGCCGCTACGAATGGAGATTTTAATCGCTTTATATCTTTCCGTTTTCCGCTCTGTCAAGCGAAAGAATTTTGTTCGCTGCTGTGCGCGTCCCTTCCTTTTTCTTTCGTCCATCAAAAGTGTGGACTACGAAAGACGACGCTTTGCCTTCCTAATGAATTTTTTCTCGGGCGATGTTTATACAAACCTTCGGGGACGACTTATTAAGAGTTTATAATTCTCCCATTTAAAGTGTCCAATGCCCTACTTTCCCATATTATTTACAACACTTCCAAACTAAATCAAACTATAATCAATTCTCTTCTAACTTGGTGCATTCTCGTACATACTATCCCCGCTTACCGAATCATTTGTCACTACTCTGAAATTGAACCATTTTACTCATTATTTTATTACGTTGTCAATTACTGTTTCTTCAATATAAATAGTACATTGTTTATTTAATATTATTTACATATATGCGTATCTCTATGACAAGATAAATTAAAATTGAAGAATTTCCGTACGAGTTGTGCGAAATATTAATATGTCTCATTATGAACATAACTATTTTTGTTATAAGTGCAACCATTCTAGTAATATTTAATGTTTCATTTTGCTGATTATTCAGATCGGATTATTTCAATTCAAGAAAGATGTATTATTCATTTTAAGACAATATATTATTAAATAAATTATTTTCACTGCAAGAAATAGAAAATTCGGGTCATTTTTGAATCTTAAATTTGAAGGTCAATACGCTCACACACACACACATACACAGAAAGAGAAAAGGAGAAAAAGGGAAAGACAGGAAAAAACAATTTTTGATCCTGGTGACAAGTTAGAAGACAGAACAGATATATATTCGTATATAATATCACTAAACCCTGTTAGGTTAAAATGTATAGTATTCCCTTATAATCCAGAGAATCAGAGGACGAGTTCCTTCCGGCTACACGTCACAAATTTCCGTCCAACATTTTTCCGGCTGCTCGCCCATAAATTGTCTGATAAACGAGCAAACTTGTGGCACACAGTGCGTGTAAAACTACGATTTAAAAGCAACCACATTGCTATATCATTCTAGTACGAGTATATCCGTAGAGTCGTCGTCGTAGTCGCAATCGCAGCCAAATGACTAGCCAAGCAGTTTGAGAGCGCCAAGAGCATCCATCGCGATTGCCCTCGAGACGAATCAACGAGATACCAACCTTAATTCTTCACTATTCACTCCCAGCATAATTGATTGCTCTAGTTCTCGTGTCAATGATGTTATTTATCAAAATCAACCTCTTTTTACTGTCCCAAAGTAAATCAGAAGTGGGGCTGTTTTTTAGCCGTATCTTTAGCATTGCCGGATTCAAATATGTTTTTAGTTTCATTCCGTCCTAATTCCGAAAATGTATATATTAATCATATAGTAGAATGTATGTCGCTTGCTCGCTTGCAAGTCCAGCTTTTTGGACAAATCTCCTCTGAAGATACTGAATCAATTTTCACTTAACATTAATGTGAGAGAATCTAAATCATCTTATGAGGAATCTTGCGATTATAAATTCGTATCTCAGACTTCTTTATATGTACTGGAAATGTAACGGTCGGTTTATTCAAAGGAGTAAATTTAAATTTCTGTTAAGTATCTGAGTAAAGCATGCAAGTTGGTAAAAGTTATCCCATGTCCAACAATTTAGAATGTAAAAGTTTAAGTAGCGTAAATAAGTTCGCAGTATTTTGTGCACATTACCAGTATAAAAAGTTTGCATAATTCAAAACGTGGGGCACATTTACGGTTTGCGACTTGGTTGCACATGCATATTAGCGGAATTCGCGAGACATGAAATTCTATATATACATAGAGTATATGCGGGTACCCTTATACACCTCTATTATACCTACTACTAAGCACCCTGTTAACATTTCAATTGCAAACAATTCACTCTCGTTTATGTAGACAACATCAACGTTGCCTGATGTGATAATGAAGCCGTTCGTTTATTATATATAGTTATATTATACGAGTATAGTTCTGTTATGCGAATTACTACAAGTCCTCTCTAGATTTTGATTAAACGGCTCCATTCAATGGTATATTCAGTTGCGTTTGGTCCATTAGCTCGATCAAATGCCACTCCACTCCAGGCGGAGCCACTTTTAACTTCGAATATTCAAACAAAAACATTTGTTTTGTTATATTTCAATATTGTTCACAAGTATTATGGCACATAAAGAAGATTGCTTTATTTGCAAATAGGTGTTTTGTTAAATTTCGTTTTGAATATTCTAAATTTGGCTCGATAAGTTATCGCGGTAGAAGTAACAGATGCCATGTGAACGATTTGCGGAAGATTCTTGTAGGCACTTTGTCGTTTGGATACAATGGTATAGCAGGCTATTATATGGAAATTGGGCCATATAGTTTTTTGAACGATGACGTTCCAGAATTGGGCAGCATTTCGTACGTTGTTGTTATGATCAAAGTTGAACGTTTCTCAATCGGTTCGATTTGGGTGATGGCGGTGTCGATTTATGTATATTAACGCGGGGGATAAGCTTTGCACGTTTCGGAAATGACGAATAAATAAAGAAGTAGGTTTAGTGAGGTATTATTATAGTCATTTTGCATTCGGGTAACGGCGGACAATGATAGTTCTGGGTGCGAGCATGCTGTAACCAGGCACGACGCGGCTGATCTGTCACCACACCAGGTGTCTCCTAATACCCGCATTCACAGAGATTCATGTGCTGTACGTGTATTCTCACCATACGTACACCTCTAATATTAATAGACACCACATTTTTTTCATTCTTATTTTGCGATGTTTAATCATTGCAAAAAGAAAACAAGCGTTGGTATATACCGCTCGTCATGTGGGGAGATTCTAATTAATAGAGGGAAATTAGTAATTTTTTGTGTTTATATCTTTTTATATTCGAAAATGAATTGAAAATTGAACTGGAACTTCCAGAGAAAAGTGCTTTTTTGATGCATTTCGAGTGCATCGATACACTATTTTTGAAATATCTCCGGTTCTATTGGTTGTAGAAAAATAATAATATACTAAAATACTCGTAAGTTAATAGACTATTCAACTGTATAGGTTTTATTACATTCAAACTTCGAAGAACCAAATTTACTTTTTTTTTTTTACTACCCGATTGAATCACTTAAAAATATTAATTTCCCTCTACTAAATCAATATTAGCGTTATATATAAAGGAAAAAAATCGACCTTGGAATTTTTAATGGAAATATTAGATTTGAGGGTTCCTGAATCCATTTTGATTGCTTTTTGACGTCTGTTTGTGTGTATATATATGGTTGTGTGTGAACGCTTTACATCTAATACCATTAACCATACAAATATGATGAGTTTTAGATTTGTATATCTCGGGAAGGACAATCTCCTATATTTGAAAAGGATATTTCAACCGGAAATGCTTGTTTACTTGTGTGATTTTTTGCATAATTCAGAAACTAGACTAGTTATAGAAAAAGTGAATCTTATTTTTCGGTTAGTTAGAATGAATTTAAAACAATATTTTATATATATATATATATATATATATTATATTTATTTTTTTTAAATTTTAAAACAATATTATATATATATATATATATATATATATATATATATATATATATATATATATATATATATATCCGTTACACGTAAATTCTTTGTAATATAATTGAAAAAGAAACATAATTATTTACCCCTTAACATTATACAACCAGCAACATATTTAAGGTCACATGGTTGTGGCATACGTTTCGAGTTTTTTTTTTTAATTGTGTTGTACTGTTAAAAATGGTTGTATTATTATGTAAAATTACTATAAAGAATCATGTAGTTTTATTAAATTCCGTAAATTTATTAAGTATAATGCAATAAAACTACATAATTTTAGATAAGAATGCGAAACATTTTTGTTAGCACAGTATACGATACGCCGAGCTAAAAATGCTGCCTGGGTATAGCTCTCATATTCTTAGGTAAATAGAATTAGTTACTGTTGGAACAGTGGAAGTGGTCCTAACACGAAATCCGTGTAAACAAAATCCATTTTTATTTCGCATTTTATTTTTCTCTCTGCAGTGTGTGTATTTTGTTTTCGTTTTGTGTGTCGCTTATTGTGTTTAGTCCCGTATCCCGACTCCAGTTCCAAGCCCGAATGGCGTTGGTCGCCTCGACGCAATGCGTTCGTGGTCTGCACGGGAATGGCCTACTCTGTACCGCAATATTCCCTAACCTGGGCGTTGCCAACGGTATCTAACGACCTCGTGAACAAACCGACACTATCGCGCGCAAATGCACGATTAGAAAAAACGGACCGAATAACTTTATATATAAATAAAATGGGACAAAAGATACTAAATACAGTTTAACTATAGACTTCCTTAGTTGCTACACTTACAAATTACCACACACACACACACACACACAAAGGATACATTTTCGTTTAAATATCGTTTTGCTTCAGATAAAACGCATTTTCGTTTAAATATCGCTTTACTTCAGGTAGAACCCATTTTCTTGAAGCTACCTTAACCCTGTATTGCAGATTTTAGTATTTTCTATTTAAAATTAGTTTTGTATCTTATTTTTTATTCAAGTTATGAATACTTGACATTGTAATCGCAACTTTTCTAAAGGTGCTTGAAATATTACAACTAAATGAGTACCCAATTAGTTTCTGTAGTATTTTAAATCTAATAACTCTTATGCTTCCAGAGTTAGAAGGGTTTTTTTTATACTCTGTATTTGATATTATGTATATTAGTTAAGATCAAATGATGAGTTATATTTCTGTATTCAATATATCAATCATGTAAAGGTGGTTTGATATAAGTTACCAAATCTGTTCGGCTGGGGGTTGGAATAATTTGGCCGGTCGCCAAATACTGAAGCTGTTATGCAGTCCAGTCCACCTTAGACGAAGAGGATATCAGTAAATAGCGTATGTCGCGTATGTCGCACTATTACGCTCGGTCCACTAATATAGTGCTTCCGCACCCTGTTTGAAATTTGAAACACGTATTCACGATGCTCACTGGTTTATGCTATATCGACAGAAGCACCCAAGAAAGATAAATATTTGTTCAAAACATAACCCCGGCTTGCCCCTCATTCACTTCTCGATCTAATATAATGCTTTTATAGAACCAGAACACGAAGTTTCTCTCCTCCGAAATATTGTTCACTTCCACGAAATATTAATGAAGTACGGATTAAATTTCTTATCGAATGCTATTTTTAGTTTCAACGGAAAACCAATTCGAATAACAACAACAACGATTTCATTATAGATTATTATTATTAGTACTCACGAAACTTTCGGAATTGCTTAAATCTTTGCACAATGCAAAGTTTACTTAATATAAATAATATTAAAGGGGATTTTTCCAATTTCGTCTATAACTGAGTACACAATAGCCTCTCAAAACTATAATAACAGATTCGATGATATGACCCTATTTATGGTATATAGCCAGGAGCAATATCCCTTGAGGAAGAAATGGAGATATGGTATGAATCAGAATTGCCACCCCTATGGTTATTGCAAACATATCCAAACAATGTGCTAAATATTTATAATCGTTTAACTGTAAAGTGGTGGAGGGGTTCTAGCATTGTGTACTCCATCATAAAACTCAAACAATATTAGCATGTTGTCGGCGTATAGCGGGTGAAGAGAACAAAATGTAAAATAAATTCCGGTGGATCGCGAATTGAAAACATTCAAAGATGATAGCTCTGTGCCAGTGTGTTCCGCGCCACCCCCACTTCCATCAGCCGCTGTGGAATTACAAATTTTATATGCGTCCGACACCACCCATCCCATTTTCGCCTGCTGTGCTTCACCTCGTCATTCGTACACGCAAATATTCACGGATATATGTAGACACGAATTTCTGTCAGCCGTGTCGTATACACGGAACGACGCACCAAGAAAAATTAATTTCATACATCTATTCAGCCAGTGACTTGACACATGCGAACATTCGACTCTGCAAATAAAATATAAAATCTCTGGAATTATTTACACTTGTTTCTTTTGATATATAATCAATAGAACGCGTGTACTGTACTGAATATTTCACAGTTTGAACCAATCATACGACTATATTTGTCGTACAAAAGTAGTAAATGTCTCTGATAACGATTTTGTGGGAAAAGAAAAATAAAAACGTGCTCTTTGAGAGTTCGTATAATATTTTGGTGCATACACAATCCCTTTTAATTACATCTTATCTGAACGAGAAGAAAAACCGCAAACACAGAATTCGTGCTTTACGACTAGGCGGCGAAGGGCCTGGCCAGGGGATTGTTTAATAAAACCCAGTGTACTATCAAAGAATACTTCAAAGGCACCCTTACCCCCTGCACGTAGGGGGGAGGTGTAAGGGAAACGCTTGCTAGCGCAATTAAAAATTCAAACGCAAACTTGCAGAATTCATTATTTCTTTACGACGCTCTGAATGTCGAAAACGAATAAAAAGCGAAAGCGTATCAGGCGATTACAGCGAAAATTAAAATATGCAAAATCAGTCGGATAGTTATTTATTGTCTTCTGTTCATTGGCACGTAACGGATGATACATTGAATAGATTTGCGCAAATAAATCGGATCACGCAGTGTGCATAAAAGGAAAATATTCGAATCGCTTGGGAGCGATGTGCGAAACTTGATCCCTTCGAGACAAGCTCAGTCCCACCGGTGTGGGAGAGATACGATTTTAGCTCCGGACAAACCAGAAAAAATATACGGGACGATATAAATCGTCATCCGGTCTCCTCTCCACGCACCGTGATTTACAAATATTTGAATCAGTTATGAATGGTATTTCATTTATTTTTTCACAAAGATTTAGACTTGATTTGAAATAAGGCAATCTTTCTTCGGTTAGATAGCAAACAGACATACACACATACAGATCGATAATACGTAGAGATATTAATAATATGTTGTTTTTCTTTTAGCCCCGCCGTCTTCTATCGAGATAGTTGACCACGCGCCGAACTCGAAAATCGAAATCAAAGAAAACCAAGAACTGAAATTGGAATGCCACGTGCGAAATTCCAAGCCAGCAGCAAAGATCGTTTGGTTCCGTGGCGACGTCGAATTGAACATAGACAAACGTGAAGACCAAGTGAAAGAGGTTCCGACGCCGTCGAAGAAAGCCAAAAGGTATGACGTCTGGTCTCGGATTACGCTGAAACCGTCCGCAGAAGACGATTATGCTGACTACACTTGCGCGGCAAGACATGAGACGTTGCCGGCGGATATGCCCATGAGAACGACGGTGCAACTCAGCGTACTATGTAAGTAATTTTGAACGTTAGTTTGTGTATACTGTAATATTAATTATTTACTGCATATGAAATGAGTTTGCCGTATGAGTTTCGCCGAGTAGGGTCACTATCCGGATCTTATACCCACGTATCCCTTTTATATTACATGGCAGAGCTCTCTTGTTGTGCGGCAAAATTGAAATCTATACGAAACACGTCCTTACTGTGAGGTTCCGCAAAGTGAAACTCGTTCGGATTTCAATTTTGCTTACTCTACAGGGGCCGCAGAGCAAACGTTATAAGTTATTTGAAATGTTATGTTTTATATATTCAAACGCCCTATTCCTCTATACTACTTCGCCTTTGCAGCGAAATATTTTCTATATACGTGCCTGAGGCAGAATAATACAAGTGCACATCAAATATTGAACTATATTTCAATGTACAATAAATTGGATTTAAGAAATAGTTCATTCATTAAAATTTTAAAATATTAATAGATACATTCTATATTAATTTGGACTTGTCACCTGTGTGCTCTTGTTTCCCACGAGCATACCTAAATCCATCCTTGAATATAATAGGCGTAATATATGGGAAAGAATATTCTTACTGAGCGATAATCAACATGTGTTTTTTTTTTCTAGATCCTCCTGGTCTGCCATACATCGAAGGCTATACTGAAGGCGAGACGATTCGAAGGGGTCAAACGGTTGAGTTGATTTGCCGCAGTCGAGGTGGTAATCCGCCAGCACAATTAATTTGGTACAAAAATGGCGAGCAAATTCGGATGGCTTACCGGACGGCTGGTCGAGTCTCGGAGAATGTGTACACATTCACAGCGGATGCAAGCGACAATAAAGCACGTTATAAATGCGAGGCGAGCAACATTATGTCCACGAAACCACTGAAAGCCGAGATAGACTTATCTGTTTTATGTGAGTATATAAAAATTAAACGGTGTAACTTATTTTATTAGCGAATAAACTGGAAGGAAGATATTTTCGTTAGATAATGATAATAAATGTCTACAGTGCATTCTCTTGTACAAATAAACAAAGAGTGTACATTCATTTTTTGCGATTAACACGAAACAATTTAGTAAATGTAGTAATCTTGGACCCCATATTAAAATTTACTAAGAGTACTGGTTTAAATTATATATATATATATATATATATATATATATATATATATATATATATAAAAATATATATATATATATATATATATATATATATATATATATAAATATATATATATATATATATATATATATATATATATATATATATATATATATATATTAATTCGCAATTATATATTTTGTTTAGTTTCTCCGGCCCACGTAACAATATCTGGGCCAACTGAGGCAAGGGTAGGAGATCCAGTACCTTTAACATGTTCTACCGCAAACAGCAATCCCCCTGCAGAGATAAAATGGATGGTCGCTGGTCGGCAAATGCGAAATGCGACCTCAAGAACTGTCGTGTCTCCCGAAGGCGGTTGGATCACCACCTCGAATATAACTGCGGTGGTTGAACCAAACCGACGTTCTTTAGTTGTTATCTGTCATGGATTAAATATGCAACTGACCGAAAATGTAGTCAGTACGCATACCATAAATGTTCTATGTAAGTTGATTTTTATTCATGAATATTTTGTGCTATGTTAAAACATTAAGAGGAATCTCCTTATACCGAAAATATGTTTACAATTTCTGTGTCTTTATTATATTAACGATTTTTGAAACATTATTGTATATCACGGCTTCATATCAATAAAGTAATATAAAGGATGGAATGGTAGTTAAATTATTATAAATAAATATTACGTAAACCAGCAATGTATAACTATTTAATAATTTATTTAATAGATCCTCCAGGAGCACCTATTATCCAGGGATATCTAGAAGGAACACATGTTGCTGCGGGGACTATCCAGAAAATGTCGTGTATTTCATCTGGAGGAAATCCACTGGCTACCCTTACATGGTACAAGAACGATAAGAAGGTATTTACAATTTAATCGAAAACATTCAGATTATTATATATATATATATTATTGTCGCGCTAGAATTGTCGATGTAAATATTTTTAATGTAAATTTCAGATCAATTCAGTAATAAAACAAACAGAAAAATCAGTAGCTTCCGAAATAACAATTCTAACGAACGTAACGGACAATGAAGCCAGGTACAGATGTGAAGCCGCTAATTCAGCAACAGAAATCCCACTTTTTGAAACCGTTACAATGAGTGTTCAATGTGCGTTAAATTAACAACTCCCAACTAACAATTCTCCTAATTTGTAATTTTATGCTACAGTTGCACCAGACCACGTAAAAATTCGTCGCGATCCACCTGAATTTAAACCTAACGAGCAAGCGACGCTTACATGTGATTCAAGCTCAAGTAATCCAGCTGCACGGCTGTCGTGGTGGCGAGAAGGGATTCCAGTCCAAGGATTGTTTAATACAACGAAAGCAGGGTTGCATGGTGGTAAAATATCGACAATAGAATTGAAATTGAATATTACGGAAGAGATGAACGGGATTGTGTACACGTGCCAGGCGACCAATGAGGCTTTACAACGAAGTGTACATGACGCTATTACCTTACAAGTTTTATGTAAGTGAATTTAATTATTAATAAATTAATTTTAGCTCATTCTGTTAAATTGTTAAAGTAAAAATAGAATATATATATTCATTTTTCATTTATATTACAGATAAACCAGTGTTTGAGGCTACGGCTGAAGTTACAATTGGCATAGAAAATGAACCGTTAGTGATAACGCTGAAATCTGAAGGCAATCCGCCTAACATAGCATACACATGGACCAAAGATGGACTACCAATAACATCGCTATCTCAAAGCACACCACAAGATCGAATAATCTCAGATGGTTCCATTTTAAACATTACAAAATTAAGTAGACATGATGCAGGCACTTACACATGCGAAGCATTGAATTCCCAAGGAAGCAGTGTTATCAAAATCAACATAAGCGTTGAATGTAAGTATTTTTGACTATGTAAACTATTGTCAGTAGTCAGGATACAAAGAAATACTATTCTGAATATCATATTTTATGTTTAGTCCCAGCAACAATAAAGTCAGTTAGTAAAAACGTGATCGTCAACCCTTCAGAGGATGCGACTTTATCATGTCAAGCAGACGGCAATCCCTTAAATGACGAAACTATTACGTGGCGAAGAGACAATTATCCTGATTTCGACTTAAAAACTATGACCACCTACGACAGAAATGGTACTTCATATTTGAGAATTGGAAGTGTGACCAGAGAGGATTTAGGGTATTTCCAATGTGTTGTCAATAATGGTATTGGCAATGTGACTACACGAGAAGTTTTACTAATAGTTAAACGTACGTTTTTCACCGGTTGTACATAAAATTCAGTTGTTAATTTGAGTGTTTTAAACAGATAAACCAGAACTAGAAATAACACCATCGCTTACTAAGTTTGCAAGTGATGCCGGTGATACAGGGAAAGTAGTTTGCAGAAGTAAAGCCTCGCCATTAGCTAGATATACTTGGTCAAGAAATGGATCTCCTATTAATGCGAACACTACTGGAAAATATTTTACATCAAACAAACAGGTAAATTGTCGAACTTGTTCGACTCTAGCCGAATGTGTGCATGTTGTGCACGTTGGGCACGCATTAAAGGAGAAATTGTGTGTTTATGAATTCATCTAATTTTCTTTTATAGATCGACGCCTTAACTTCAGAATCCACCCTGATCATAACCCATGTCGCGTCTTCTGATTATGGCAACTACGAATGCGTAGCTAGAAACGAACTGGGTTTCTCCACAACTTCTCCTCGTTTAGAAGTAACTTCTCCGCCAGATCCTCCAGATGGTTTAACTGTGAAAAATGTGACTCATGAGTCAGTAACGCTTACGTGGATTGCTGGTTTCGATGGGGGTATGCGAGCGAACTACCGAATAAGATACAGGTACATAGAATCTTTAAACTGCTCTTAATATATATTTTCCTATAGAAATACTAGTGATTGTATTACTAATTGTTGTTTATTATACAACTTTAACGATTTGTTTTAATTATTACAGGGAAACCACTGAAGAAGGATATAGATATGTTGATGTTTTACCTTATAATGCAACGAAATTTACTATTAAAAGCTTGGACATTGATACAGATTATGTATTCTCGATTATGGCTATGAACAAACTGGGATCCAGTAAATATTTGCCGGATTTGGTGTCTGCAAAAACGTCAAGTAAGTTTCCTAACTATTTACTGAAAATTGCTTATTTGGGTTATTTTATAAATTAATAAATACTACCGTTGGAAAGTTTGAAAGCGATATATATTTTATCTATCTATTAATAAACGTAAATTAATTTCAGCAAATTGTGAAATAGCAGTTTGCTAATATAATAAGGACGTACTCAATTTTGTTCATTGTTATTTTTGTTTCAACTCAATTCAGAGAGTAAATAATCTTAATGGTTTCAAATTTTCCGACTTATTAACTAAAGATGCATGTTCATACTCCTCACTAAACAAAAATAATCACGCTAACAAATGTATTAACAATTTCTTTTTCATGGCAAATCTTCATTTACTAACTCATCCCACTAAAAACCATCATATTAACATAAACACCCCAGATAAAGCACCGCCATCCTATCATTCGCCGAGCTCGGACGATAAGGGCTATAAAGATTTCCCAGGGCTTCTAATCATAATTGGCACCATTGTGGGAACGGCACTAATCCTTATGAATGTACTACTAATCGGTTGCTGCTTGCATAGACGTTCGAAAAAACGTTTAGCAGGTAAACACAAACTCTTTATTTATTCTTTTTTGTTTTGTTTGTTTCTGTTTGGCGTCGCATAGAATATGGCATTGCACAAACTGTGATACCGGACGATTTATTGGAAAAACAAGATTTACCGAAAACTGTTATCATTAGTGTGTCCGTCATTGGCGTATTTTTGTTGCTTATAAATATCGGCCTTGTTGCCGGCTGTATACTCAAAAAACGTGCCAAGCGCATGAAAGGTAAAGTTCACTGGTTAATTTCTTCTTATATCCACTATTATTTTATAAAATATTACATTTATCTAACTTATTGCCCTAGAAATAAACCTTCGATAATATCCATTGCTTTGTAGTAAATGTAATTACTAAATACAATTATAAATTATTTCTGAGATTAATTGTTAAAGATACATGTTTAGTGGCCCCTGGCTGGCCCCCAGTTTTTTTCAGAGGAAATAATATTTTGCGATATCAAATTATCTATATGTATTGAGTATGAAACATAAACTAATCTATGATTGTGTTCAACAGAACAAGGAGGACAAAGCAGCAAATCAGCCACGATTGAAATGTACGCCCCAAGCAGCTACAACGACACAGTTACTGGAGAAACGCTCTCATCAGTAAGTGAAAAGAGTGAAACATATAGCAATGAGGGGAGCAATGCAGATTATGTAGTAAGCATGGTTTTATTACTAATACACTAATTTCAATTATCGCAATGATTGATTACTAACGTTTTAACTATCCTTTGCAGGACGAAGGAAGAAAACAAGCAACCAGCACGTACTTGATGGATCAACCTGAATACCCAGGATCCTATTCTATTTATCCGGGTTACGAGATGCAAATGCAACCGAATATGGCGCATAAAACACATACCCTGCCACATGCACACTCTCATTCACACACATTAGAACGTAACAGAACGCGTGATGATCAAAATTTGCAATATCCAGGGACTATGTCAGGTGAATATCTATTTCAATAAGTGTATTACTCATTTTATCATATTTTAGTTTTTCTGTCTTGCCTTTCGTGTGTTAACGATATTTTAATCCTCTGGCGGCAAAGAAAATAAAATCATACGGCACTCCTCGCAATACGCGCTCAGTACAAAGCAAATAGAGGATGCATTGCCATCAGAGGGTTAATTATATTATTAATATATATCATTTTCAAAATTTTCGACTTATGTTATTAAATTTAGTGTAGAACGAATATGACCTAGACATTTTGCACAGTAAACAACGACAACAAAAGAGTACATGATCTCTTAGTTTGTCTATGAACTATAAATATATATATATTTATTAGTTTCCCACGCCCAGGTCAAACATTACACTGAACTTTCACATGACATTCACTATAGCGAAATGATCTTATTAAAATGTATAACACCAGTTTTCGCCTTAAGCGTACATGTTACTAATATTATTACTCTTTATTTCCCAATCATCATCTCATCCTACTAACAACCATTTTTCTAGGATAGTAAAAAGAACAGTTACTAAACCATTTTTTTTAAATCAGTCTTATATGTTCCAGCAAAATCATCTTACATAAGCGCTCCATCTCCAGCGCCGCCCGCGGATGGCTCCTACTATAATATGTCCGACAGGTACTTATCTTACCCGCCACCGTTGGACTACCAGACTCATCCGCCTGTTCCTGCACACCCGCATCACGTGCATGCACACGCTGCTCCGTCGCCCCCACCACTCCCAGCCAACGGGTCACTGTTGCGCCACCAGAGGGGTGTTACTGTGCCTCCAGACGTACTGCATAACACCAGCCAAAATCAGCAGATACTCCAGGCGCAAACGTTGGCGCAAAAACGGGAATTGAGCAGTTTTGGCAATGGGTATGGAGGCAATGAGCAAGAGGGACATTTGGTATAAGTGTGGTTTGAAGATATTTAAGTGTTTTGTGCGCGAACTCTTTGTAAACAATCTTTTTAAGCAAAAGCAAGACGTTATGCGCAACAGGACTCCGTGCTCAAAAGTTATAAAACGAATGCATTTAAGTGTAAACTATCGGTAATCAAAACAACTGTGTGTTTCTCACCAAGTACACTTTAAGCGCCATGTAAGCTTCGAAGGGGACTCAGTGTAACAGACTAAGCACCAGCAGAAGCTATAGAAAGGCATACTTTGGTGTTAAAAGTGTTTGACGTTAAACAATTGGTGTGAAGAATTAATCACAAAATATTTATTATTAAGTATTTAAATAAACAAATGAACAATCTCGATATTCAAAATATTCATGTGATTTTAGGTTTAAAGTTTTTTGTAAATTATATAAACCAGAGGACAGTTTTTATATGTTGTTAGTGCAAATTTTTACAGTTGTATTCATAAGTTTTGTTGAACTTATCTACTTAAAGATAATTTGAACCACTGCTTATATCTGATACCATATGTTTGGTATTTGGCTGGCTCCAATATTTAAGAGTAAAGATGAGCCTGGAAAACTTATGAATTTGATTGTATATTTCAATAGTATAACACAGCAATAGATTAGTTTGCCCTGAAACATTAGCGAAATATCAACTTTTATAATTTTGTTTATACTGTTCTTCAGATACTCATTAGCTAATTACTATATAGTTTATTTGTTAAATTTATCTCAGACTCTTGTGATCTTTTGTACATAAAAGATATTTAATATTTTTTTGATACTAAGTTTATAATTTTAATAAAAAGACAGTCGTTTTGACAATGACCATTCTTATAGTTTAGTTTTGTCTTATTACAGATAAAGAATAATAATATATTTTTATCAAAGAATAGACATTTATGTTCAAAATTATTTAGTTTACTTGTTTATTAATTAAGTATCGAAATATAATTACATTGCCTTTACTAGTCGATTTGAACAACCAAAGTTTATTTTATATTTTTCTACTTATCTCTTATGTATTTATGATTTTATTATTTTTTTGTAATAGTGTGGATCTTTTTCTGTCAAACATTTTAATTTTAGTATTATTATTTTGTTTATATAAATTAACAATAATTTTGTAATTTTCTTTTTTTGTCAATAAATGATTGAAATGGTTAATTTTAATTTGTTATTATTTTTTAATTTGTCTAAAGGTACCGTGCAATGGGATAATTTTGTAAAACTAATATTCGTATTAACAAAAACTATCAAAATTTGTAGCTGTTGCAATGGAAATGTATATATTTCTTAGTTGCTAAGCAATTATATCAAATTTCATCATATTCCATATTGTTAAAAATGAATATATCTCAAATTATTCCATTATACAGTACACAATAACATTGACAATAGATAATATTGTTTATTATGCTTTAATTAAATGGTGACACATCGGACAAATAGGGTAATTCGCATAATTATTACTAAAAAAAACCTCGCATGTAATTTCAGTTCATCTATTTGGTTAATCAGCATTTTCAACATTCGTAGTTTAATCTGTTCAAATCATGCCTTATTTTAGGGAATTTTAATACGAAATAAGTAGTTAGGCAATCAAATAATCAACAATATTATTAAGATTAATTATGATTCGAAATTTTGTGGGCAAATAAAGACTATAACGAGTATAACTTGCAATGTTCTTCATAAACGGAAAATTGACCTAACACCCGTATTCATATAAAACTTCCAATATTGCTACTTTTGCTAAACAGAGATTGCCAATAGTTTCTATGGGAATAAATGTTAGTTTGATTTAATCAGAACATAGATTTTCTAAATAAAAACAATATTTGTTTGAACTAGCTTCATAATTTTCATCTCCACCAATTAGTATTTCATGTTTCAGTGATTGAATCACAATATTGACTTAGCAAAAATTCTCTTCATTAATACTAATTGATAATAATGAATTTGAACTTAAATATGCAAATGAACAATAACAATAATTGTGTGTGTTAGTTATTCGGACTAAGGGTGGTCCGAATAACTATTTAATTTGGCCGGCAACATAAGTCTAGGTATTCGTCCGTGTAAAATCTAGGTGGTAAATGAAACATTTCTTTTTATACGATTTATAGTCTGCAGTCATCATAAATTATGTAAATACGCATGTTAACATTTAAATAATATTTAAAACTCCTTCCAAATAAATTGCCAAACATGTAAATTATTTCTATAACAAGTGCCTTCCTCTGTACATAATGTAAAGAAGATGTTGAAGCAGAAGAATAATCAAACGAATCAGCCATAAATGTACTGCCCCAATTGTTGTAAAGAAAAAATGTTGTAAACATTTTAAAAATAAGTCGATAAACCTTCATTTCCAATCTAATAACTTTAATGTACTGGTAATTGTTTTACCATTGACTGTACGCATAACAAAAATCATTTCTTAGACCCGATTTAGACAGTCCATTTTTTCCGTACGGACAATTATTACACAAATACCTGTGTTTTAACTGTTAAATAATTAATAATTTTCTCAAATTTACAAAAACTCTAATAGTTGACCTTGACGACAATCGACCAATCAGAGACGAGCATATGTTTCGTTATAAATTGCAATATTCTTATTGCCTATTTACGACCCTTTGTATAGTTGTCTGTACAGAAAAACGGCAAAACGGGCTTTAGTTGAACTGTATATATATATGAATAATTAAATATATATAACAAGAGGGTGCTATGTCAAGTTGTACATCATTATATTATAAACCTAATACTTGTTAATTAAGTTTTTTCGGGACAGGTATAACAATATTATAATGTAAAAATAAATATGTGCGTATGATTTGCCTTAAGATACTTGTAGGTGGGTTTTATGAATATATATTATGTTATTTGGTTGAACAAAAAATGCTGTGTCGTCCAAACACTGAAATTGTTAAATAATATGTCCAGTCAATAACTATAATAAATATGTGTGCGTTCTCCTCACTCTGTATATTGTTATTATGTCTTATGATTATTATTAATAATGGTCATAATTCAATGACAAAAACTACTACCCTTGTGTTTTATTTCCAACCCTTTTTTATCAATTTCAGCTTTTTCAAATTTACAATATGTACCTGTGAAAATTTATAATGTAAACTGATATCTTCAAGCTATGTGAATTAATTTTGAAGGTGAGAAATAGAAAATTCTTAGAGTTGGATGTGTTAAGAACCACTTTTTTTTTTCTTGATTTCCCATTTTTAGATGAAATGCGAAAAACCTATAAACCTACATTTCCACGTCTAGCCAACCAGGGTTATATTGTTTTAAACGGAATATGATTGGTTCATTAAGATCCCGTATGCATTTGGAATTTTAAAATGCATATAATTATTCATCTTGAACCAAATTGTGTGAGAATAACCTAATTATTTTGCTTTGTTCACCTATTCAACGCGAATTGATAACATCGCCAATGCTTCCAGAGTGCTGTAAGTGCTATTACACCATCTTCAGATCTGAAGATGGTTTAATATCCGAAACTAGTCGTCTTAAATAAAGAATTTTTTAATAATAGTGTATTAATCTAATTTTAATATTTATACAAGCGATTCTATAACAAATAAAAATATAAATATATGACCCCAGTTTTCCTAACATTGATAATATATTAACCGACAAATCCAATGACAATTTGGCAATGACCTTCGTAACAATCAGTTGCACTTAAAATTTTCACGGTCGCTTTTGTAATATATTGACGAGCCTCTGTCAATATGTTAATACTCACACATAATATAACGCAACTATACATTGACAATGGCTTATTGACACACATTTAATGAATGGTGGGCCAACATAATATTATACTTATGAGGCGAAACTACTAGAAGAAATGCAGACTTTACTAATGCAATCCTTGGGCCACATTTGAGATGTAAAATACTTATTTATATTAAAGATTATTGACGTATTTTTTGAGTTATTTTCTAGGAATATTGCAACAAAAATGATGCACTCAATATTTAGTAGAAAATAAATTGTATACAGTGGGACCTTTTCTGTTAATCGTGAGACAAGACCAAGGTCGAACGGAAAAGGTTGCATCATGAACCAACTGCTCTGCAATTTGTATTGATAATTTTACGTAATATCTCTCTTTAGAGTACCAGAATATTATTTTTATTTAGTCATAATTTTCATTCAACTTATTTCCGGTTTTGTAAATGTATTGAATTATATTTGAAGTGACCGTGAAATACCATTCAATCTAGTATTTAATATTACACAATATATTTTCACGCATTATTTTCTAAATAAAGAATAACTCGAACTGTAGATTTTATAATATTTCAAACTATACAATTTCACATAAAAATCTGTGCGGTGACAATAATAGCTGTGCCTTAATATGTAAATAATATAGAATTAGATTATTGAACTAATTTTGTAATTTTCTAAGAACATTGTGACTCAAGACCCACTTGTTTAATAATATCTAATAGTTTATTGGAAATATTTCAATGGCAATGAATAATTTCAGTAACAAAATCGATTTTAAAACCTTGTAGTTTTCCGAACATCCTCGCTAATAATCAAGGTGAATTTTAATATATTTGAGACAGACCAGGGATGCGAATTTACATATAGGTGGGGGGTCCCCCACAGTTAACAATAGCTATTAAAAAAATATATATAAACAATATTTTCGATCATCAAAATTGTCATTTATACATCTTTAGTTAAGTAGTTAAGTTTGCACTAGTTTAATTTTAAATATTGCACCTATATATTTAATAATTATTTATTTATTAAAATGAATCCTAATATTATAGTTAGTTTAGTGATTGTGGTGATAAGTGCGAATTGTGCTAGTTCTATGAATAATTGTAAGTGGACATTGATTTATTAGACTCTGGCAGAAATATATAGTTGTGGTTATCATAAAGGTGTTACCCAGTAATATACAATATTGTTAAAAGAAAAATAACGTTACTGGTACAAAATAAAAACTAGTAATACTTGTTTTAATATTGACTATATGCATTGTTGCTGCTATTATATTATATAGTAGAAACAATTATGCGAACAGTTATAACAAATATCCAAAATATAATTTTTAAATAGTCTACAGTGTCCTACACTGGGTTTTCTTATACGTATAATAAAAGAATATACAGAGACGTATATAATATCATTTAATTTTGTTTTAAAATTTAACATACGTTGATATCGCAATTAAATAAATACAATAACCATGGATTCACCATATAAATTTACCAATTTTTAATAGTGATTTATCAGTAAATGGTACATTTTCTAAGAAAACATTTTAAACCAAATTTATGACAAGCTTTGATACAAAAACGACTATTTAAAGTTAATATTTTTTAGTTTTGCCATAACTATTAACGTTTTATGTATAAATATATATATTTATTTAGCTTAATTATTTTAATTTTAAATATACTTTCTCAAATATCTATTTTTCTCAGTGTTTTCTTCACGGTTTTCCTTCAGTTTATGTACAGCTGGACACCTTTTACGAATAAACATGCATCTTAAACATAATTTGAGTATAGAATCTCCCAAATAGTTGCAGATACCAATTGTGGCGAAGTTCGCAGCCGTGTGGCTCGTGTAGTAGGGGGCAAAAACGCAGCTCCTGGAGAATATCCTTGGCTTGTGTCCATCACAAGACGTGGCGGTCATTTTTGTGGAGGATCAGTAATTAGTAAAAATTTCATTCTAACCGCAGGGCATTGTATGTGCACGTAGGTATTTTGTAACATCAAAAATCAAACAGTTCTTTAGAGGAATCTTAATTTAACAGTGGAGATAACACGTTTATGCCACCCGAACGAATCCACATCACTGTGGGCCAGTATAATTTGGCAGTAACGGGGCAAACAGCGTACGAAATGCAGATAAAATCAATTACAATGCATCCCGAATACCGGTGCGATAAAGTCAGACATGACTTGGCCGTACTTGAACTTGTCAACAGTATTCAATGGTCAGAAACGGTGCTACCGGCTTGTTTGCCGAACGCAGCAGGTGAAAGTGGATACGATCGATTCGATAATACGATTGCAACCGTTGCTGGATGGGGATGGTTGAACGAAAACAGTCAAAAAGGTACGAACTGATATAATATCAGTAAATAATTATTTTGTAAATATGTTCAAATATGTCCGAAGATTCTGTCGTATTGAATGTTCTCTTATTGTGTATACAGGCCGAGCAACAATATTACAGAAAGCCAATGTGAACGTGATTGGTACAGAGACATGTCGTCAGTGGTATAAATCGCAGGGCAAAAAGGCAAAAATCCAAGAGAGTCAGATCTGCGCTGGTCACGAACAAGGCGGCGTGGACTCGTGCTGGGTAAATTACACCACTTTATTCTATCGAATAAAACATATGCGCGGGTGGATATGTTGTATTTCTTTGTTGCTATAAATAGGCTGACAGTGGCGGTCCTCTTATGGTTGGTAGCGAGAACCGGATCGTTGTCGTCGGCGTCGTATCAACTGGTATCGGCTGCGCACGACCCAAACTACCCGGGTTGTATACCAGGGTATCAGAATACATACCATGGATTAGATCTGTCGTAACTGCTAGTGTTAAGTAATTTAAAATACCTTTTTCTTTACTATGATGTATAATGATCCTCATATTATTTATACTAGTATGCATTTAAGAATATTATAAAAGTCTAATTAGGGTAATTCAGTCTTTAAAGGAGGTTTAGAACAGTGGAATATGAACAAAAGGGCGTGTATAATGAGTGGAAATGAAGTGCATGAGGTCCGCAAGGATAGAGTTGAATGAAGGAAAATTAATTATGTTGTTTAATTGTGATAATAATTATATATTTATTGTTAAGTTTTTGTAAAACAAAAGTAGCACTTATATGAAATACACTTTACATATTTCTTATTCTATATAATATATTTTTTACCTATCCTTTTTATCCTTTTATTTATGTTTCCATTTTCAGCGAATAAGCTAAAGCATTCGGTCGTGTGTCTGTAGCATTTTCGGATCAAAAATTTCCTTAACAAAAAGTGTTTGTTTCGTTGCCCTGAATCCAAAAATACATATAACTTATATACTTGGATGTTAGTCGTCGCTCGCTCGTAAGACAAAATTTGTACACTCTACTCCTCTGAAGGTACCAGAGCAATTCACACCAAATTTGGTACACATATTATTTGGCATCCCATTTGAATCTGCTCGCAGTTAAAATTCAATCGCCCGTATACTTCCCGAGTAATAAGGCCCCAAAATTTGGATCCCCCTTTAATACTGTCCTTATGCAAATAATTAAAACATCCAAAAATTCTACTAATAATTCTAAGATATTTTATATCTACAAGATTTTGTCATATTGTTAACCCTAAGGCAATAATAAATTATTAAATATTATAATTTTGAACCTTATAAATCAAGCTGGATGCATAGGTGCGTTGTACCTCAGCTTGTTCTAACAACTGGTCTAATTGTAAGATGAATTTAATTATCACAATTTAATTATCGAAGTTACTAAGTGTATACAGTTTTTTGTACATTTTAAAGTAATAATATTAGCAGTGAATTATGAAATATATTAGCGACCCCGAGACAAGTCCATTTTCAATAATTTTTATCCAAGCTTTTATATGTTATTAGAAATATATAAATCGATCGAACACTTTTCGAAAATTGTCTACTCATTACGATAACTGTGAAATAACAATCAACTCCTACATACTAAATAAGGTCTGGCTGAGTATTAATCTCGTAAACAGCGGGAACATACGAAACATTACAAAATAATTGTAGAGCGAACCTTAGATCTTTCATTTATTAGATGTTGCAACCCATTATAAAATAGTACGTGTTAATTTACGGACTTGTTGGTATCTAACATCCGTATATTATAATAGTCAATTAGATTAGAATTGATGTTATGATTAAAATAAATTGTTGCATTTTGTAAAATGGAGAATCTTATGAAATTTAATATTTTATTGTTAATTTATGCGTGTGAAGATTTAATTTATATGTTTACTTCGAATAGAGTTAGTATTATTTTATTGCGAATATTCATTTTAATAGCCACAATATTATAGATGTCGTTTGTCCAATTTTTATTTCGGTTAGTAACTACTTTATTTATACAATCTTATACGAAAAATTATATATAAATGAATTTTCACGTGAATGATAATAAGAGACTTTTATGTTAATGTGAATTCCGCATTTAATTTACGGCCACCTAGACCATTCTTTATTCGCTTCTGCCTGTTCTAGATAAGGAATTGGGTTGCCACCTAATATGGAATACGGTCTTCATTAGAGATGACACGAAGCATAATTTACTGCAGATCTATTCACAAACCAAGTAATACACAGGCTGGCCCAAATTCTACCCCCAATCTGTTGAATTATTTCTTTTTTATGAACTGTATTTTACTAAATTTAGGAGATATACAGTAACAGGAGACCAAAGACGTACAAGGAACTCAGTATACTGTACGTGATTTCCGGAAATATCGCTGATTTTTCTCAGGAGAATTGAATAGATTCTGAGCGATACTGTATCAGGCAATCAAACAAAGCAAAATCGATGGATTTGAATAGGAAATAAGATGAAAATTGATTTCGGATTGATTCATCCGCTGGCGATCATGAATTTATTCTGATGCCAGATGTCAGTCACACACATAGGCAAATAAATCGCACGAAGACGGACGTATTGGGCCTTGAATATTCGTATGGAGAAGACGCATCTAATTGTGATTCCTATGCTAGTGAATGCGTTGTTGTCTAATAGTCACGTGCAATGTAGGTTTAAAAATGCTTGAAATATAGATCTTCTATCAGGAGCACTCTCGCTTTCCGATGCCACGACTATTGTGTGCGCATCTTTACCAGTTACCCTCAACATGTTGCCATTTCATGCCTTAGTCGTCCATTACAAAACCCATTTTATTTACAATTATAAATAAGTAAATTATCCTGATTTTTCTGAATTATTGGAATTTTTAATGGAAAATGAGAAAAAACGTTGGATAACATAATAATTTAAAAGTGTCTTAGAAAACTAAATAAATCAAGTTACGCAAACAATCATCAGATGTTCAATAGAAACACTTGCGTTAATTATCCAACACCATCTATAGAGATAATGTCCAGTCTGAATTATTACACTTTCTTTTATTATAATTTAAGATGCATCATATAGCCATTTCATGAAAGCAACCAGTCTTGAGAACTGTTTGGCGGTTTCTGATCAGATTCACTTTTATCGTTCCACTACAAAACTACAGTACGAACACGGCAACTGCCGTTGTTCAACCCATATACCATGCACTGACAACTGATGAAGAAAGCCGCGGTACTTTTTATTCGCAACTATATAAATAAGGGATTTGTACATGGAGAACATAGTTTAGAGCATTTAAGTGCAGATGATTCAACTTCGAATCCTTTTTTAGTTGCACAAAATTATTGTCGTTGGAAAAAACAATGTCACGCGACACTTGGGACATAGATCTTATATACAAATCGTATCGATTTTTTTTTAGCTAAATACATGGTCTCATATCACGCTCAAATAAGTATATAAACTCGTGCAAATCTTGTTGAAAATCATTCAAACTGAATCGACTTTGTTCTACTCGTCTTCAGACATTATTAGAACAATATGGTGAAGGTATATTCCGAAAGATTCAATAATAAATTCAAACCTATTTACAATCCAAAAAATAAATATGCTTTGCATAAAAAATTACACATATTTAGTTTGAAGATAATACAAATGCATATTACTACTTTAATTATTGACAGTGTTTGTCGTCAAACGTGTTGTTCATTTTTCTGGTTACACTTATAATCACGATATCCCTTTCTGTACAAGATCCTGGGTATCTGTGATATGTTGTTGGTAACTCATGTCATGGGGTTACATAAATATCAATTTGAGAATTAAATTGATAATATTTTATTAATTTTTTTTTTAATTCTTCTGATTCAATTTTGAATAGTTATTATTTTTTGTCGTAGTATTTCGTGATATTAGCCCTGATAACCGGCATTGTGGGCCGACCAGAACCACCAGTGAACTCGTATTTACCACCAGGACAAGCCGGGCAAGGTTGTTTTTACTTAAGTAAATATAATAAACATATAATTATTTAATTATGTTTAAGGAGGTAACGGTGGTGGTCAAAAACCAAGTTCAACCTATGGTCCACCAGGTTTCCAACCTGGAGCCCCTCTAGGAGGTGGTTCAGGTCAAGGAAACTCTGGAGGTTTTGGTCAACAGCCTCCAAGCACATCATACGGTACACCAGGACAAGGTGGTGCTTCAGGGGGAAGTAACTTTGGAGGTGGTAATGGTTTCGGAGGAGGTGGAGCTCAACAACCAAGTTTTTCTTACGGCGCACCAGGACAAGGTGGAGCACAACGTCCAGGAAACGGTAATGCAGGTGGTAGACCTAGTTCCTCCTATGGTGCTCCAGGACAAGGTGGGAATGGTGGCCAACAACCAAGCTCTTCTTACGGTGCTCCAGGACAAGGCGCTGGTTTTGGAGCTAGTGGATCTCAGCAACCAAGTTCTTCTTATGGAGCACCAGGACAAGGTGGACAAGGAGGTGGTCGAGGTAATGGCAATGGTGGTCAACGACCAAGCTCTTCCTACGGTGCCCCAGGCCAAGGTGGTAGTGGATCTCAGCAACCAAGTTCTTCTTATGGAGCACCAGGACAAGGTGGGCAAGGAAGTGGTCAAGGTAATGGAAATGGTGGTCAACGACCAAGCTCTTCATACGGTGCCCCAGGTCAAGGTGGTGGTGGTTTCGGAGGTAGTGGATCTCAGCAACCAAGTTCTTCTTATGGAGCACCAGGACAAGGTGGAAACGGAGCACAAAGACCGAGTTCTTCATATGGAACTCCTGGCCAAGGTGGCGCATCCGGAGGTGCAAGTGGAGGTAATGGAAATGCACAAAGACCTAGTTCATCATACGGTGCACCAGGACAAGGCAGTCAAGGAGGTGGTCAAAATGGATTCGGTGGAAATGGAGCACAAAGACCCAGTTCTTCATACGGTGCACCAGGACAAGGCGGGGCATCAGGAGGTGGTGGATATGCCGGTAATGGAGGTGCACAAAGACCAAGCTCATCGTACGGTTCCCCTGGACAAGGCGGTCAAGGAGGTGCTCAAGGTGGATTCGGTGGAAACGGATCTCAGAGACCTAGTTCTTCTTATGGTGCACCTGGACAGGGCGGTCAAGGGGGTCAAGGATTTGGAAATGGTAGTCCTAGTTCATCATATGGTGCCCCAGGACAAGGTGGCTCTAATGGGGGTAACGGACAAGGACCTAGTTCAAGCTATGGAGCCCCAGGACAAGGCGGAGCTGGTAGTGCAGGGTATGGCAATGGTGGAGATAATGAGAGCAATGTAAGTATTTTTAATACTGTGAAAAAGAGTAATGAAGGCAAAGTTTTTAAGGCATTCCTGCTAAATATCTGAAATATTTTAATTCCAGGAACCAGCAAAATACGAGTTCAGTTATGAAGTGAACGACGCAGAATCAGGTGCCCAGTTCGGACATTCAGAGTCCCGGGACGGTGATAAGGCTACAGGCGAGTACAATGTGTTGTTGCCTGACGGCAGAAAACAAGTGGTACAATATGAGGCGGACACTGAGGGGTACAAACCTCAGATACGATATGAAGGTAGTTAGGTCTACAATTGCCATAATCTAGGTGACGGTTCATAACCAGATAACCAGTATAAGTCCGTTTTCTAGCTAATACAAATAAATTGTTAATTACTATTTGGGTTAAGAACTAAGTTTATATCAAAATATTTCTTAGGTGAAGCGAATACAGCGGGTGGCTATCCAAGTGGAGGTCCAGGACAACAAGGAGGTAATATTTGACTATCTCAATAAATATTCAGAATACTATTAACATATTTCACTCAATAAGGTGGAAATGGAGGATATCCATCAGGAGGTCCAGGAGGTAATAGTGGAAATGGAGGATATCCATCAGGAGGACCAGGGAGTAGCAACGGCAGTGGAGGATATCCATCAGGAGGACCAGGAGGTAACAATGGAAATGGAGGACTTGGAAATAACGGCGGCAGTGGGGGATATCCATCAGGAGAACCTGGAAATAACGGTGGGAATAATGGATATTCTTCAGGCGACCCTGGCAACCAAAGTGGTGCAGGTTATCCATCAGGTGGACCACAAGGAGGAGGATCAGGACCTTATTAATATAGTTTAAAGAATAGTTATGCCAGTATGTTATTTATTGTAGCACAATTTTTACTATGCAATTTTATTTGATTCTAGTGTTAAGATTAACCAATTTTAGTATTAAGTACGATAGATTATTGACGACAAAGCACCGATTATACGGATTATTGATTATTGAATTCGATTATATAAAATCCGATTAGTTTTTATATTGTATGCATTATTTACTGTTAATTCAGGTATATTAGAAGTTTAATTAATTAATAAATATTATAAATATTAGTTCCTGTTGTATTTATTTTATTTTATTACCTAGTGAGCTTTTTTAAAGTTGTACCATTGGTATTGAAGTATATAGACGGTTCCATGCCATCAGTTTTTATAAGAGCTTCAGTCATAATTTGTGGGAAAAACAATTGTTTAAAACTCGCGCAATCCGTACATATAATAGGCAATTAATCTAGCGTTTATGGTAGGCTAATTAATGAAAATACCTCGAGTTCTCAGTAGTTGCTGGGACAGTCGTATGGAATGTAAACGATTCGTACGTCCAAATAAGACCAGATTACTAACCGGTTAGTAACTGTGGTAACTCCTGTGGTAAGTGACGTTTGGTCACTAGTTCAATGGTCACGCATGCTCATCTGCCACGTGATGCGTGCGAAGTGGATCATCCTGTAGATTTATTGAGATAACGGCTCGAATGCCATCTCTAAATTCGATAAAAAGTGAAAGTACCAACGACGCACTTGTTTTGTGCAACATATACACATACTCTATTACGGTTCTTGTTCAGATGCACCAATCAACTATATATATTAGATTATTAAGTAATTTTTGCGTTGATATTATAGCGTTTAATTGTGATTGTGTACACTGCATTTTTCACATATCTCATACACTTTTATTGCCGTTACTTATGCGTGTCATTCATTCTAAGAATGATTAAAAAGGCAGTGGCCTTCGATCGACTTTCTTATACGTAGTTTTCATTATGCTACGATTGCCATAAAACAATATCAATATGAACATTCTCACACAGACAATATTCCAAGAAAAATGGATCTTAGGACAGTAGCAGGAGCCTAAAATCTTAATAGTTTCCCAACAGGAGACAACAATAGAAAATGTAGATGCGTGTTATATATGATTCTATTATATAAAACACAAATGAAATTGTTAGAACAATTTATGCTATAAGTATACGGTTTACAGAATAAAATGATATTGTCAATTGTTGAAACAATTTCGTCAAAATCCCAAGCGAAATTATATGATTTACAAAACTGTACACCAACATAGACATACATATAATTATAGAATCTCCTCTGACAAACCTTCAGTTATATTACTTTAATTACTAAACAAAATGAAAACATCACTGATATATGAGATAACGGCAGTAATAAACAAACGAACACACCGTTATTAATCTAGTCGAAGAGTCATTCAATCATGTTATTAGATATGATGTAACAACGAATAAGAATCGGACGGACGCGATGTTTATTACGGTTATTATAGTTAGACTACTCACTGAATCCTATAGTTTGTTGATATATCTCTTACAAATTGATTCATTTTTATTGCAAGTTTATACGACTCAGGTAAACCATGTCATGGTTTCTTGATCTGATGATCCATTTTTAATTATTACTTACGATTGATTCATTGAGTTTTCACTACGAAGACAGTTATATTCATGATTTATATTAGGCGAAATTAAGTTCAGTATAACCTCGAATTATATTCAAGCAAAAAACAAAACGTTTAAAATTCAGGGGGCCAGTTTATTTCGTATTTGAAGCATTATTTTTCATAATTTATTTCGTAAGATGGATTTTTAAGTTGTTACGCGTATGCACATGCCCACGGATGTTACGGTTACGCGAGTAACTTTACGCATACATCGCATTTTAATTCCGATAATATACCTCGTTTTAGTGTATATAAATATTTAATATAAACATACATTTTACACCTACTAAAGACCTTTACAGAATCTATTGTTCTAATCAAAAATATGTTCATCTAGATTAAAATAACTTACATTTAACAATTAAGGCGTTTATGAAACAATGTTGAATATTTGCAAGTATTATAAGTTATATCTGCATTGTCTTAATCAATATGCAATATTTAATAAGGATATCCAGAGCTTCCCAAAGTATGGTACGCATACTACAGATATTTGTTTTCTTTTTCTTCCAATTACGTAAATCTTTTAATTTTGGGAGACACTGAACTAATTAATTAAAAATAGTGATTTCAAACAACTTTACATATATAAATTTTAATAATTTAGTTCATACTGTTTAAAGGAGCTATAGTATTCGGGTATGTGTCTGCAACATTCTCAGGATGTAGGTACACAGAAATTCGTTTCATGTTATGTATAAAGCAAAGAAATTAACGTGAAATTCGCAAATATTATTAAATTAACTATATTAGCTTATTGAACGACGAACTGGAAGCATTGGTGCTTGCACAAATGCCTGTTATAAACAAAGAAGAGGTTAAGTAATACATAATTAATGTTACATAATTGAAACTAATATTTATATTATTGTATCAAAATATATAATTGACGAATAGCGTTTAATAAATGTGTAACTTCAACACATCAAAGAAATCATAGCGAAATCGAATTAAACATCTTCGTCAATAAGCGCTAATTCATTGAATTGAACACTAACAAATCGATCAATCAATGCGATCTAAAATGTACCGATTTGCCATCAAGTGACGTTTGTAATATCGCAGATTCCATAAATCATAATTACCTTACATAATTTTAACAATATCGCAACATACTATTGCGATATATATCACTATACACACGACTACAGTTTCAAAAATAATTGATATTTAGAACAAAAAGATCAATTTTACGTCTTTAAAATGGAGTGACTTCACAGCGACGTACCTGTTGCTTATTTTCATCATACTTTCCTTTTTTCAACACTTGTGTTGGATCAGTGTGATCGATTGGTATTAATTTGTTATCGATTGTAATTACATCGAAAGTGATATTGTAGTTATGTAACGATCTTAAGTAAATATACGATTATTATTTAGAGTTTTCATGCAACAGGATGTAACGATATGATTATTAAATCATTTTGAAAGTACTTAAGTATTGTTACTATAAAGATGAGTACCTATATAGATTTAATTCAAGTAAAAGTTCTAACTTTTCAATATAATAAACGATTATTAAATGTATATATACAACATAAAACTATCTACTTGTACAAAAACAAACAATAAAACAAATTAATGTGCTTTGCGTAAGTTTATGGTTACTCAAAGAAACTGATTATTAAGCTATTATTTTGTAGAATTTTAACGGAAATTAAAATTCTGAACTTCTCTGAATTGGTTATTTTCAAGATTACATGTCTGTGTGTTTGTGTTTGTCTGTGTGTGTGTGTGTGTGTGTGTGTGTGCGCGTGTGTGCGTGCGTGTACTGTTGAAAATAAAAAATAATTAATTAAATATAAGTTTCATAATTCTTGTATACTTGCAAAAAAAAATCTAAACCGGTAGTAAAATTATCTGCATATGCAATCTTAAAATCTCTATGCATTCACACTTACAATTAAAAGTATTTGCAATTAAATATCCAATCAAAAATAGCTGGTCAAGCATAAGCCAAATCTCATTTGGGTTATGTCTCAATACATCGTTTACGTATGTAAATAATACGTAATAATTATTCGATTAACAATTTCGAACATCATCCATGTAATATATCAAAGAAGAGCAACTGATGTTTGACATTTAACCATGGGTGGTCGCTAATTAGATACGTGAAGCCACGGTCGCTGCACCAATAGATTAGAAATTCAGATAACCAAAAAAAATTATCTCTAATTGATAATAACTAGCGGCGAATATCGTCCACTTTATAAAATTACTATTTACGCAAAATTACAGGTATTTTGTAAAATATACCATACTATTTTGACGCGATTAGATTTATCACATTTACAAATCTTTGATCTTAAATCGATAACTAGGCAAATTATATTAGTGGTTATTTTATTTTTATATTAACTATATAATACGGCAAGCTAGACGCTTAGTGCCTGCACCTATGTTTTTATTTATATTGCTTTTTATATATTCCGCGAGTCGATGTAAAATTGATCGTGTTTATTCTACTGGTCAGTTCATTCGTTGTTCATCATATCGCGACTCCGCAGTATTGTATTGTGATATGAGGTTTAGTATAGAAAGATGATCGCTTGAAGCTATCATGCAGCTATAATCTAATTACCAATCCATAGAGTTTTAAAGAAGTTTAAAAGTAAAACTCATGTTTGTATATTCACACCTTAGGGGTTGCCGATTTAGGACAAATATTTTGCAATTCCATACGATTATTTAGTCATTTTTACTTTCTTGGATTGTCTTAAAGGAAATACTATTATCGTGGATCCAGGAATATACGTTGAATTGAATCTGACTATTTTTGAAATGACGTCTGTGTGTCTGTGCTCTAAAGGAATTGTCAAAACGCGTAATTCAAGAAAGTCGAGTGAAGGCCACTCTAGTTTTTTATACACACATGTATATGCAGGATGTTATTTACTCAATTTTGGCCTTTCATCATCTGGACGTTCAGAGAGCCACCTCTGCAATTTTAGCCAAAATGACGCCAAAATTATGTGAATATAACTGGAGTGTCCGCTTTTACAGATATGGACAGCGTAAGGCAATGTTTGCTCTGCTATTCTGAGATTCAATGCCATTTGTTATATAAAATGGATTTGTAAAAGTCAATATCATCCCACATCAAAGTATTTGGTGTACGCATCTTCACGTAATAAATATTCAAAAAAAAAAACACATCCAAACTTGACACGGTCGATTGCGAATTATATCATTTAATAAATAGTATATAAAAAATCTGTTTGCACGGTGGAGGTCGTACTCGTATCGGCGCAGATTTCGCAACCACAATAAAAAACATTGATTGTCGAAACAATCGTTAAATCACGATCAGTTTACTTACCTACCTATTTCTGAGATGCTGCTGTCCTTCGCGCCGTGGAATCTTCAATCACTGTACATCGATTTATACGCGATTAGAATCAGATCTGTAACAAACAGATGAGACTACATTTTATTGACAATCAGTCGGAAATAAGGCTAAGGTTTTTATATTGTTAAACTGTCTAAATATCTAGAACAAATTACGCTTGATATATCACTTTTGATGATTTATGGTCGGTCTTGTAAAATGTCAAACGATTATTTCCCAAGGAAATTAATTTTACTTATCAGATTTTCTAACTGTAAAGGAGAAATACAATAGCAGTACAACACATCTACTAAATGAATGTCTACCTCGAAATTCAAGTTTCTTAATAATCTTATTCCTTTTTGCATAATTTTTACATATCTACACAATTCAAAAATATGAAATTTAATTATTGTACCAATGTCCAGTTGGTAATTATTTTAATACTACGTTAACCCGTAGGCACTATGTGCCCATATCATATCCAGAATACAGTCCACTTCTCACCGACCCTTGTAAATGAGTGGCGTACTATTTTTTTGTATAAATGTAGACCTACTCATGTATACACCATGTAAATAAAGCATTCCCCTTACACACACGTATTGTATTGAAATCAAGTACGTTTATTTGTGTATATTTTGTGTTATACCTTTAAAATTATGTTGTGATAATTTTATAATTAAACTGTAAAAACTTCGTTTATACAATTATTTTTAAATACTTATATTGCTGTAGTGTTGAATTAGTAAGAATCACTTGAAGACTGTGGATATTGGAAAACGAGTTTAAAACAATGGTCTTCAATGTGTGATACGTGATTTTAGTTTAGGTTAGGTTTATCAGACATACTTATCGGTTTGTTACTTTATCGTATTTCGCGGAATGTCAAATCCGTGCTTGGCTACTGAAGAATGCCTTATGTATTTACATGGCCTAGTACTTGAACACGAATGCTATTTAAACAGTTTATTCGTTCAAATTAAATATATATTACTGGTTTTGTATTCAATTCCCATCAAATATCACTCTACTAACTGTCAACATAACATTAGTTTACCACTATATACAAATTACGCATTGTGTTATTGGAAATGAAGATAATATCTTCTTTCCAGGAATATACAAAAATTATATATTTATGTTCAACAATATTGGGCATTAATGGTTCTACCTAAGAAGAATATTAGATTTAATGTATCTGTATAAAATGCAGTAAAAATTCGAAGCAAGTTTATGATTTTTCAATACGGATGTACAATAAATAAAGTTTATAAGTTATACAAAAGAGAGCCCCATAAACACTTGATTTCAACCTTCAAACTATTACGATTCTCACCTTAACATGTCATAAATCAATTAAATATTCCGCATCGCCAACATAATACACATTTTTTAAAGTATGATCAGTTTTTAATTGGTTCTTATTGCAATACTACGATTTTCTTCATATTGAAATTAAATATAATTATTGTTTCAAAATTTTAATAAATACGATCATTATAAAACAAATTGTAATGACATTGAAAACTTTTAACAATGGAATAAATAATACCAAATTAGGAATTTAAATTTCAGATATATACATAACTCGCATATTAATGTTTGTAGAACTTTCTCCATGGTATTATTATTTCTTTAGTATTGTAACATCATTTTAAATGACGAATATGTCATTTTGAAACATTTAAGTTTGATCTTGATATTCTTTGAATAAATACGATATTTAAATCTGAAAAATATGTTATTACAATTCATGATTCAACTAAACAGCGGGTGAGCCAGCAATTACTTGTGGATCAAACGAAACTAATTCCTTTGTCGGAGGTCGGGTGCACCTCAGCCTCGTATTTTTCAAAGTTTGAAATCAATATTCAATGTTTAAAAAAACAAAGTTTATTAAATAATCAAAATTGATATACAAAAACGAAAAATAAAAATTCGGCTAAAAAACGAATAAAAATTAAATGTGGGTATTTGTGTCAAACAAACAATAACATTTATTTTAATGATATTATGATAAAAAGAATGAAGAATAACGTTATATTTTTCAATTAATTTAGCAAAAGTGATTTAAAATTGCGCAGTAAAATATAGATCACAACAAATGAGTTCAAAATGAATTTCGTAACATTTGAAATTAGTGTAAAAACAACTTATCATAATTTTAAGTTTTAAGGCCAAAATATTAATAATTCGTCTTGCAGCTTCTTAGCTGTCAGTTTGAGTTTAAAAACACGTCATGGTAGCCAACATTACAAGACAACACAGCAAGTGTGCTAAGTTAATAGCACGACGCATCACTATTATAGTATATCTGTATAGTATAGTTGTTACACATACCAACATTTCATATGATTACACCATAGCATCGAGAGCATCAGTGAAAGTTGTTCAATATTTTTCTCTTTAACGAATCAAATTTGAATTCCTCCACAACAGCAACGTGCATACGTCGAATCAATTACAATTACTTAAACGCTTCGCATAGAGCAAAAAACAAGACAATTCTAATTAGAATTAGATTATAAATTGTGCGAAAATTATTATACCTGCACAATGGTGGTACTCTTCTATAATTAAGGTGTCTTGTTTCATATCAAATTGCTGTTGGATAATAGCTTTGATGTATTTATTGCTGTAACCTCCTACCTGCTTGATATGCGGTGTATTAACTTAATTAATTGTTAGTATAAGCTTTAGTTAATTAGAATCAAGTGTCTACCAAAATTTAGTTAATTACTTCATTGTTTAGGTATTTGAATTTATTATAGACCAAAAAAAAAAGAACCAGTATTTAATCTTATTATTGCGGAAATACACATCTTGAACCTCCCTAAATCGATTATGAATAATTCGATCATAAATCGTTCAATGAGAAATTATAATCAGTTCTGGTTCTACCATTACTACTTCCAGTTGAAATATTCTTTTCAATAATAGGTTTTCTTTCCCGGGATATGCAAATCTTAAATTTAATATACATCATATTGTTATATTCAATAGTATTAGTTGTAGAGCGTTCATAGTTCACACACATACACAAACAGCAACAGACAGACAGCATTGAGAAAGTAAATTCATAGATACTCAAACGGTTGATTTATTTTTATTATCAAAATACTTTCCGTATAAGCAAGTAACAAATATTATAATGAAGGAAAACCAATGTTTTAGAAATATTTTTCCATTTTTTTTACTTTCTTATACAATGTGTGTTTACAATTTTATTGGAAATATCTGTTTTGAGGATCCTTGAATTCATTTTGTCTATTTGACTGTCTGTCTGTTTGTGTGTCTGTCTATATGTGAATCTATCTGCCTGTCTGGCTGTGTATCTGTCTATCTGTCTGTCCGTTTGTCTGTCTGTCTATCTGTGGACGCTCTACTAAATGTGTGTCTGTATGTGAACGTGCTACAGCTTTAGAGTTGAGCGTAAAAATATGTTTTGAATTTAAAGTTTATATATTGCGGTGGAAAAATATTCTTCTAGTTTTATATTGATTTTAAAACATAATATATATCTGCTAAAAATATGTATATATATCTACATATATATATATATATATATATATATATATATATATATATATATATATATATATATATATATATATATATATATATATATATATGTATATATATTTATTATATATTATATTTATATAATATATGTAGGTACCTGCCGGTGTATTGTCACATTCAGAATAAGTATTTGAATCGCATTCTTTGAGCTGCCCACACCGCCATTCCTAATGTCACTTTTCAATCAGATTGTATCAATTCAAATATTTGTCGAACAACAAATAATAGTGTAAACATCTCATGTCTATCTCTACATCAATACAGACACTGTATTTATATTCATTTTATTCACACAATTTAATATTTATTTATTATACTCTCTCTTTATATTATTATTAATGTTTATTGTAATTAAATATGATATTTGAATTCTCTCCAAATTCCAATTAAAACATTATTTAATATTTTATTAAATATAATACTACTTTTCAAAAACTGATCTATTCTAGATTGTAGGACAAGTTTTTGACTAAACAATATTAGGTACAAG
This sequence comes from Leistus spinibarbis, assembly GCA_933228885.1. Lineage (NCBI taxonomy): Eukaryota > Metazoa > Arthropoda > Insecta > Coleoptera > Carabidae > Leistus > Leistus spinibarbis. The sequence goes on along the minus strand of OW121804.1, from coordinate 5,055,156 downwards.
GCACTTATGCCTTCAGCTCACCAGTAATATGTGAGCAGCGGACTTCCCCCTCTTTTTCCAAGCTTGTATACAGATTATGTTTAACAAATCGTATGAACATTGCCAAAACACATGCTAAAAAAGTTAACAATGCAATGACAATATGAAACGATTAAATGTTTAAATAAATTAAAATATGATTTAATTGCTCTGTTAACACGTTTGTCCCAATTAGTTAAAATAATAATTATAAAAACGACAAAGTTATTGTTACAACAGAGCTGCAGACAAAGTGTTTAACATTTTCAAATCTCTGGGAAAATCAACGTGCGATTCTCAACAATAATTATTACATCATGCAGCTCGGGCCGAGCAGACAGAAACGGAGCATTTCTTCGCTTAGATTAGCAACGCACGTGCAACGAAAGAATCTTTATAAATTTTAGCGACCGCGAAATTTGTTATTAAATGTCCGAGGTGCCTTATGAAATATGGCATAGAACGCTTCATTCATATGTCTATAAGGAAGTTCCGACGATGTTATATGTTTAGAGCATAGATTTACTGTGTAGATTAGTTCGGTATTGATAGTAATATAATGTGGTCACGAATTGGACGTTACTTTATCTAACTATGTTTAATTAATGGTAATAAAAATAACACAGTAGTTATATGTTTCAAATTGATTATTTTCTTATCTGCAATCCTATCACGCCATATTTCATCAAAGATTTGCAAAAATTAACCCAGAATTTCAAAACTCCCGATTTTTTTATACGCTTTTGAAAATAGTCATATCACATGTATGTTTCCTTAACTACATATTTACAAAAATATATGTAGATAGTAGTATATGAGAGTCTACTGAAAGCCACTCCATATTTCTTTAAATCAATTTAGAAAAAATGATTAATGCTTGATTTGTGTTTGTCAGATTTCGAATATATAACCTAATTCGTATTTAGTTGAACCGCAAGTCAAATTATAAATTTGACATCTATCCCATTAAGTGTTGAAATCATCGTAGGCAGACAACTTATTATATTAATATAATTTATTATATTGTTAATATTCTAATTCAATATTGAATAGTAATAATATATATTAAGTGGTGTTTAGAATAAATTAGCATTAATGACATACCGTGTATATATTCACTGGAAAAACAATACGAAATTTTGTTTTCCTAGTGAATATATAAATCGATGTGCAATATGACAGATGAAACACTTAAAAAATAAATAAGAAGAGACTGTAGTACTTTCAAATAAGTATTATTATGAAACAGTTTAAGTAACTTAAGACATGTATCTTTGTACGTTTAAGGACACAACAATCTTTCTTCTGCATACTGAATTATGTATTTATGTGTACTACGAAGCATTAAATTTATCTAAATCACAGGTATTACCGTTATTCAATAAACTAGTGCGATTATATTAACATAACTAAATAGTAGCATCATTCTCATTTAAATTATAGCTATTTATATGTCTAATGCCATGCCTTCACGTTATATTTAACAGGTTGACTGCCACGGCACTCGTACATCAGATTTAAATTTACGAGGTCCATTCCCAGCGAGCCAATTAGAAATTATAATTAATATCCCAGTTTTATGACATCTAATGTTAGGGTTCACAGCAATAAAATTTAATATTTAGCTCGCCGAAGCACCGTAGAAGTTAAAGCATTCGGTAGCATCGCATATATTACTTATAAGGCCAGCTGGACGCATAGGTGTGTTGGGCCTAAGCTTGTTTAATACTATAAGCTCACCAAATTACTGTATATAATTTATTTTTTTGTTCCGAGAATGTTACAGACGCATAACGGGCACTATAGCTGCTCTGTACGACAAGCAAAAAAGGAAAGAAATGATTGTAAAAATTAAATTTTACAATATTTTAATTTGAACATATAAACTATCGAAATTTGAAATGATGAAATTTTTCATTGAAGTGGTTTTTGCAATTCTATAATTAACGAGTAGGTTTGATAAGTACGTTACGCGATTAGATGCCGTTCCATTTTTAAAACAGTTTCCATAGTGAACACGCCACGCACTGAAATTTCTCCAATTTAGTGTCTGTCGGCTCGAACCATAATTAATATGCATGCCTTGAGCATATGGACCTGTCTGTCCGCCAGTCGTGTTAGCATGCTAGCCGAATCTTGTTTATTTTTTAATTAATTTATTTAGCGTGAAATAAAAATACGCAATTAAATTGATTGACCACGTATCCATAAAAACAGTTCCTTATTAGAAAAAATCACAAAATAGTTGAGTAGCAATCAAGGTTGAAAATTTTACAGCGCGATCCTGGTATCCATAGCCGAGTCAGCTAGTTATTCCGACTGGTGGTTTTACCCTATGTAGAAATATTCTAATATTGCAGCAGCAATCAGAGATTTGAAACTCATGTTAGAAAACAAAGCATTCAAGATATGGAAACAGTGAAACTTTTTGACGTTATCAGCGAGTATGATCTGTATTTGACCAAAACGATACGATTACCTATGCAACTCTTAAAAATTACATCATACGGATGCGGTATCTTGCATAGCCTGGCCAAGCCTACCGATAGGCCTTGTTTGCATGTGCGATGCCGGCTGGTGCACCTTACATTGCCATCATTTGCCCTACATTACATTTCATTTCTTCGTATCGCCATCTCTTTCTCGTTTGTCAGATCGGTAACATTCTTAATTAAAGAACAACTTACAATATTGTACTATAAGTCTTTCAAAATAAAAATTAACTGAATAATAGAAAAAGTCCTATATATATTGTAGAAATTCAAGTAAAACGATTTTAAGCTCACCTTAAGAGTAATATATGCGAGCACCGGTTTTTAATTATTATGGCCTTTTGGTTAACAATTAGAAAAAATGTTATATATATAAAACTTAAACTTAAACTTAAAAATTCAAAATATAATATTCAATATTTTTTTACGGCCTTCGGGTTAACAATATGCAAAAATCTAATAGATATAAAATATCTTAGAATTATGAGTAAAATTTTTGAGTATTTTGATTACTTTTATCAGGGCAGTATTAATGGGGGTTTTAAATTTTGGGGCCCTATAACTCGGAAAGTATACGGATGAATGGATTTAAACTAAGAGCGGATTCAAATGGGATGCCAAATAATATGTGTACCAAATTTGGTGTGAATCGCTCTGGTACCTTCAGAAGAGTAGAGGGCACAAATTTGGTCTAACAAGCGGGCAACGACTAACATTCAAGTATATATATTTGGATTCAGGGCGACGAGACAAACACTTTTAAGGAATTTTTTTGATCCGAGAATGCTACAGACATACGACCGAATGCTTTAACTTCTTCGGTACTTCGTACGGCGAGCTAATAATATAAATATGTTTACTGAAGTCTATTTTTGGATTGAATGCAATTTTGAGAAATACTATAAAATATACACATATCTAATAACAATAGACCTTGTCATATAATTTTGCTAGTTTACGATATATAATAACAAATTTTATGAACTGTATATTAAGAATATATTACATTATTTATGCAAAATTGGTAATTTTACTATAAATGTATTCACTTGTGCATTATATTAATAGGAAACATTATATTAAGTTTTATTATCGATGAACAAGATAATAGATCAGTCTACGGAGCCAAAGCAACTTTAAGTTACGTCATGGGAAATAGATTTTACTATATCTTGTATATCGGGGAATGTACACAACGTATGGTAATTACACCATTAAATTCGCTAGGCGCTAGCTTTTTATGTGTTGCTTTGTGAATGTTATTTTAACGTACCAGTGGTTCTATAAATGATGTACGAGTCCACGAGATTGTATTACATATAATTAACCCTCTAACTTTATACGTGTTAACCCGTATACTGGGAGCAGCCGATTTTAATGACAGTGTTTAGGTAAAATACCTGCGATTTATATATTGCACATGTGCCGTGTGCAGATTGTGTGAGAATAGAAACATGACCTCTGAATTTATGCTAAATTACATATATTTTTCAGCGTAGCGCAAGATTGAGCAATATTCAAACATACTGGTTACGGCCACTGTTAAACGAATTAATCTCTTACTCAAAGCGTAATCTGTCCTGTTTCTATATTATAAGTGGAAGAGAGATACACTATAAACTGAGAAATCAGTGCAGGATAAACAAATAAAGCTAATTAATTATACTTATACATGCCTAAAGATATCTACAAAATTCAGAATGCGTTTAAAATAAATTTAATTTATAGCATCCATAACATTCATAGATAACAAAAAACTGAATATTTAGTAAAATTCCTAGAAGACAAAACTAATAAACCAGCACCAATGCCCCAGCTAACCTTGAGGCAATAAATGAAAAAGTTATTGGTACTCATAATTAAATAAATATATATATATATATATATATATATATATATATATATATATATATATATATATATATATATATATTTAATTATGAGTACCAATAATAAATGCAGGCAATGCCTGTGTTGTAAGAAAATAAATTGAGGTAGTTTTCATAAAATATGTAAATTTCCGAATAATACTTATTATAATATTTACGTTTAAATGCAGTGATCAAAACTGATTGCTCATCCTTATTAGAATATAATAGTTTAATATTATCTCCAATTTATGCATCAATATTATTATTACAAAATATTATAGATATTGCAAGTTTATTATAGTGAAATAAAAATACGCTCTCTCAATAAAAAATACTTGTATAAAATGTAAGTTAAGTAATTCATGTTGTATTATTATTAAGATATATAGCATCGCGATGTGCATCAATATTGCAAGTACCTAATCCATCTGTTCAATCGTGCGTTACGTTCGAGTACTAAAATATAAATATAAAACCTTCAATAAAAACGTTTACCTACATTACAAACTACATTTGGTGTCTTAAATCAGATTAAATATTTCAAAGACGAAGACGTTTTGATACTGATGTCACATAATTCCTTTCTCTGTAATTTTTATTCAACTGTTTGTTGTCAGCCGTCACTAACACTCCTTCAATGCTCAGGACGTAATAGAACATTCAAGATTATTTTACAGCATACGAATATGACTCAAATAATTCTGTAGATTCCTAAAAAAAATTAAAACTCTCAAAATAAATTGTTTTTCACGAAATTTGTTTTATATTTTATAGATCGACCATAGAAAATCTGTAATTTGAAGATAATAGAATTGGAGAAAGAAAGTTTCTTTAAAAAAAAACAATCATCTATTTAAACTATAATTCAATATTACATAATCTAATGTACGAAAATTAGTGTCCTAATTCTGTAATATTCTTTAATATATAAACCAAAATTGTCTTCCGTGAATCACAAAACATGCCATTACAAATCGAATATTAATTACAATGAAGAAAACAATAGAATATTACATGGTTTTCGTATGCTGAAACATTTGAACTTGTTAGTATGTTGCTTGGGAACAGTAGCATACCGGAATCGAAATACTTTTTGAAATAATAAATCAATTAATTAGTACAAAACATTGTCTGGTGTTTCCTGCAAACGTTCTTAGCGTGTAACAATAGGCACAAAATATGGTTACAGATCTTCCTCTATTCGCCATTATCAATGACAACTGAAGCGATGATTTTACAGACTAATATAATATAATTTGTTGACAGAATGGTTCTCAGATCGTTCATTCTTTATTTGTTTGTTTGTTTGTTTGTTACAAAACACGCATATACACGCTCTTTAATTTGTAATTTTAATTGAGTTGAATTCTGTGTAGAAAGAACATTTCATTTTTAATTATTATCTACTAATTTACAACTATTATGAACAATTTTATAATTCCATAATTTCCTTGTAATGTTTAAAATATTTTACAGCCACCTTTCGATTTACAAACGAGTTCAGACGTTCGTTATGTGTATCTCCCTTTCCTGAGCTTCTACAATACGTTTTCCAAAGATGTAATCAAAATTTGGGTGGCTAAATTAATTTTATTTGATAACAGTTTTTATTTTATACTAGATGAACCCGTAGGGCACCATTTGCCCATATCATATACAGAATACAGGCCACTCCTCGCTAATTTTATAATAATCAAATAAATAACTGCCTATGTGTCCAGCTTTCTATCCGGAACGCACAAAACTTATAATAAATGCATGTATTTTAAGCAAATGTCTAATTGTTTAGTTTTGTATCAAATTTCGACATTCGACGCTACGATTATTATGAAATCTTTTTGTAAATGTAGTAACTATGGTTACAACATATAAATAAAATGTTATAATGAAATCATTTTGTAAATTTAGTAAACATTAATACAATATGAATTAAATAAACTCATAAACGTTTTCTCGAAAATAAATAATATCAATTCATCTGCAAAAAACTCGATGTCGAACATTTTCAAGACAACAAAACTTCCATTTAGACTACATCGAGGAAATAAATGACAATAATAATTGTGAAATTTAAAATAATGTATAGATTGTATACTTGTGTTTTGTTTAACCAGTGACAACGTTTGCGCAAATTTTTGAGTAATATAAATTTTGATATTCTTTATTTAAAAATGTATAAGGTTTATTTCATAAACTTAAAATATATATATTATGAATATGAAGAAAATAAAATTGAGTTTCTTGGGAAACCGTTTTGACGTCCCTTATGCCATCTTCAGGAGTGCATATAAGGGATGTTGAAACTTTGTTTTGAATAAAATTAATTATTAAATAACGTCTGCTATTCCCAAGAAAATTCCTTCATTCAGTCAAGAAAATACACCAGTCCAATTATGAATATGGTTTATATTTCATCGTGCTTGACTATGAATTCGTGTTGTTTTTCAATGTAATTAAAATTCAAGTACAATATTTAAATTTATATTTGTTGAATCGTAGTTTCTGGGCATGTATTTGAATTTGTTAACCTTATAATGCCCGTAAGGGTTAAATCTGTATGTGTACGTGTATCATCATAATATTTGCTAGCACAAGGCCGTCCGAATAAATTATCTCGAATTGCGGCTTGCAGAATCGTAATAATGAAACGATATAGGTCTCATTATGAAGTTCCTGGTATGGTGTACATACATATACATACATATACATCTATGATAATAATAACTAGTGTATAATGCAGTCCAATAACGCAAGAACTCATCTGAAAGTACGGTGAATACGCAATAGGGGTACCACCCACTACCAATCTGGGCCAGGTATATATACATCACAAACTCAAAGATGCGCCACAACATATCTCATCTTTCTAACAGAGTCTAAGACAAGAACAACACCAAGAACAACTAGTGAGCTATATACATACATATATAACACTCACTTTACTTCTTATTACATTATTCGACCGTCAGTGCTGTGTGATACATTTTTACTTTAAACATGAAGGTAAGTTTGAAGCTAGTGAGGTTTTGCTGTTAGTGATTTGATACACTCGGATTTTAACTCATTTTTTAATCTACTTTGGTATTAAAAATATAGTAAGGAGTCGTTAGTGATGATATGCAGGATTTGATTTAAAGAGGTTTTTTTGCATTTCTAGTATTAAATTAAATTATAGCAGTCTTAGCTTGCACATTTAATGCAAATTAGTTATAGTATTCAGTGAATCCATTTTTTTTTTGAAAATTTAGCACCTATGCATCTGTATTTATAAGGATAAATTTGGAGAACCTTGCTTTGAAGAGGATGTAATTCTTTTTTGACTGTTTTTGGTTTAGTTATATTTTTGAACCAAATTCAAGAAACTAGACTCTCGAAATTTCTCGTTCAAATGCACCAAGTTCTGTTTGTTTCCAAATTAATTGCCAAGTAACATCCAAACGATATGTTAGCTATATGATAAGTAATATTACTTGGGCCGAACAAATTGTAATTTTAACTCACCTTAAGATAGGATCTAAAAATTCCATATAGGAAGAACTCGTATCTTAGGGAAACAAACGCACAATTTATATACAGAAAAATAACTTTCTAGTATTAAGGTCCATTCGCAGCGAGCCAATTAGAAATTACAATCAATAATCCAGTTTGGTTTTTGGACAAATAATGTTAGTATTCGCAGAAATTAACGCATTAATTATTAATTTTGATGCAGTGAATGCTACAACTATAATAATTTATTATTTTATCCTTTGATAAGTTTCTGATACTAGCGATTGTATTATATGCAAATATATCGTCAACGAAATGTAATATAATTTTAAATAAATAATTTCTTTCCAGGTCGCAATTTGTTTACTAGCTCTAGTAGCAACCTGCTTCGCAGAACCACCAGTACCTAGTAGCCAGTACTTACCATCGAACCAGTATGGCCCTCCTAGTTTCGGCGGTGGTCAAGGTCAGACGGACGCCATCCTCAGACCGAACAGCCAGTACGGAGCTCCTCAGAGACCCAGCACGCAATACGGAGCACCAGGAGGTGGCCAAGGAGGTGGTTATGACGGACCTTCTGTAAGTAGAGGATGGGCGACCGTAGCTTTCTTCTGTAACAATTTGTGTAGTTTAAAAGAAATAAGTTATGGTCACATTAGATCTTGTTAAAATTATTACACAGATTTGTCACGATTTCTGGACCTGTTTACGTACAGGTACTAAGAAAAATTATTAAACTCGAGAATCATTACATAATTTCACTCATTTAATATGTTTTAATTAGTTGAATTTTTATTTATGTGAAATATTGGCTTTGAAATAAACTATTTTAAATGAAATTAATATTTAATATATTAATTACAATTTTAAATGTTTTCTTAGGAACCCGCCAACTACAACTTCGAATACGCTGTCCTAGACGCTGCGTCCGGCAACGATTTTGGCCACCAGGAGTCCCGTCAAGGTGACGTCGCCGTCGGCAAATACTACGTAGTGCTTCCCGATGGTCGCAGACAAGTCGTTGAATACACCGCTGACAATGAAGGTTACCATCCTAAAGTTTCCTACGAAGGCGGTTTCGGAGGAGCTGGCGGATATCCTAGTGGACCTTCCGGCGGTGGATACCCAAGTGGGCCTAGTGGCAACGCCGGATATCCAGGCGGCAACAACGGTTATCGTTATTAGAGACGAGATTAGCGAGTGATTCGGAAATTAGTGCTTACAAATGCGAAATGTTACCTGACTTTTTCTCTATAACTTTACTTCGGATTTTTCATTTATTTTTCTATACTTGATAACGGTAAAATACCTGAATACACTAGCATCGGAAAGTTTGGCAACGATAGAATTAGTTACACTTTTTTTCGCTTCCAAATTTTTTGATAGATTGTGTATTAAAAACTAATATTAATTTTGCCAGTTTATTATTTCTTTTGGTAATTTACTTATGGTGTCTCCTCTTTCTTCTATTACTTATAAGCACTAATAAGCAGAAGAATCACCCGTGCACAGTATATTTTGTATAAAGAATAGGAGTTGTGCATTATTTGTAAATAGAAATTTCATTATTGTACAATTGTATTTATTGTTTTAGCTTTTCCCGAATAGCACGCATATTGCGTTTTGATCTAAATAGCGCATAATATTATGCTAATATTTGTGCTGTTTGGATATTTTGAATGAGTCAAAATCTAATGTGTATTATATTATAACTGCCATACTTAATATTTCTATATTTTATTGTAGTACTTTTATATGCGTGTGAATTATATAAATATATTATATTTAATAAATAAATAGCAATATTAAAACGAATTCTAATTTTATTATTTTTGTGACACCTAATAATTTGTATTTTTAATTGATATATCGATATATAATTAAGAATCTCTCTGGTACAATAAATATCAATAAATAAATTAGTGCCATAAGATTTACATTGGGTAAACAATACCCATAGAAACTTCAGGTTTCAAATCAGTCATAATCGACTTTATCAAAATACAAAAGAAACATTTTGTTACAACAAAATAAAATCAAACATTTTATATATTAAAATCGTTGAGGAATTTCATCGTGAAGCAATTAATTTTAGGAAAATTAAATTAGAAAATACGTCAAGTACTTAATTTAAATAATGAAACTGTGAAGAATAAGACTACCTTTCTAATTTTATTTTCCTTTTATATATTAACCACAGAATATACAAAAATTTTGTTAATAACATATTGATATAGAATTATTATTTTGTACACTGAGATATTTTACGTAAATTCAAAAGAGGGATCGATATTAGGCCTTGCAAAATAAAATAATTAATCCATTAAAATCGAATTTAAATTTTTAATAAATTTACTAGATAACGATATATCGATATAATAGATCTAGAAGTTTTTTTTTCTGTTCTTAATCATTTTATATAATTTATAAGAGACAAAAGGAATTGAATTTAGCTAAACCAATTATTTATATCAAAAGAGCAAATATATTATAATTACCCGCTTTTTAACTGCGAAAGCCTTAATTTTACATTTAGGGAAATTTAGCTATTTTTAAAAAAATGGTACAAACAAAATATGTTGTAATATCAATATTTTAAATATTACAATAAATTTCCTTTTACTTCTAACTCATATCATTTTTATAATATTGAAAAAGACTATTTCCAAAAATTAATAATTTGTAGAATTAAGTCATTCACAATTAAATATCGGGTAATTAGTTGTAAATTACTATATAGTTTTTATTTTGGTATTAATATTTAGTTCTGCTAAATTAACGGACGTTGAAAATACTATCCATTCATATTATTATTTAGAAACTGTTTTTAATATTAATATAAACTCTAGCGGCAAGTAAAGCAGTCACTACTGAGTACTGACGAAATACTGGAAACACATCTAGATCATAATTCTACGCCGTCAAATCAGCAACACAAACAACATTGCAAAATTAAAATTGTATTTTCTAATTTATTGACCAAGTTCTCTTAGATAAATATATGATTTCTGTATTTTTTAGCCTTTATTATTATTAATTATCACTTTCATAGATCATTTGATTACAATTTGGTTGCTGATTTAACCAAATTACGAAAGAATATCTTATTATTCTTGTTGAATTTGTCTTTACAGAACAACAAGCATGCTCCAATACCTGCAGCGTACGACCAGTTTAATAATTTCTAATTATTTTGTTTTTAAATTAACTTTCTTTTAATAATCTTAAACACTTTATTTAAGTTTAAAGTATAATATTTTTTTCTGTAACTGTTTTGGATCTACAGCGTTCACACACACGTCATTACGAAAATAGTGTAATTCGATTTAGGGATAGTTGAAACGTGTATTTCCGTTAAAATCTCGAGTTCGGAAATGTTCATGATTACAATATTTCTTTGTAAACTTTGTCCAAGACAGTAATAACTTAAGTAACAATACATTGTATTTCTAAATATAGATATATTAATATAAATTAACTTACATGTATATTAAAATAACCAATTTAAACCAAAACTGCTGTAAAATTAGTGAGTTTTATAAATCGATATTAGAAAATAGTTGTGCACTAACAATGTTGAACAATTGGAATGACACATTGCGTTAGTATACTGGTGGAAGAAAATGACATCTTCAGCTCATTACGACGTTGTTAAAGTCCTTAAAATGTGTCTCACGTTCGCATCTTCCACAATTTAATTCCTTTGCGTATTTTGCAAAAAAAAAAAGAATACTTTCTAAAAACAATTTATTAAGGCTTTTTTTGATAAACGATTTCATAATATTTAAGCAATTGGTACAGCATTTTTTAAGCAGTAAGCAGTTTAATTGTTATATTTCCTATTATAGTCAATTTATTTATATTTCTTTCACATAAATATATTTTATTCTTTGTATTTATATATTATCTGATATATTGTTAATTGTTTATTTTCTTATAGGTTATTAAAAAAATTAATTAAAATTACATGTATGTGCGTATTATTCTTTATTACATGTCCTTATTTGTTTAAATTGGTTATTAGTTAATAATAAGTTAATTCACTTATATTTATAAAGTGAATATCTTCGTTTGCAACTTATAAACTTAAATAAGTGTTATTTACGTTTCCCTAATGTTAATACTAATATTATTTCATGGCAAACTAGCATGAATTGTAAACAAAATAAAACAATATTAAATTAAATAGATAGCGGAAGCATACTAGAGCCGAGTGAAGAATAGACAGTTAATAATTTAAATATTTTAAATAAAAAATATAGTATTCGATTAATTTCCAATATATTTCAACAATGTTGCTATAGAAAAAGAAATAATTGAAACAAATATTACGATCCTCCTACATTAATAAATAATAAACTAATAAGATTGGGCTATTAAAATGTATAATTATACGGTGTAAATGGACGAGATACACGTTATTAAATTAATGTCTTCAGATGTTATGGTTTACTGCATACTCATAAAATTATTTACGCATCATCATCAGTAAAATCTCAAATGCTCTAATATGAAGTAACGTTTAACCAGGGTCACCAGACATATTTGTAAACAGTAATTAGCATTGAATAATAACACTATGATCTGAATAGATTAATTAATCGTTTTAACCTATTAGTAGCCACTCACTGATTTCGTAAAACAAATTCTGCTATTTCTTGCATATTTAAAACCAGCAGCAATACGAATGAAATTACGGGTACTAATTTTACCTCTGATAACTTCATACAATCGTATGTATATATACATATAGTGAAAACAACGTATAAGAAAGTCAAGTGAAGGATATTTTAACTCTTTTTTACAGTGCAAATTATTCTACTATATTAAACTTCTAAAACTGTTAAAATTCGTTGCACATTAATTTAATATTTCACTAAAAAAGAAGGTTAGGTTACAGTTTTCATTAGTAGTTAAATAAATTATTGCACTACTGGAAAATTACAACTTTGCATTTTAAGATTGTAAATATGTAAATTAGTTTATGTTCTGAATTATTCGTATAGTAATAAATATTGATAAGAGATATGAATATCTCAATAAAAAACATTCAATCCGGACATCAACAACACAAATATATTTTACGTATATGTCATAGAATAAATGTAACCCTGAGAGATGCGTATGTTCACATACTCAGATTAAGTTACCTTTCAAAATTGCACACACACACACACATGCATTGACTAGACATATAGGTAATTGTACAACTATAATTGAACTGAATCTTCTGAGAATAGAAATAAATTTCCTTTTAAGAAAGAGATGGTATTACTTCTTCATATGTGATAGAGATGATTTTGTAATGGTTCCATCACCAAGATTCATCACCCACTACCGATCTGGACCAGGTATATAAGCATCCAGCTACCGATTGATAAACCAGAACATCATCGATCTCAAATCTTCACCTAGTTCAATTAGAACCAACCAGGGTAGTCAATCAAGTCAGTTCTGCCAGTCCAAAGAATATTTTTAATTCATTCATCATGAAGGTAACGTACAGCAAGCATCAATTGTCAAACAAATTACATACAATTATTAGTAAACATTTCACACCATATTCAAATTATTTAATTTAAAAGCAATTATCATCTTTTAATTTTGAAAATTATTAGTGCTTAATTATTAAAAAAATTAACCACCAACGTATATTTATAAATAAAATGTAACATTCTGATTATTCTGTTACAGATATCCGTCTGTTTATTCGCGCTTATTGTAGCAGTCATTGCCGAACCCCCAGCGCCTAATAGTCGATATTTGCCAGCCAGATTTGGTGGTAATGGAAACGGAAACGGCAACGGAAACGGCCACGGTAATGGAAATGGAAACGGCAACGGAAACGGCAACGGCATCAGTTACAGTAATGGTAATGGTAACGGCGCTCCATCGTCTCAATACGGGGCTCCACCAGCGGCTCAATATGGACCACCCTCTTCTGAATATGGGGCTCCATTAAATGGCAATGGCAACGGAAACGGCAATGGTAACGGTAATGGAAACGGCCACAATGGCAATGGAAACGGCCATAATGGCAATGGAAACGGACACAATGGTAATGGAAATGGGCATAATGGTAATGGTAATGGACACCATGCTAACGGCAATGGAAACGGAAACGGCAACGGTAATGGCAATGGAGCTCCTGCTCAACAATACGGTCCACCAGCTGCTCAATATGGCCCACCTTCAACACAATACGGTGCTCCTTCCAATGGTAATGGTAACGGCAATGGTCAAAATGGAAATGGAAATGGTCACAATGGAAATGGAAACGGTCACAATGGAAATGGAAACGGTCACAACGGTAACGGCAATGGAAACGGTCACAACGGTAACGGCAATGGAAACGGAAATGGTAATGGAAATGGTAATGGTTATTCAACTTTGAATGGAAATGGAGCCCCAGCGTCCCAATATGGTCCACCCTCAACCCAATACGGTGCTCCTTCTAACGGTAATGGAAACGGCAATGGTAATGGAAACGGCAATGGTAATGGCAACGGACACCGTGCTAACGGCAACGGCAATGGTAATGGCAACGGACACCATGCTAACGGCAACGGTAATGGTAATGGAAACGGTCACAACGGTAACGGAAACGGACATAATGGAAATGGCAACGGAAACGGTTATGCTGGAGTTACTGCCGCAATCATCAGACCCAATGCCCAATATGGAGTACCCAGCCCACAATATGGAGTTCCCAATGGAAATGGAGTAGAAGAAGAAAGTGTAATTATTATTATATATTTAAACTAGCATTACACAAACATTATTTAGTGTAAAACTTAGATTTCGAACTAATCTGATATTTCTTTTTTCGATAGGCTCCAGCCAGTTACCAATTCGAATACGCCGTTGAAGATGCCGAAGCAGGTTTGGATTTCGGACATGAAGAAGCCCGTGAAGGAGATGTAGCCATGGGCAAATACTATGTTTTGTTGCCCGATGGTCGCAAACAAACTGTCGAATACACCGCCGACACTGAAGGTTACAAACCAGTTGTTACTTACGAAGAAGTCAATGGAAGTGGCGGATATGTCAATGGTGGTTATCCAGCAAGCAATGGAAATGGTAATGGAAATGGATATGCTAAGAATGGCGGGTATTCCAATGGAAACGGCAATGGCAATGGCCACAAAAATGGCAACGGCAATGGAAATGGACACGCCAATGGAAATGGTAATGGAAATGGACATGGCAATGGAAACGGCAATGGTAATGGAAACGGCAATGGTAACGGCAATGGATATCCAGCAACGAACGGTGGATACAGCTATTAAACACTCGAATATCCCAATTTAGTCTTACAACGTTAAAATAACTTTGTGAAACGTTATATTAACCTTGTTTATTACAACGTTTAAGAGATTTGACTTAAGGTGATGAAATACCAAAATGCCTAATGGTTTATTGCTCAAACGAATAAGTTTGCCTTAGTATAGATATTTTTACAGCAAGCTAATTTTCTATTAAAGCAGTGGGCATTTAGGTAATTTATCAATTGTACATATTATATACGTAGTACCTATATATTTTTTTATCATGTATAATATATTATAAAAATGTTTATATTTTTTCTATAAAATAATAAAGACAGCAATTTTAAATAATTTTGTGTTTTGATTGAAAACTATTTACTCTAATAAAATAGCTACATAATACATTTTGGGAAATAAACACTAAAATAAAATAAATTTCAATAAAATTGGCGAATTCATAAGAAATAAACAAGAGTTTGTGAAGTAATCATAACAATTACTTTTCTAATTAGAATTATAAGTATGTATTATAATACATACTTAGATTAATTTGTTGAGTTTGTTATATTGAATATCTTCAAGCCTTTCACATTCAACCACAAAATTCAAAAAATATTAGTTATGTAACTGATTCCTTTTAACAACTGAGCAGATTATTGTTGAATGATTATTTACTGAAAATCTATATATCAATATTATATTTAATATTTCTATAGTCGTAGGTAACGTACCGTGAACTCTAACATGAACAAGCTCAATTTTTATCAGGTAAATTATCAAGCCTCTATTGTATTATATTTATATTTTTGTCTATAAAACAATAAGGAGCAATTTAAATTTAATTTTATATTTTGTAATGATTCACGAATTTCTAACTGATGTATTGTTACTTCCTCTATGATGCTCTTAGAAAGCAATATGTATTTATTCATATAATTCTTAGAATATAATAATACAATTTATGTTTTATAGTTGTGAACGTTTAGGATAATATTCTAAACGTTCACACATGTATAAAATAATAAATGACAATTTATGAACACTGAAGAGGAAGTATTTAAATTTTAAAAAGATCAATTGAAACAAAATATATTATGAAATCATTATTAAAAAGCCTAATTGTTTTACTTTCTTATACGAATGTATAATAGGAATTTGACTATCTGACTGTGTATAATTATAATTTTGCAAACAAAATTTAAACCGGATGTAATATTTTTTCAATATCTCGGAAATAGCATAAGTATTTAAAAGTTGAAGATATTAAAACTTTGTATACGCAATTTTGCGCACGATTTTAGCACGTATAAAAATATACAAAATTTACATAAAAAATCAATCACTATATAAATAAATAATGATCAATTTAAATCATATACATATCATCTTTCTTGATTATGAAATATTGCAATCAATATTAATTTTTTTTTAGATCACGAAATAATTGGCTATAATTATTTAACCTGTAAACACACTTTTATAAATTGTTTCATAATTTCAATTCACCATCTCACGTATGAAGTATAGGGCATTATTTATAAACATTAAATGCGAACTTTTTATGTATATAGTAAAACTAATCGATTTTTATCTATATTATGTTCGTGTGATGCAAAGTACTGTATTACACACAATGAAAATGCTGTAGTTTGGCCATAAATTTGCAATAAAACTGTTAAATCCTTTCATAACTATATTGTGCACATTGCAATCAATCAATCCAAATATATTATTACATGTTACGAAATAATTAGTCATATTTATAATATATAATTAAACTGTTATTTCTTTTTAATCTATACCAAATATTGTCTAAATTCACAAATTTGTATTAGGAGAACAGAAATGGCAAGAAACCTTCTTCTTCTTCTGAATAGTACCTCTTGCGATTTATGCTACCCTGTTACATATACAGAACTTCTAACATTTATATGTCTAACTTTTTAATTAAATAAAACGTGTCCCCAGTTTCCCCTACCATTAAACAAACGTTTCTTTTGAGTAAATAATAAAAATATTATTACGATTAGATATTCTTCCGTTTCACTGAGAAACAATTGATAGTTTACACTTGTTTACAGAAAAGAATCTATGAATAATGTAATTGTTATACCAGGATTTATAAACAAAGAATATTCAAAGTATCTGCTATCTGACATTGGGTGCAAATAAAATACTATTTTATTCTACAAGCTTAGGTACAGTTTGCCAGTAATATATGCGATGCGAGCAGGGGACTTCCCCCGTCTATTCTACGCTTGGCATAATATTAAAATTAAAAATAATTGTTTTTAATTATTATGGACTATGAATTTTGTAGGTTTCTCTGGTACAATAAAAAAGAAAAATAAATGCATATATTAAAATAACCAATAATGAAATTTTGTATATAGAACATCTTAGAATTTTTGGATGTAAAGGTCCATGTAAATTTCATCATACAAAACGTAAGATTATCAAAACAAGTTTAAATTAATCTAATTATAATTATGTAATCAGAAAATTCACTTACATCCTTTAGAGTGTCATTGTAGTCTAAAAAAAATCTTGAGTTGAAAAATACATATTCTTCTTACCTATAAACATTAACTAATTGCAATTCTACTAAATTAGTTCAAATTCAAGCCAAGGATAAGATGATCACAAGTTTGCTGATACTTTAATCATAACACTTAGTAGAAAAAAGTAGTCCACAAATTCTTTCATAATACCCAGCATTCAATGGCAATAATTACGTTCAATTTCTATTGACGCGTCCAATATGTGAAATAGTAATATATTCCTTATACGAGACTCGATTAAGAAGCAAGAAAAGTAAGCAAAAAAAAAAAAAAAAAAGTAAAAAGTAGTTACATCTCACTTCCCATAATGTTTACTACACATGTTTCTGTAAGTGAATGCGCGTATGTGTGATCAATAGATATATAACTACGTAATCGAAGGTTCTTCTTCACGAAAGTAGTAAGCACCATATTACGTGCTACTGTTGGGGATGACACCCACTGTCTATGTAGACCACGTATATATAAAGAGACTGCTGCCTTTGATCAGCAAGTCAGAGCATCTTCTTTGCTTTAACCAGTAACTACAAGTAGCTTAGCTATCAAACTGTTATTGTGACATCATTCAACTTGTTTCTTCACCAGTGGAACGATTTATTTAACAAACTACAATGAAAGTAAGTTTCATTTTTATAAGTATTTTTTCGAACATAAATTGCCGAAATTATATAATAACATGGAGAACAATGGTAACATATCCCAGCCAAATAATTGACTTCTTCTATTTACTAGATGCATTTAACAAGTTTCATTTTTGGTATACAAATTGTCTAAAATTATATATTTCAGTTTTATATTTATTATTTCATTGTTGGGAGGAAAATTGCCTAAATTACAATAGACAAAAGACTAATTAATTTTGCAAGATGCATATGTTTTTGGTACACAAAGTCTCGAAATATGAAATTCTTCAATTAATTTTGCATATTTCAGCTATATTATACTTGAATTATGGGATTCTTTAATTAATTTTGCATGAAGAATAGAATTGTTGAAAAAGTTACCGCGTTATTATAAAAACTGTATATCTGTATATCAGAACCTACGTTTACTTATAAAATCTATAAGAACAACATGGAAATTCTTCTTCTCAAACAATTCGTCGTACTGTATTGTAGTTTTTGAAAAGTATAGCGCATTAATGAATATACACAGTGCTCTGTAATTTCCGTATTCCCCTGATTTTGAGGAGAATAGCCCTCTCTGCTGTCATATGAGCGAATGGAGTAAGGGCCCCCTAAATCCCGACCCAGGAAATTATAAAGGGAGCACTAAACCCAAATATATATATATTTTATTTTCAGGTATCAATCTGTTTATTCGCGCTAGTCGCCGCCGTGTTTGCCGAACCCCCTGCACCCAATAGCCAATACCTCCCCCCAAACACCCAATATGGAGCACCTAACGGTAACGGTGTAGGTCGCAACGGTAATGGTAATGGTAACGGTGGAGCACCCCAGAGACCTGGACCACAATACGGAGCCCCTCAACCCAACCCACAATATGGAGCACCCAACGGTGCCGGAGACGAAGATGTAAGTTTAGTTTTTTGAATTTCATTTATTTGAACTAGTAAAATGTATCATTAACGTAACTTTTTCCGAAAATATGATTTACTTTCTCAATTTTAACAACAATTTTGCAAAAGTGCAATTATAACGGAATAAAACTTGTCCAGGCACCAGCGAGTTACTCGTTCGAATACAAGGTCGAGGATGCCGAATCTGGTAACGACTTCGGCCATATGGAATCCCGGGAAGGAGACGTCGCCCAGGGCAAATATTATGTCCTTTTGCCCGATGGTCGTAAACAAATCGTCGAATATACCGCCGATTCTGATGGTTACCACCCAATGGTGACTTACGAAGGGGAAGCGAACGGAGGAAACGGAGGTGGATACCCAGCGAGCAATGGTGGATACCCAGCGAGCAATGGCGGGTACCCGAGCGGAAATGGAAATGGCAATGGAAATGGAAATGGTAATGGACATGGTAATGGTAATGGAAATGGACATCGTGGAAATGGCGGATACAACTATTGAAAATAGTGTTGCTGCTGAATGTAAATTATTTTAATTATCCTTATTGTATATATTCTATTTATGTATATGCCATGTGTACCTTATACAAATAAAAAATAATTCATAAAATATATTTCATTATTATTATTTTCTTATAAAGATTAAGACAAGATAAATTCATCAACCATGATGAGACATTGGAAATAAAGTCAATTCTCCTTAATACTGTTCTTAGATCAATATTAAATAAAGATGAAAAATATTTTTTCTCTACAAAATATTTTCTTATTGTGAACTAAAAGGTCAAACGCATCTATGCGTCCAGTTCACTTTATAAGTAATATATATGCGATGCGAGCAGTGGTTTATAATTATTATGGCCTTTTGGTTAACAATTTGAAAAAATGACATAGATATAAAAAGTCTGTAAGTTATTTTCATTAAAAAAGAAATTAAAATTCGAAATAATAATATTCAATAATTTTTTATGGCCTTTGGGTTAACAATATGAAATAATCTTGTAGATATAAAAAGTCTGAGAATTGTTAGTATAATTTTTGGGTGTTTTGATAAGGGTAGTATTAAGAGGGGTTTCAATTTTTGGGGCCATATAACTCGGGATATATACGGGCGATTAGATTTAAACTGCGAACAGATTCAAATGAGATGCCAGAGCGAGCGAGTATATGAGTTATATATATTTTTGGATTCAGAGCGAACACTTTTTGTTCTGAGAATGCTATAGCTTCGTACAGCGAGCTAGAAGTAATAATATAACTTCTAAATGCCATAAAAATTAATATATAATTTTAAAATTGAAAATATTTAAGTGCCCGCGCGTATATTGATACTAGAGCCACCTAGGCAAGCAATGGGCAGTTGAAAACGAGTGAGCCAAGGTCATTATTGAAACAGTCAAACATCCCACTAGTCACGATGAAACAATGGAAATAAAATCTGTTTTATTATTGTTTGTTAATCATAAATTATTGTACTGCAATTAAATCAATAAGATACGCATATATATATAGTCGAGTTTTGCTAAATGAAAATGTCTACTGGTTAGGGATATAAATTTTTGATGCGTTGTAATACTGCATTTGTATATAAACGTCAAAATACAAATACAAGTGTGAAAACGCCATTTTAAGAATCGATAACTTATTTTCTATATGTAGCATTGGCAGAAACGACTGTTTGTAATTGTTTATTTTAAATAATACGTGTGCACGTGTGTATTCATTGAACAGTGTATATCAATGGAAATTTTGTTTTCACATCGCTAACATGGAGAACAACATAGGTAAACGTTTGTGGGACCCAAATGCTCGAATGCGCGAACTGAGACGGCCAGCCGCAGTCGCAAACGCAAACGATAGCACTGCCCGTTCGGATCCATGTAAAGAAACTCACTTTTTAAATGAATCTAACAGTATAACTTCTACCTCAGAGTTGGCAGAGAAAAGCACGCTATCAGTTGAAGCGAAGGAATGGTATCCGCCTGGCTACAAAATAGCGGCCGCACCGGAGAATAATTATACGAATGCGCGTTACACAATCGCTAACAATTCGGTGCAAAGTCGCCTGAACCGATACCGCCACACGGACAACGATGGCGGGCCGAACAGGATGCGGGACAACCGGGCAGCGCCCGACGAGCTAGCGTACCTCTACGAGGTCATTAAGCTGCTAACAATCAAGCCGGGGAAATTCGACGAGGTCATTGTTACCCTCGTCGACTCATTGGCGCCATATTTACAAGATATGCCTATTGTCTCTCGGATTACATCTGCTATTTTTCAACAGGCAAGTTGATACCATTTTCTAACTGTTCGGACGGATATACACGTTTTGACCGTCCCTGAAACGAATGTGACTATTTTCGGAATGTCTGTCTATCTGTGTATATATATATATATATATATATATATATATATATATATATATATATATATATATATATAATATTATTACTTCGTAAAAGTAGAAATATGCATAGCAACAAATATATATATACACAGATAGACAGACACACAGACATCATTCCGAAAATGGTCACATTCGATTCAGGGACGGTCAAAACGTGTATATTCGTTGAAATCTCCAGTCCGAAATTTTTATTACTTCGTAAAAATATGTATATCAACAAATATATATATATATATATATATATATATATATATATATATATATATTTGTTGATATACATATTTTTACGAAGTAATAAAAATTTCGGACTGGAGATTTCAACGAATATACACGTTTTGACCGTCCCTGAATCGAATGTGACCATTTTCGGAATGATGTCTGTGTGTCTGTCTATCTGTGTATATATATATTTGTTGCTATGCATATTTCTACTTTTACGAAGTAATAATATTTTCGGACTGGAGATTTCAACGGATATACACGTTTTAACCCTCCCTGATTCGAATGCGACTATTTTTGGAATGATGCCTGTGTGTCTGTCTATCTGTGCATATACATATATATATATTTGTTGCTATGCATATTTCTACTTTTACGAAGTAATATTTTCGGACTAGAGATTTCAACGGATATACACGTTTTAACCCTCCCTAAATCGAATGTGACCATTTTCGGAATGACGTCCGTGTGTCTGTCTATCTGTGTATATATATATTTGTTGCTTTGCATGTTTCTACTTTTACGATGTAATAAAAAAAATCTGACTGGAGTCTTCAACGGATATACACGTTTTAACCCTGCCTGAATCGAATGTGGCCATTTTCGGATTGACGTCTGTCTGTGTATATATATATTTGTTGCTATGCATATTTCTACTTTTACGAAGTAATACAAATTTCGGACTGGAGATTTCAACGTATATACACGTTTTGATCTTCCCTGAATCGAATGTGACTATTTTCGTGTCTATCTGTAAAAAAAATTTGTTGCTGTACATATTTTTACTTTCTTTTACGAAGTAATAAATAAGTCTTGTATTCATAAACAATTTCGAACTGGAGATTTCTACGAATATACACGTTTTGATCTTGCCTGAATTGAATGCGACTATTTTCGAAATTACGTCTGTTTGTCTGTGTATCTATATATATATATTTATTTTTTTTGATGCTATGCATATTTTTACTTTGTTTACCAAGTAATAAGTATTCATGTAATCATGAAAATTTTTGAACTGAAGATTTCAACGGATATACACTTGACCTTCCCTGAATCGCTTTTTTTTTGTGCTATACAAAAAAAAACAATATATGATCCGGAATCCCTTATGCCATCTTCAGGAGTATGAACCAAAAAGAAAATGACAATTTAGCTATTTTAATAGGATGTAATGAGCTATACTGTAATATGTGTTTATTGTAGGCTCTAAATGAACCAAATTTCCAATATTCGGGAGCACGTTTGTTTCGAGTGTTGGATGAAACTTACCCCGTAGTACGTGCGTGTCTACATTCGTTATGCGAAAAAGAGTTAGAAACAACTTACAATTTGCAAAAGTTGACTCTGTTTGTCGCTGAAATCTATTCGCAGCTAAATTACGAACTCTTTGGGAATTCATTACTGAAGACACTACAAAAAATGACGGCCACACCGGATAACGTTAAATGCATTTGTCAGACGTTGAAGGTAAATATTTTCATTTACTCGCAATCATTTCGGTTATACACTGAACGAAATAAATTCTGGTACAATATTTGTAAACGTAATTCGATTACGGTTTAAATATACAATTTTGAGCAACTGTTTCAAATAATGTTGTCTCATTTTGTTACAGTTAATTGGGCCGAAGTTGGAAGCACTCGACGCCCAGTTTATCACAGATTTGCTAAAACAACTGGATGCTATGCGAAATAAATTGCCGTCATCCATGGCGAATTTGGTTCAGTCTGTCATCAAGTTACGGGACAGTCAGTGGGGTCAAACGGATCTGCTTCAGTCTGCGCCACCTGTACACCAGCCACCGCCAGCCGACTCGTACGAGTGGAGCGACGGACCAGTGTTTTATGGGCCCGATGGCCTGCAACTCACTTCTGAAGAGACAGAATTCTTAGCAGAAAACTTGAATGATTTAATTTAGTAAGTATTCCACAAATTATTATTGCATGTGTAAAATGACAGATATACTACTTGTTATTCGTAAAAATAAAATAAAATCTTGAGTACCCGTCACTCGACTTTCTTCTACTTACTATGTAATTTAGCTTTATTTGGTTTTAAATTCATTCTACCATTGCCATGAAATAATATCAACTTTGTGAAGGAAACTTAAATGTAAAAGCAAAAGTTGGTGGAAATTTTATTATCTTTAACTTTTGTAGGATTAAATTTTTCCTTAATTCGTGCTGTTTTCCGATATACTTAAATAAAGCACGAGTATACAACCACTTCTGGTTGAAAACATCAAAAAACTGAAATTAAAAACATCATATTTTTATGTTTTACTGTATAGGCAGTTTATACATTTATTATTTTTCACACGGACTTTAAGACAGGGTCAATTGAAATTAGCTGATCTTGAAGTTCGTTTGATGCTCACACTAGATATTTAAATCGCATCTATAATAACATTTATCTTAGGGGTTGGCACTGTATTGTCAAAATAATGTTTATTTGACGATATTTAATGTTTTGGTTAGTTGTTTCTATTTTATAAAATAAAAATAATGCTGCATCATATTAACAAATTTGGTACCTTCAGCATTAAAAAAATAATCTGGTAATTGTATTTTCAAGATTATATATTAAGTTGGCAACGAAAAGCACTTTAAGGCACAAATTTCTATTTTCATGATAGGCAAACACATTAGTACTTCAAGAAAAGCTCATTTTAACATCTTATTTAAAGTTTTGGCGTCAAAAGGGCATAAATATTGTCATTTTTGCAAATTATTTCGGCTGTTTTTCTTTTTGTGTTTATTTTAAAATCACTATGCAACAATATTTAGTGTGGCAATATGATTTAAAAACGTATAAATTAATAATCGGCAACAACTGAGTTAACAATAATAATGCTGATTTTTGCGAAAAAATTGGCGCTAGCTAGTAAAACATATTTATTTTCACTCCTCCGCCATGTTCAGTCGCAAATTGTTACTAAACCTGTCCCCTGTCCTTTCAGTGATGACACCGACCCGGATGCACTCTGGAATCCCGAGCCGGAAATGAACGAAGAAATCCAGGCAGCATTCGCGGAATTTGTACGTGAAAATAATCGGTAATTTTATTTGTACTTTGACAAATTCTTTCACAATTTCATTATTGTATAATTGGGTTCTATTTATATACTATTTGATACGTTAGACTCATGTCCAGTGTGTAAATCAATCGTATATGTTATTAATTAAAATACAAAAAAAAAGAAGAAATAATTAAAAACTAAATTAGTGTATTTTCTTGTATTAGAGATATATTAATTGTCTGGTTGTAAATGTATTCTTTCTGATGTGTTTCGCCTGCCCAGTTACACACACCATTAGCACTGAGTTTTCGTTCTATTGCATACGTTTTAAATATATAATTTTAAAGGATTGGATCATTTTTAAAGTTGTGGTTTGCGCTACGCCACAATTCATCTGCCATGCCCATCTTGCGAACCTGTTTTAATTGAATCCGATCAGAACAATTGTATCTATTTCTAGTAATGCATGTCATGTAGGATTAATTTATACCGGTTATTATTTATGTTATTAAGTTTAAATTGATTTGTAATTATTGAGTATGAAAGCAGTTTGTTTCGTTGTTGGAAAAATATTTACGCTACAGTGTAACTGGTCATAAGATTACTTCTATTTCCTAATTGAACACAACTAAATATATCTTCTATTTAAACCGCTATTGTATAGTTAAATTATCAATCAGGAAGAATACATGATTTTACTAATTAATTAATAATTTATTATATATATTTATATATATATATATTGTATCATAATAATAGGTATATTATTAAATACATAATATAACATGTGTTTAACCTTCAAATTATGGCTAACTAATTAGTTAGTGAAACAAATATTATCAAATTAAAATTGTTTCCGAATAAATGAACCCTGTATATTGAATTGAATAAAATATTTTAAATGAAATGTATAATAATATTAAAAACTGACGAAAAAACGCGTGCATTGAATTTGACAAAAGTATGTATATTATTAGTTCAATATTTTATACAAACACACATGTTAATTATCATTATAATAATTATTATAGTGAGTTACAAATATGTTTGGCACACATACTACCTATTGCGGATCCAAATTTTCGCATTATTTACATAAGAGTAATAACATGTTTTTAATATATCCGACGTAAATTTGTACCATTTTAAAACAGCGCTAATGTTGCTCTTTATATTATTATTTTTCATCATTTATTGGGAACGTCACACGGATCGGTGCCCATTAAAATCGCGTTTGGGGACCGAGATAACAAAACATACAAATACGGGTCCCTGTTCACACTATTATAAAAAAAAATTAGCAACAAGCGTTTGGTATAATTCTGTACACAAATCACATATCGAACAAAATCATATTAAGAAACGTTTCATTCGTATTCTTCGTAAAATTTTCCTATTGTACTGTTTGCAAAAACACAGAAAATCACTGAATTAACATTACTTCTAAAAATTCTTAGCCGCCAGGGTGTGACGATCCCAATATGGTTGACCACATTAAAGACGTATTCCAAATTTGGATCACAGTAACCGGTTACACATTTATTTCGTTTCTAATTGACATTAAAGAGCTAAAAATAATATGATTTCGATAGTATTAGCGATTATAAACCATTTTACTGCTAATTTATCCTAAAAATGCTTTTCAAGTTCGAGAAATTCGATATTTTATGCGTTAGCGGTTACAGTGGTTCAATTTCGGAATATACTATAAAAATAAAATAATGACCCATATTCACATTTTACTCGAAATAGTAACAAAGAACCAGGGCCGGATTTAGCTAAAGATACTGTTTAGGGGCCCAAAAAATACATATTCTAATGAATACTATCATTTAAAAAAAAGGGAAACAAATGGTCCTCTATAAAGTATAATTTACGAATTTGGATTTATCGCCAATGTGCTAACGCTATATTCCTTTGAGGACAAAGGTTACATGTCCACATGTAACGTAAGTGCTTAGGATCAACTCAAAGCACAAATGTGTCATATCCATATTATAAAATATGCATAATTTCATGAGAAAACCAAATTATGTTACTTATAAAATAAATATTATGGATCACCTTCGTGCTCTATAAATACACTTTGAACAACAATATATGTGAATATCCCCTTTTAGAGCAGCATAAATTATGCTACTCATAAAATAAACAGTATATAAAAATGTGGACATAAATACTAAAAGACAAATTAAATTTCTAATTAAAACAATTATTATTACAAGGGGCTTATATATCAGAAATTAATAGATATTTACCGTAGCGAGACAAAGAACGATGTATAAAAAAAAAAGTTGTTTAGGGCCCCTCTAAAGCGAAATCCGGCTTTGAAGACAACTGAGATGAAATAATACGTGTGTATATGAATTTAGTTAGGAACTACAAAATGTTTATTTATAAAGTGTTTATCAATACAATTGTTGAGAATCTGATACACCAGTTCACAGTGTAAAATAATGTAACAAAGGAAAATGTTTGTTGTTTTTCTTTCTTCATTTATGTATAATTATGTAAAGTAACGTCAACAGCTTCGAAGTAATTTTAGTGGTACACTTAGGTTTATTCGAATGAATGAAATATCCAACATTTGTGTATGTGTGTCGCAAATGAAAGAAATCACGGCACTTTCTTTAAAGACACATTTTCAAATTTCTGTGCAAACATATGTAATTTTTTATTTTTATTTATTTAAATATATATATATTCATAATATATATTAATATTTTGTTACTATACAACATTTTGTAAATGTGTGAATTATAAATATCAAGTAGAGACGATTTGTGTTATACAATTGATGTAACTTTTGTTTTAATTTAAATAGACGAAAAGAAAACTTAAAACTGTACATAATAATCATTTTTCAATTTAAAACACGAAACATTTAGCCAAATTTCATCATACATAAATTATATAATTATGCCCTGCACACATCCTCATAGAAAATACGATTCTATGGCACTTCATGTGTATTGTAACGGGAAAATGTAGAGTGGCCTGCACTCGACTTTCTTAAACGTACCATCTATATATATATATAACCCAACCAGTACTCCACAGTAATACTTTACGTTATCAAATACCGTTTCTTCAATATAAAATATAGATTGTTTCACCTTATTAATTTATTTAATATGAACTTATTCAATATTTATTTGCAATAACCATTCCACTCGAAACACGTTCTGTCGATCTTTGATTACCGGTGACAAATGACAATTATCAATTTGTTTCCCTGTTAAAAAATAAGCAAGTCGAGGGAAGGGCACCCCAGATTTGTATAATAGGTTTGTATCTCACATGAAAAATGGTTATGGATGTAACATTGCCGGTTGGTTGACACAGAAGTATGTGTTAAATCATTTTGCAAATAGATTCAATTTTTTTTAATGTGAAATTTAAAAATCGTTTTCATACACGTGAAATATCATAGAATCTTATATAATAAATGAATTAGGTGTCTATGCAACATATAATGCAGGGCATCATTTGAAAATAAAATTTAATAATAATTGCGATGTTTAAAATGACAACTAACATTAGTGTAATAATAAACTGTAATAGCATTTATTCTCGTAACCCAAAATCGGACACTGGCAACTTGGGGCGTCACATTATTTATTATTATTATTATTTTTAAACCTATAATTTATATTTGTATGGTGTAAAAACGGTTATAAACTATGTATCACAGATAAATAAATACTTCTGGCTACAAGCAAACTCTTCATATTTTTGTATTAGGTTTTAGATTAGTTTGAAAAATTAATCAGTCTGTGAATAAAATGAATGTTTTGGCGAATTGTGAAACGAAAACGAAAACACGAACACTGAGATGACTTGCGGCCAGAAAGCGTTATAGAAGAAAGTTTGAAGACAACGGATGCGCGTGCGTTTCATTTCGTAAAAATCATCGCTAGAACAGAGGTTTGATTTTAACGAAACCGGCCGAAGTTGCCCGTATCCGAGAACAATTATTTTCAATAATTATTTATAATATATATATATTTTTAGCGGTTAGGGGAGAAGTAGTAGTAAATTGATTTTTATTTTCTTAACATTCTAAGAGACTGAGGTTGGTTGTTGGGGGAAGGGGGGTGTGTGTGTGTGAGTTGTATGTGGTATGTTTGTTTCTACTATTATATGTAGTTTAATAGTTTTAATAATAATATGATATCATCTAGTTTTTATGTGTGTTTGTCATCATTGGAATGGAGAGGCAGTGGTATCATAAATATTATTGTATACTATTTCAGACTGTCTGTTTGTACGGATTTCTGTTTTGAACTCGTTATTGAAATTTGAGCAGCATGAATATTATAATATATACACAAATATATATATTCTTTCAATCGAGATAATAAAAGCTTCAACTTAAAATGAAAACTATTATATTCAATATTTTAAAAATATTATTCTCATTATCCTGTGTGACTCTGTGTTATAACTGTATTTAATTTTTATTTTTTTTTGCTTTTTATTTATTATATAATATTTAATAATAATATAACCATCGCTGCAATGTTATGGTATATTTTTGGGATTGCATAAAAATAAACTATGTCCACTAAGAGTTGTACGAGATTACGTACGGTACAAATGTTTTTTTTTTTTTGTATTATTATTATTTAATTTAGTTGATGTTGTATACTAAAATCGCCGCCAATATTTTGAATACCTGACTGTGAATGCCATGACAGCTGGAACAGTTTACATCTATTAATAAATTGATCAAAAATGGGAACAGTCGGCCCTAAGTATAAAAAAAACCCAAGCTAATATCAGTTTCCTCTACATTGAACAGGTTTATCAAAGTCGGCCGGCCATCTTTTTCCAAATATATGTAGGCACTATATGAAATATTTAAATATATACAAATAATTTAATGGAATAATGTCGGATTTAACTGATTATTTTTAGCGAATCGATAAATTGTCCAACTGCTCCCAGAGAGTATTAAAACATTTGAATAAATATTAAAATAACTTACGCATAGGTTTGTTCTGTGACTACGCATTGTAATAATCTTTTGCTTCTTCATATATATCCAGAAAGTGTTTTTTTGATCCGCAGCGCAGTGAGGCGTGCCGCCGGATTATGGTACCAACATTCCTTCATTACCTTCGACATTGCATGAAGGGCCTTAATTAAAAAAAAAAAACATAACACAAGTAACATAAGTTATATATAACGACTGTAAAATAATGAATTACCTCACACGACTGCCAGCGGTTCGGTATGCTAGGCCGCTGTTTGTCGTAACATACGACCTTCCGCATTTCCTCTATACTCGGGTCAGATGGTACTACATCGTAGTATGGTAACTGGTAATCGTCGTAAATCCCGCCGACGTTACATCGTCGCGAGATTTCCCACAATATTAGGCCTAACGCGTACACATCGGCCCGCTTGAAAGAGTCAAAGTGGCTCATATTCAAACTCTCATCAAGCACCTACATAAACACCATTTATTACCTACAATTCTTAAATTCCCCTAATAATTTCAATAAACCCACTAAATCGGGGTTTGCACCCATAAATGCAACAAGATTTATTATCGAAGGCGGAGAATAAAAAGAGACAAATGAGAATTCGTTCGAAAAACGAGAAAAGTTACCTCGGGTGCCATGTACCGTTTGGTGCCCACCCTGTGGTTCAGCGGAATGTCGACGGTGTCGGAAGTGACGTCGTGCCGCACCGCCAGCCCTAAATCCCCGATGGCACACGTGCCATTCGATTTGACCAGGATGTTCTTGGACTTGAGGTCACGGTGAGCAATTGCAGGTTTACCTTGTGTGCCCATAATGTCCATGTGCAGATGGGCCAGCCCCGTTGCAATAGACACAGCCATACGAATCATGGCGCCGGTCTCAAACGTGTTGCGGCTCAGGTAATCAAACAACGAACCGTTCTCGTGGTAATCCGTGATTAACCACAATTGCGTCCATGTTCCATTATCTATATACACAACAATAATAACAAGCATTGCAAACATCAATGCCTTTAGTTACCTTTATTATCAGCTGCAATAAAACCCAAGATGTTATCATGCCGTAACATAACTGTTTGGTAGATTTCGGCTTCCCTGAACCAAGAGCGTTCTTCTCGACTGCTAAAGATCTTTACAGCGACATTTTCTCCGCGCCATCGACCCCGCCATACCTCACCAAATCGACCCTTACCGATAGTCTCCACTAGCTGGATTTGGCGAGCGATACTGCGTTGCACCAACAGAGGCAAACCTAAACATTTAAACGAATTAAATATTTGTAAAATAATAGTTTGTTGATTGGTGGTACCTGAACCACTGCCACTGGTGGTCATCTCTAACATGTGTTTAATAGAAACACCACTAAGTATTGGATGGTCTGGCGCTTCCAGACTATCATCCACATGGCTCAAATGTGTATGAGTCGCACGGCGTTGTTGCCAGAAATTATACATTGTCATTACGACCAAACAAACTATTAATGTTGGCACAACAATTACCAATACTAACTCCCATGTTCCTAGCATATAGCGCTGTTCAGCTGGCCCTACATCAAATTATAATCATATTATTTTTATGCTCATTTATAAATAAATAAACGTATTTACTAATATTTGATGTTATCACATGCACAAACACCAAAATCAGAGTTGCCAATAAAACATACATCTACACGAAACATTTCGGACTATATTCCTGAATCGTTCATGACTATTTTTAAAATGTTGTCTGTGTGCTTGTCTGTCTGTAAACGCTCTACAGCAAAAACAGTTAAAACTATAAAATTAAGACTTGTATACGGTCCGGAAACAACACTCTATTTTTAAAATCAATAACTTAATCACGAAACATTTCGGACTCGAGATATTAACGGAAATACACGTTTATACCATCCCTGAATCGATTCTGACTATTTTTTAAATGTCTGTGGTTTGTCTGTGGTCGCTCTACAGCAAAAACTGTTAAAACTATAAAATTAAGACATGTATACGACCCGGAGAAAACCACTAGTTTTTAAAAGCAATAACTTAATCACGAAACATTTCGGACTCGAGATATTAACGGAAATACCCGTTTAGACCATCCCTGAGTCGATCCTGAGTATGTTTAATGTGATGTCTGTGTGTTTGTCTGTCTGTTTGTGGTCGCTCTACAGTAAAAGCTGTTAAAGCTATAAAATTAAGACTTGTTTTTAAAAGCAATAACTTAATAATGAATGTACAAAGTTTGAGGAAATTAGAAAAATAATTAATTTTGTGGGAGTTTTGGCAACTCTGTATAATTACTGATTCGCAAACAATTAATAATTATTGGAATTAGTGAGTAAATGAATTAATCACGTCAATGATTGTATAAAACACCAAATAAATAAGTTTAAACATATACTTACGTTGAATTGAAGACAATGAGACATAAAAGCGATAAAGCGCATGCACAATAAAAAAAACAGGAAAATTGGTGCACTTACAAGCGTTGATATACATATAAAAAAAACGAAACCCTGACTGATCATGAGGTGGACAACATAGAACGAATAAATAAATTATTGTTTTAGAACAATATGAATTTGTTCGATGATTTCTTGTAAAATATCAAAATATTCCCAACAATTTAGAAAACGCACAACATAGAAATAATCATGACAATATATATAATCCCAATAAAAAATGAATCGTTGCTAACCTGGTGAATAGGTAGGTTTTAAATAAATATTACAAAAATCGGCGTCGTAACAACATTGCGATACTTCAGTTAAAATTGCGTTGGCTTCTTTATACACGAATTTATCTGACTTATCACAATAACGCGGATGTCCTGGCGGAAAATGAAAACATCTAGGTACCAAAATTAATATCATTTAGCTTATACATATTTCAAATAAAGAAAAAGCACAAAAATTCAATATGTACATTAAGTACTTCACATACACTGTCCGAAAAAATGCTCCCTTTAATAAATAAATTTATGATCGCTCTAGAAAGTGAGTAATAATTGAAATAGGGTAATTTAGTCCGGCAGTGTATGAAAATACGGTAAATATAGCTAAAAACAGTACAACATAATTATTTACAGATCCATGCTGGGTATAGGTTCAAAATCTACTGTGCATCTTGGTGTTGGTGGAGTTCGTCTGCCAATCTGCTACTCAAATAAAAAGCAATAATTGATTAAAATCAATTGCGTTTGAATGTATGTACATGTTCTACAGCCAGCACCGCTATATAATGTATTAAAGTAAAATATATAAAGCTATAAATATGTAGATACAATATATTGCGTAGAAAAAGAAAAAGAGGAAGATTGGTGGTGCGTGTTTGTAATATTATATAGTAAATATATTATATAATATAAAACAATAGTAAATATCCATGCGAAGTAATAGTAGTAAGAGTAAGTAGAATAAGAGGAGCGAAGTAACGCTTCCTACCTGGGGGTGTCAATATAATCGCTGGTTTTAAATTAATGTTGCAATAGTCGGATTCCTTACAGCACTCCAGAAAGTACGAGTGATTGATCGGTTTTTTATTGTTGCAGAATAATGGGTTTTGGAGAGGTATTGCTATGTTCTGATCCATGCACCTAAGCAGGCGCACAATACATTCATACGAATTAATAAAACAAATCTCCAATCCGAAATTTACACATAGTTTTTAAGCAATTCCAATGCGAACTGCTTACATCAAAATATTGGTTTTATTTCAAACATATTATATATGTTTCAATTTTATTCCTGGATAGCCAGTCTTTTGAAAATGCATACATCTTATTGGGAAAGGCCAAAGTATAGCGAACGCCTAAGCTAGTTCCTTTTTAGGCGAATGAAAACATAAACGTAGTCATCCTAAAAGATGATGAGGATTGAGTGGAGGAGGATAGGTCATTATTTCAGTTAATAATTTTAATTCAAATCGACGGTAATATATCTGGTTATTGGAAATAAAAATCACACTAGTGTTAATTTAAAAAGAAAACTACACACACTGATGTTAAAGAAAACAGCAACAAAATTGTTTATTTTTTTTGGTCACTCTGAGGGGCAGCGGACAGTGGGCACAAACAGCACATTTTACCTTCGGGACCTTTTGTATTTGTTGACCGGTTGGGCAAAGGGTTCAACACAGAGTTACACATGTTGCGATCGTTGCAGCATTCGTGATATTCCGTTGTTGTTCTGGACTGCACGCGTTCACAATACATGGACTCTTCCGGTGGGAAATATTGGCTTTTGTTTAAACAGCTGCCGTTTACACATAATACGCATGTAGCAAAACTTTTTATTTTTAATTCATAATTACGAGACTAGACATTATTTTAAGCTATACCTATTTTTCTTAAACCATATTTAAGTTTCGCGCCACCATAGGCATACTACGTCATATGCCTGTGTAATAGGGATATTACAATAAGTTGGCAACGCAGTTACTATATAATTGTGTGGAGGAGTTATAAAAATATAGTTCTAAAGTTTGCAAACTTCCATTTTTGAATTATAGCGTTTTAAATAAATTATAAAGCTACAAAATTCATATTTATATGTTATTTTGTCCATAGCAAAAGTTTGCCACATGCCTTTTATTATAAAACACAAATAAAAAGATACAATTTCGAGTTTGTTGTTTTTTATTTTAATTGTAACGAATTCTAGACTGGCTATCGTCCCCTCATAGTTCTTTTATGAATGCTGTATATATATTATAAATAATTTTAAACTTATAACTAAGACTCTTATACGTAATACATAGTTAAAAATACAAATAAATAAATTTAAAAAAGCGATGTAACCTTTTGACTCACCGATAGTTATACTCTGGTTCACTTTGCGCATCTTTCAATGTTACAGATGTGTAGCAGTAGCCATTGGTTTCGCAGGTATAATTGAAATCGCGGCAAATATCACATTTGCATAACAACCCTGGAACAACAAACAATCATAACAATATAATTTCGTAATGCTAAATTTGAATCATGGAACGAAAACACATCCTGTATATGCTCAAGAAATATCGTTAGATCTCGACAAATATATGTTTTTATACAATGATTTAGTTTAAGCCTGATTCTATAAAGAGTAGTGATTAATTTCGTAATGCTAAACTTGAATCACGGAACGAAAACACATCCTGTCGAGAAATTTCGTTAAATATATGATTAGGAATCGGTTTTTAGCTTTTAGTACGAAGTACCGAAGAAGCTAAAGCATTCGGTCGTGTGTCTGTAGCATATTGTTAACGCAAAGGACATAAAATTATTAAATATTTCAATTTTAGCATTTTAAGATATGCGCTAATGTTTTTTTTTTTTTTTATAAAGAAATCTACAAAAAATTACAAGTTTTTTTATATTTATAACATATTTTCAAATTGTTAACCGAAAGATCATCGCATATATTATTTATAAGGCGAGCTGAACGCATAGGTGCGTTGTACCTAAGCTTGTTATTTTACACCGCAAGAAATTACATAATCTAAAACGGGCTTAAAGAAAATATAGCAGTTTAAGCATTAAATAAAGAATTTAAAAAAACTTTTTTTCTTATTGCTTTTGTTGTTTATTAAAATGTAATTCTTTAGGAAATTATGTCATTAAAGATTGTTATTGTAAGGTTTTAATGGAAAAATACACCATATCCAGAATGTATACAATAACAACCAAGTTCTAAATAGGCATAAAAAATCTTTAAATTTATTAAATAAATATTGTTATGGTGAATTTTTGGGTTCGTAACAAGCAAGTTCTGTTTTGGCCTCTAAATATGTGCAATACATGTGTTGCAATGATTGCCAATGGATATTCACAAAAAAACAAACAATATAAACAAAGCAAATCAAAATTATGTGGTGGCCGACATGTAAATTAATAAATAATAACCTTGAACTCTTGTCATTAGTTATGTACAATCAATCAATCATTTGTTTAATAGGTAATTTACAACCAAACTGTAATAATGCAGTAACAATTGGTTGCCAGCAACAAATGTTGCGATTGTCATGACTTATACAACAATAATACGTAAAATAATATTAGCTTACCATTTGCAAATTCACATACGCAGAATAGTAACGTCAGTGCATATATCAGAAAATCACATTTGCTTAAAAACCACATGTTTTAAAATGAATCAAGTTTTAGTAATCACTACACAATATTGTTTTTTAACACCATAACTCTTAAATCAATTTGTAAAAAAAATGTTTTTTGACGTAAAAACCACATTCTATGTACACACATATCTACTGTAACCTGCCAATGCCATTATACCTTTAAAGCGTATTTTATACAAGCACACGCGCACTATAACCGTACACATTGATAATAACTTAAAGTAAAACATTCACTGTTTTATTTATTCAATACGTAAATAAAATCATCTTCTTTTGCGTTGTATAAATTTCGAGAATTTATTGTTGTAATTTACTCATGTAAAAAAATAATCGCCATTTTCGTTTTCTAAACGTGCAGTGTTGACAACAGAGGGACATCAAATTCGTTCACATGACCCGCGATACACAAACATTTGATCACTTTTGTAGAAAATATTCATAAATTATTCATCTATTACGTAAATTGCTACAACCCGCATTAATTATATTTCTCATATACCTAAACCCGTTAATTAACTAGGATATTATACGAGTACCAGCTGGTACAAGTTATCTTTAATTCTTTATTTCAGAACTTGTAAACAGTTATAGTCTAACTTTCAATGAAATATGTCGTGCATTGTATTATTTAGTGGGTGTGTTATGTGTATTATTATTTGAGGTGAGTTTGATATTGATAGCTAATCTGTAACGCATTGATATTTAGGTATGCAAATATGTGTATAAGTGTTTAAATATGCAATAAGAATTAACGTGTAAAGTGAGACTAATCTGTGGAATTGTTATTGATAATTTAATATTAATATATGTATCACTAGCATTTTGAATTTATCGCTTCCCTTCCCCATTTAACAATGTTGCCAATAAAATAAAGATAAATAAATAATTTTCTATTAGGCCACGGTTTGTTGTAATAAAATCTATTTACACACACATATATATATATATATATGTTTCTGATATCTCAATTTTGATATTTCAAATATTTATCCACTTAATAATTGTTAGAAAATGATATACTACGTTCATAAACATAATTAATACGCAATAGTCTTAAAAAAGACTGATTTGAAATAATAAAGCGTATTGAAAGTTTGAAACATGTAAAGAAAACTTGAACTGTTAAATAACAGATCAGAAAACAAACACGTAATGGCGTATATACATGTGCACCAACACCTAGTAATAAAATAACCCTATTATACTAGCAATGTTCCTATCTTAACAAAAAAAAAGACTAGAGAAGCAAAAAGAGATAAATTCTTGGCGCGATTACTTTTAAAAATTCATTTCTCCGGAACAAGGTTTAAAAAACGGTTATTTTAGAATCTTACATAAAAACAATTAAAAACGACACTTGCATCATGTCAATTATGGAGTAATAAAGTAAAAAATATGAGCTAGACCTATTAAATGAGTACTAAGTACTGTACTGAGTTGATTATATAGAATATATATATATATAAATATATATTTATATATATAATAAATATCGAAATACTTACCATTTACTAAAAAATCCTTTTTGAAAATAGTAATTTTATATTTCCGTTTCCGTAGTTTACTTATTGGTGTTTTAAAGCAATCGTACAATTAATTTAAAGTTTACACACATTGTGAATTGGCCAGAAAGTCGAATGAAGGTCGCACTAGTTTTTTTTTATTAATTTATTCCCTGATTGCTATGAAACAATGTTAATAATTACATAAATGTAACATATCTATTCAATATGATTAAATGTATGAGCTGTAGGCACTTGTTGAAACATGATTATTTAATAAAGGAATATTTGAATAAAAACCCACTTGGTTGGTTTCAAAATTTTGAAACCAACCAAGTGTGTTTTTATTCAAATATTCCTTTATTAAATATCTATTCAAATTTAATAATTAATGATATAAAATCGTTTTTAAAGTATGTAAAATGACAACTACCTGCCTTAACTCGTCCGGCATGTTGACACCGTAAGCAGCAATCGGCAAATTCATACATAATCATAACACTAGGGGTAATAAGATATGTTTAAATAATATTCATTCAAATAAAGGTAGAAAAAAAAATTGACATTACGTTTCAATATTATTTAATAATTTACTGAAAGAAATAAATAAAAAATTACACTAACTTAAAATTAAATAAATTAATTAAAATTGATCAATTTATATTTTATGTTGTATGTTTATATTGTGTTCATTATGTTTTAAAATATTATTGTTTTGGATATGTTTCCTCATACCATTAATGTTTGGAATTAAACAAATAATAATATATTAGTAGGTCTCAGAAGTATTAAACAAAATTAACACAATATGGCAAATATGATAAAACGGTTATTTAATTGTAATATTTAGAATTTAAAAGTTATATATCGCTTTATTATCATATAATAACATACATAATAGTTACATATTTAAGTATAATAATAATATGCCACACT
The DNA here is from genome assembly GCA_933228885.1 of Leistus spinibarbis. Taxonomy (NCBI): domain Eukaryota; kingdom Metazoa; phylum Arthropoda; class Insecta; order Coleoptera; family Carabidae; genus Leistus; species Leistus spinibarbis. Next base: position 5,016,741 of record OW121804.1, on the reverse strand, counting down.
TAAACTGAAATTATAACCAAAATTGACAACGTAATCGCTATAATTATTGTGTTTTGCAGCACATGTATATAATGGCACCACTATAAATTATAGTCTTATCAATGAAATTGCAGGGAAAATTATATCTTTAGATACGAATAATAAATGCACATAATTACTTCGTCCTATATCTTAATACTGGGTAAAAAAAATATTAATTTATTTCTATTCTTATTCTAAATTATGATAACTGGGAGTTAGTGCCCCAGCATCGCGACATGGGTCGCACCAACTTCTTTCCAATCGTATGAACATGAAAACCGATTTTTACTAATTTCTCGTGATCAAGTATCTTTCGGCCATCAAAGATATACGCGGGTTTCATCATTCCCTCGTAGATCTTCTGATAATCGTAGCACTAAAATAAACACATTTATTAAAACTCACTTAAAACCCAAATAATATTCGACACTGTCCAATATATTAAAGGATGCGATCGAAATTGTCACATTCTGTATTTAAATACCGGCAATAACTAAACACCTAATATATCCATGATGAAAATGTGTTCTCTTAACTAAAACTTATTATATAAGCCATAAAATTATATCAATTGTCACAATTTGCAAACTGCCCTACACTAAATAACACATAAAATCTTCAAATTAATATTCTTAAAACGTAAACGTAAAATGCGATTCGATTGAATTTTTTAAATAGTCAACTTCGGTTTATACAATTAGTTACTGCTTCTATTTGCACAGCTAAAAAGACCTGGCCGTGCCACTGGTATCATACAAACAAAGCGTTCTACATAATACTATAAACACATCGACGTTATATATAAAAAAAAAATGCTGAAATTATGATAAAATTAGTGAATCACTTACAATAAATTCGTCCCATTCTGTGCACAAAACGATCGCATGCGTGCCGGCAGTTGCCATGTAGGGATCCGTGAACATTTTCACGGATCTGCGCACCATTTCCGGGTGGTCGGTAACGCTGGGATGCGTCAGATCCTCGATAATTTGTGAATGCTCAACCTTTGGATCAAAAACGTGCAACGTGGCACCTTCGACGAGCAGCGTCTTCGCCACGTGGATAGCGGGACTTTCGCGTGTGTCTCCCGTGTTCTTCTTGAACGCGAAACCGAGCAATGCAATCTTTTTGCCGCTAACTGTGTTGAATAACGCTTCAATCACTTTTGCGGTGAATCGCGATTTTTGGTATTCGTTCATGTCGATCACTTGCTGCCAGTACACGGCTACCTCGGGGAGGTTTAGGCACTCGCAGATGTACACCAGGTTCAGGATGTCCTTTTGGAAACAGCTCCCACCGAAACCAATAATTTCAAAGCGCGAATTATATTATACAGTTATTGCGAATTACATCTATCTGTTTAAACGAAGTGGATATTTACTTATCCGAATGCATATTATATGTAATCGTGAATATTTTAACGGAAATACACGTTGCGAACATCCCTGAATCGAATCTGACTATTTTCGGAATCGTGCCTCCAATTTTTGAAAACAATATTAACCGGAAGTAACACTACTACTTTTTCAATGAAGTGATTCTTATAAATGTTGAAAAATTACAGTAGGACAGATTGATTAGAAATTCATTAATTGCTGTTGAGTAATTTTTTTTTCAATATAAACTGATATATACAGGAAATTAAATTCTCGCATGGCGCAGAGGGTAAGACTCTCGTCTTTCACCCGAAAGATCGGGGTTCAATTCCAACCCATGCTAGGTTCCATTTTTACAAAAAAAAAACTCACTCACATAGAAACAAACACACATATACACAAACACATACTTCATATATATATATATATATAATATTAATAGCGAAAAGTACCTAAAATCCCTTTAAAATATAAATAAAAACTTAGTAATAATTACCTATTGAGGCTTGTAAGAATTTGGAGCCAATTCTAGAATCTAAGCCGACAGCCCTAGCCACTTCGGACACATCAGCCCCAGTCGCCTCGCACACGGCAGACAACGAGTTAATACTAGAAATTCGTTGCGCCAAGAAAGCATTTGCAGCCTTAACGCAATTATTTTTACTCTAAAGTTCCAAAAATTAAAATTAATAATACCGTCTTACCAATTTTGATAATTCGGAAGACCAAGTGTTTGTTGTTAAAATATTCTTTCTCGGAATCCAATGTTCATACACTGTGCATAGTTGCTCAATGGCGGCTTGCCCTTCCGGTGTATCTTCCCCGCCAATTAACACCCGATCAGCATACAATAGATCGTTAATCGCAGTGCCTTCCGCTAAAAACTCTGGGTTTGAAAGGATTTGGTACGAAACGCCAGGCTTTTGGTTGGCACGAAGTATATTCATAATACTTTCGGCCGCGCGGACCGGCACAGTGCTTTTTTCCACAACGATTTTATCGCTCTGCGCAATATCGGCGATCATTCGTGCGGCACCTTCCACATATTTTAAATCGGCCGCGCGCCCCTGTCGCAAATTATTAATTCGTTGACGTATTGAAGATATAATTTAAATAAAATAAGCGTAAGTGCCTTCAGCACGCCTTATAATATTTTTAGTGGAATTTTTTAATCTGATAAGAAATAAAACTCAAGAGATAAAATGATGCAAGTGTCGTTTTTATTTATTTTTTGATAATTTTTTTCGGGCTTTGGGATAACAATATGAAATAATCTTGTAGACATAAAATATCTTTAAATTATTAGTAGAATTTTTGGGTGTTTTAATTATATTTATAAGGGCAGTATTAAGGGGGGCGTCAAATTTTGGGGCCCTATAACTCGGAAAGTATACGGGCGATTGGATTCAAATGAGATGCTAAATAATATGTGTAGCAAATTTGGTGTAAATCGCTCCGGTACCTTCAGAGAGAGCACAAATTTGGTCAAGCGAGCGACGACTAACAAGTATATGAGTTATATATATTTTTGGATTCAGGGAGACGAGATACACTTTTTGGGCAATTTTTTTTAATCTAAGAATGCTACAGACATACGACCGATTGCTTTAGCTACTTCGGTACTACGTACGGCGAGCTAATAAAATTATAAATATTTTTAATTCCAAAATTAGGCTCTCAATTCGAAGAAAATTACATTATATATATATATATATATATATATATATATATATATATATATATATATATATATATTTATATATTAAAAAAGAATTATCTAAATTGCAATTTAAATAATTTAATTTTTTATTAATTAACTATTACTGATATAAAATTGTTTTTAACGTTTATATTTGATATAAAAATATAGTTTGGAATTGTGGAATTATTCTACTCAAATTCCATAACGATTACATATATATGAATAGTTTTGAAATTTCGTGATGCTAAATTTGAATAATGGAACGAAAACATATTCCATATATCAACGAGAAATTTCGTTAAACCTCGAATTTTTTTTTTTTTAATAAATGATTTATTTTAGGGGGAAATAAAACGTAGTCCTGTTTCTTTTTTATAATTTCCTAAAAATTAGAAAACTGTCGTATTTTATTTGCCTACTCCTTAATTATAAAAACTGTGAATAATATGATGATGTATTACTTTAATTGCCCAATTTTAATTTTCAATAAATATTGTGTTTCAAGGGCAGTAAAAGTGAAATTAAATAGGATGCGTAATTACCTTGCCGTTGCCGAAGGTCTTCGTTGGCGTATTAACCGAAATAAAAATTAATTCAGCTTCAAGGATTGCCTGTTTAATATCAGTAGAAAAAAACAAATTTTTCCCCCTACAAGATTTTACTACATCATCCAAACCCGGCTATAAATAATCACAATTTATAATTATTTACGCCAACTTGGAATTTAATTTTACCGACCTCATAAATCGGCAATTTCTCCGAATTCCACTGGGCGATCCTTTCCTTGCTCATATCGACGACAGTCACATTAATATCAGGACATTTCCACGCGATTACACTACACGTCGGCCCACCCACGTACCCAGCTCCCAAACAACAAATCTTCTTAATAACCATTGTAATATCTTTATAAATAAACGAATATACCGGAAAACTAACCACAAAACCGAACTGTCAAAATAATACGTACACACTGAATCTACACTAACTATTGAATAAACGAATGTTAAACGTGCACCTCATATAAACTAAATAAACTCTTTATATACTGACACGACTACAAACCCAGGAAATAACTCCCACCAAACAGTTTATATTTTTATCTATTTTGATTTTGACTACATAGCACCTAACGTAAACACAAACACTTCACGCAAATCGCGCTAGATGCCTGTACCAGTCCCATTTGCCCACTCAACCAGTGTTGCCAACATAAACGTCTCCACTTTCTATCTAATTAAGTACTTAGTGGAACAATGTACGCACTAAAACACTTGAGGCCAATCTCGCTAGATGGCTGTAGCAGTCTCGCTCACTCAAACACTGTTGCCAACATATACACTATACCCAACCTTTCCTTTTCTGGCATTCAGTGCCAATCAATCAAAGTACTTAGTGCTAGTTTATTTGAGTAGAAATAACTGTGTCTGTTTCTCCTACACTAACTGCTCAGATCATTTTTTCTTCATAAGTGGCAACAGTCAGTGCAGGACAAACGAACACACCTAATGAATGTGTGTAAATACCCGAATTTGGGTTTTTGGATCATAGTAACCGGTTTCTAATTGACTTTAGTGAACCAAAATTACTTTATTTCGATAATATAAGCGATTATAAACAATTTTATGGTCGATTTATATACAAAATGCTATTCCATATTTTATACATTGCCGGTTACAGTGGTCCAAATTCGGAATAGACTATTGTTCACCGTGTAAACTGTGCATTCAGTGCAAGGCGCAGTAGTTAAAAAACGCAGTTTTTAGTTGTCTTATTTTTCTCTCTCTACTCAACTACTCATATGTTTGCGTGCGAAGGAGTTTTAACCGTAACAAGTTGCAATTCTGTGTAAATAGAATACAACTGTTTGGTTTAGGCGACGATTTAAATTGTCTTTGCGGGAAACGGCACATTCTGTATTAATTCTGTAGTAACTAATACATGTAAGATATCCATGTTGAAATGGGGTTGTCGACTTAAATACTAATTTAAAGTATTTGGGAATAGTAAATTGGAGCAAATTTAAAGTTTGTGTTTAATTTAATATTCTCAAATATTTTTATGGCATATATAGTCAATAGCTTTTAATTATGGTTCTTGCGTGTTTAATTATTGCCTGCATTTTAATACAGATTGTGCTGTTTCTTGACAAGACAATTTCGATTGCAGCCTTAAAAAATCTGAAGTGGCCTGCACTCGACTTTTTTTTTTAATATATATTTGGGTTTCAAATAAAAAGATAGTTATTTACAAGTTAATATTTAATAAGCAGTTAACATTTAAGTACAAGATAATACAAAATATTGAAATTATTTCTCAGTATCAGTAGTATCGCTATTGGAGCTCAATGATCGTTTACGTTTAGCCAATTTGCGCAGCATCTTCTTATCCCTGTTCCGTTTCGACACCAGTTTCACATAAGTTTGCTGCTGCTCCTTCCTCTTTAGGCACCTCTTCTTCTTCAGAGCCAACCGGTGCCGTTGTCTTTGCAATGCCAGCGGTGTAATCAACCGCTGAATCTTTGGCGCCTTGAACCGCTGCGGCTTCCCTTCTTTCTTAGGCAAACGCCGTTTCACCACATATTCCCGCACATTATCTTGTTTGCACAAATTAAACAATTTCCGGATACGATTCGCCCGTTTCGGTGGCAAGTGTCGCGGCACCGTGGAATCTGTTAAGCCGGCGATATCTTTAGGCCCCTTACGGACGATAATCAGGCTCAACACACTGAGATTAGCGTCGACGATGCAGCCACGCACGGATTTACGTTTTCGTTGGCCATCTCGGCGGGGGCGGTAGCAGGAGTGGTTGGCGGATAACAGGAGTCGAACTCGGCTGGTGGTGAGGACTCCTTGTTTCATTGGGAAGCCTTGCTTATCGTTGCCGCCAGTGATGCGCACTATGTAGCCTTTCCAATCTTCGCCCAATGAGCCTACTTCTAATTCGGCTCCGATACGTTTATCGTAAAATATACGTGCCCTGTGCTCGTCCTCCAGATCTAGTAGTTTTTGGCGCCCGGCTGCCGGGTATGAAATATTCAATTTCATGTTCACTCACTGTTATATTTCCGCGATATTTTAACAATGATGCAAATTTAATTGTTTATATTGTGTCTTTGGACACGCAAACAAATGATTAACGGTATTGCGACTGATAAAATGCTGAGACGCTTACTCACTAATGGCGGTTTGATCTAGTTGAATAATACACCAAACGTAGCGCTACTTTCTGCATGCTTCGCCTGCACTTCGGCAAGTAGTTTAAACTTCGTAGAAGAAATACAACATCGGGCATGCGCTGTACGGAATTAGATAAATACAAAGAAGAATTATTTGAATTTCAAAAGAAAGCTTTTGAAATAATGAGGATTGGGCACTTTTGATAAATGAAAATCGTAAATCAGTATAATTATATAATGCGTTTAATTGAATAATACATTTAGAACATATAGTTATTTAATAACTTTGTATTAAACATATTGCAATAGATGTACGAAAATAAATATACAATAACAGAATATCGGTTTCATGTTTAGTACAACATCGCAAGTGATACACAAAATATCCGTTTATTTTAGAAACGACCCGTTTTCAAAGCAAACTTAAACAATAATATGTACCCATTGCAATCTACATTCAAACAATTATTATTATTTATAAATAATTACATGCATTTATTGACGGAAGCACATATTTTATTTGTTGTTTTGCAAATATTTACAAGGAATTGCTCCGTCAGCGATTTACAATATAAATATATATGTACAAACAAAACTAGCGACGTTTCTAAAAGAAAGATAACTAATTCAACTTCAAACTTCTCCCTGCATACAATGCATTGTGGAATCTTGGGATAATTCATCCATCGATGAATCTAAAAACACACACATAATATTAAAATATGAATATTTTACGATTCTCCGATTGTACATACCGTGAGGTTGAAACAGCGCAGAATTCTTCGCACTGTTTTGGTGTTGGAAGGAATATGTTAATTGCAGATTAATATGGCGGCCAAAGTTACTCGGGTCATCTCTCGCATTGTGAACTATAACAATTTTTTTTTTACTTTAGCTCTTTAGTTTCTTTTTTATCCACCACATAACTTTGCCAATATGTTCTGTTGATTAAATAGAGTTAACTTACGTTGTGTTTTAATTTTGCCGGTGTGCATATGTTTCTTTTGGCGAGCGCGTGAGTTTTGGAACCAAACTTGGGTGACTCGTTTGCTAAGGCCAGTGATTTGTGCGATTCGTTCCAGGTCTTGGCCATCCGGGTTCGAATCCAGCTGAAAATTTGCTTGTAACACTTGCAGTTGCTCCTCGGTGAACGTGGTTCGAACCCGTTTCGCCTTATTTTTATGGTAGCCTTCGGCATCACATCCATCTGACGACAATAGAAGGAATTAAACATTTTAGCTGATATTCAAACAAATACATATTATAATTGATTTAGTTATTCTGTGTGCATGTGTCTCATTAATTCGTTAATGAATGAAATTTAAATAAAAATACCATCAGAAGATGTTGTGCCTCCATCGAGTGTTTCAAGGTAGTGTGCCTTGCACAAGACCCGTTCTTCGTGCAGAGCGAATTCTTCACCGGTGGACAATTGCCGGTGGCACGCTGCACACGCAAAACACGCTAAATGGTACACGTGATCACGCGCCTTTCTCACCCAATCACTCGATGATATTCCTCGGGAACATACTGAACATTTCGCACCGAAACTTCTGGAACAATAGTTACACACAAACATTATTAATTTTTAAGTTAGTACAACTGACGCCATAACTTTTGTAGAATATTTATTAAATTTGTAAATGGAATATTGGGAGATGTTATTATCGCATGGCTCGAGAAGTGTTGAAATAGAACCGGGGTTTCCACACACGGTAGCTGAGGTTGTTCATGTAAATTTCGGCCTACGCTTTCCTGTTCGGAATAATCAACGTTTGTATCTTTTAATGAGGAGTCTAATTCCACCTAATTTAGTGATTTTTATTCTGGACTGGTTCGCTCCGACATCAGGCGACCCTTGTTCCTTCCGAAACTATTTATATTCAAAATACAACATTTAATTTCTTTAATTACTTAATCGAAACGAAAATAAAGGAATGAAAAGTATGTTTTGCATGCTTGAATAACTGACAACGATTAATATATATATTTATAGTGGAGTATTTGTGCTCCACGGTGACTTAGCAAGTTCTGTGTGTTTTCATTTGTCATATACGAACAGACAACAGTGACATCTGGCCATATCATTCTCTCGGATTTTTCTTAGCTTAGATTCTCATCGATGGACTCAAGTAGAAATAAATAAAAAATAACACGCATTCGTGCCGGTGGGAAACAAACCTATTAGATTATAACCATTCATTTTAAGCAAATTTTAATATATATATAAAGCATTCGGTCGTGTGTGTCTGTAGCATTCTCGGACCAATAAATCTTTAACAAAAAGTGTTTGTCTCGTCGCTCTGAATGTCTGAATCCAAAAATATATATAACTTGGATGTTAGTCGTCGCTCGCTCGACCAAATTAGTGCATACTCCTCTGAAGATACTGATTTACACCATCTTGTATGTGTAATCCATTATCGCGACTCAGCTGTAAATGCCTTCAAATATTTCGAATAATTCTGACAGGTGCATTTGTTCTGTGAACATGGCTACGTAAAACAATTGATTGTTTGTTGAACGTTAGAGAGAATGTTCGTGTAAAAATTCAAAATTTCTGTGTCGTAAAAATGTATGGTCGGTGCGCTGCAAGAACGGTAATCAATGCAATCCAGAACTTGCACGAACTGCGAGGCTCCACCTGTAAAAATATCACCGATTATATCGCCTCTGAGTCTGATATCCCACTGAAAGAACTGCAGCATATAATACAATCAACCCTTCAACAAGGCGTGATGTTTGGTGGACTGGTGCGAAAGAAGAACGGCATGTACGAAGTGAGAGGAACGGTAGTGGAGAATATTCGAACGCATAAGCGACGTCCGCGACGCAGCAGAAGCAGAAGTAGGCGTCGCCGCAGGAGCCGACGTCGCAGACGGCCAACAGACGAAGAAAAAGAATAATCAACATATTTGACTTGAACATATCACTAATTCTTATGTAACCTTTTTTATGGTCATCTTTTGAACAATGTACCCAATATTATAATATAAAGTGTCGTATATAATGTTAATTTGTCTATAGATCGTCGTACAATTTAACGCACCTATGAAAAATGATAATTTCAAAGTTATTATCTTTTATATTTTTTTTTATAGATTTCGCGCGTTCACAATTTTAAGAAAATTACTTAGAATTTCTTGTAGATTTATTCAATATTCAATTTTTCCTAAAAGCAGTATTAAGGAGAGCTTCTATTTTGGAGCCCTATCTTTTATATTTTTTTTATAGCTTTCAGGCTCACAATTTTAAGAAAATCACTAAACATAAAATAACTTAAAATTTCTTTCCTAAAAACAGTATTAAGGGGGGCACCAAATTTTGGAGCCCTATTACTCTGGACCTGTACACGCGATTGAATTTAAAATGCGACAAGACCTTTTTGGGCACCCACATTTTAAGTATACCAAATTTCAGTAAAATCAGCCCGGTACCTTCAGTGGAGTTGCGGTCACAACCGAGCGAGATAATACATCCAAGTATATATGAGTTATACATATTTTTGGATTCAGAGTAAAAATACAAGCACTTTTATGATCCGAGCATCTTGTAAGATGAGCTAAAAATAACTATTGCATTCGAACGTGTCAGGTACATTCTCGGAACTAAATAATTCGTTTCACGTCTCCCTAATTACTTTATATTGGTCTAGCGAAAACCTGTTAATAATAACGATTATTTATACATTTATCTTTTTACTTTCTTTCAGCGGAATGACGTCTGTCTGTCTGTGTGTCTGTCTGTCTGTGTGTGTGTGTGTGTGTGTGTGTGTGTGTGTGTGTCTGTGAACGCTCTAGGGCCAAAACTGTCGAACGAAGAATTATGAAACTTCAAACTTAAGACTTGTTTTATACAAAATGTATAAAAGAATGTATTGGGAACAAACATTTTTATGAAAATATACGTTTTGAGGATCCCTGAGTCTATTTTAAAAAATTTCAAAATGTCGCCTCAGGTTTTTACTTTCTTATGAAATTAGAACAAGTATTTTGGTGATAATATTACATTTTACGGAATTACTATCCATATTTATAAATTTTCACTAATATTCTACAAAAGTTATGACTTATAACTACAAGGGGCCTTATCTGTTTTTAAAATATTTCTATTAAATTATGTATATTTTAAACAGTTAGTTATTACAAATTGCATTATTTTCAGTCATTGTTTCGTGTATTTATATTCAAATATACATTTCTTTTCATACGATTACGTTTAAGATTATATTCGATTTAAAAATCCCTAATTTCGAGAAAATGAGGAGAACATCCGTAACTTACACAATCTAATTTATTTTGGAGAATATAAAATATGTTGTATATCTGAGAGTTTATCGACATTATAATTGCACAAAAAATTAAGGTGTTCACCTTGTTTATATCTCGTTCTCTGTCGGTTAATTGACTTCAGATTTCTTACGATTTATATAAATCTTGTAAAGCAGAAGTATATCTACAATATGGCATATTTTTTACAACGAGATTTTATTACAGTAACTGTAAATTGGTACATAGATATTTTTTTGTATTATACCAATTAACAGCTACAGTAATAAAATTTCGACATATTGTAGTTATTGTATGGTTCTAGGCTTCTGCTTTATTTATATATATATATATATCTTAATAATTGTGAAATCAATAGATATTAACCGTTGCTAGATAGAGAACGAGATATAAACAAGCACCGTAAGGAAAAGTAATTTTGTTAATAATGTATTGTTGAACAATATATATATTTTATTTTATGTTCTATGTTTATATTGTTGTTTATATTTGTAATATTATTATTAATTGTTTTAGAAATAAGTTTCCTTGTACCATTAACGTTAATGTTTGGTATTTTAACTTAAATAAATAAATATTTTATAGATTTATTCTATATATAGTCATTCAATTAAGATATCAATATTTTACCGATTCTTCTTGCTCAGAATTGCAGCATAACGTATAAATTTACAGTAATATATATGTTTCTATATATATATATGTATATATAAAGAGTTCTTTTTCTATGAATTTCTATGTAAGCAAATCTTTTATGGTTGTTTGACATAGAGAGTTTGACAGGTACCTAAGGTACAGGCAGTGTGACTTAGCGCATTCTCGTGGACCTCCTCGTGGAGAGGACGACTTTGCCAAGCTCTCACACAATAACCAAGAGAATGTGCCGACGTATATATCTACATACAACACAGACCGCGGCGGCAGCCTTTATTCAACATCAGGTATATCTATCAATAATATCATTCAGCTGACAAATACACGGATCATTCCCAAATAAATCAATGCGTGATCAAAACGTTTCGCAAATTTGATACTTACTTGGCATAGTCTGCTTTACAGTACACGGCTCGATCTCGAATAAAGCAAGATGGCTGCCGGTCCAGTTGCAGTTGACACACGCAACACCGGAGACACCGAGCGTGCCACGATCGTCCGGATACCTCCAACAAGAACTTATCGCTAATAGGCTCACCGCATGCTGAACAGATCCGATGCTCTGTCTGGAATCACATAAATAACACATATATACTCATAAATAATCACATTTCTATTTCACTAACGCAACTATATTGCGTGCATCGGGTACTTTAGGCTATTTGCTTTAGCTTCTTCGGTACTTTGTACGGCGAGCTAAAAACACTTGGTTTCATAAAATATATATTTATTAATTTGTCTACAAATATTTCGACCTCTCGGTCATCATCAGTATATAAATATATATTTATTTGGCTCACATATTAATATTTCTGTGTAAATCTAGGTCTAATGTGCCTAGAAGATATATGTCAGAGAATCAAATACTGTCTATATAATACAGAATATCAAAAGCTATAACGTATCTATTAATATCTCATGTTAGTTAATATTTACAAGTGTACTTACAGACGTATATATCAGTGAAAGGTATATGACAGATATCAGTATATATGTTATTATGAAATGTGTGTTATTATTTGCCCATTTATTGTGTCACATTTGTGATGGTTTAAACTGAGCAAAAAAACCGTGGAGCATTTGATAGAAAAATGATTAGACCTGTGTTGCACATGTTGTACACAGTGTTGGGGGGACATGGGGGTCATAGTTCACGGCATCGTGGGTGGTGTTGGTGGTCATGGATGACTTGAGAGAAAAGACTCGATACAATATACGAGCCCGCGAGCTATATCCATCGATACATACATATACAATCCCCCCTTATCTGTGCTAATATCTTCAATGCAACTTGTCTTTATCAACAATTATAGTGGTACCAACATCGAAATACAAAATTACATATTTTAGCTAATTGCACAATTAATTGGTGGAAAATTACTTTTAACATTTTGTATTATAATATTTAATATTTTTTTACGGTCATTGTGGTAACAAAATGAAGAAATCTTGTACACATAAAATATCTTAATATGCTGTATAGAATTTTTGGGTGTTTTAATTATTTTTCTAAGGGCAGTATTAAGGGGGGCTCTAAATTTTGGGGCCCTATAACTCGAGAAGTATACAAGTGATTGAATTTAAACTACGAGGGGATTCAAATGGGAGGCCAACTAATATGTGTAGCAAATTTGGTGTGAATCGCTCTGGTACTTTCAGAGGAGTAGAGGTCACAAATTTGGTCTTACGAGCGAGCGACGACTAACATCCAAGTATATAAGTTATTTATATTTTTGGATTCAGGGCGACGAGACAAACACTTTTTAATCCTTTAGCTTTTTCGGTACTTCGTACGGCGAGCTAAAAATGTGTTTTTCATAAATAAACGGCTAGAAAAATACATTTAATAAATACGATAATGCATGTTAATTATACCAAATATTTTAAAATTTGACTTATTCGCCTGAAAGAGGCCGAAACGTCGATAAAAATAATTTGAATAACTAAATTATACGTTCCTAAGAATCTTATTTATTCAAAAAAATATAACAATACCTTCTTAGCTGTTATTGTTTAAATTTAGATAATCTTATTTAACCGTTTTGATTGCCAATGTTGGTGGATCTGTTTAAAAGCAGTTTTAAATTGTATATGTTATAGTTTAATCTTCTCGTTGACCAACTGACCAATTTCATATGAACGTCAGAAAAAATGGTGGCTATTGTTTAGAAAAGTATTTCCATTAAAATTAAATTAACACAGTACAAAAGATGCGGTGAACGTAAAAAATGTTAATGTATTAAAGTTAACACTTATTTTTCTCATGATTGCCGCGAAGCGCGAACCCTATCAGAATCATCAAGAAGAGCGCCATGGAAACAATAGATTTATCATCGATATCCACAACCATTAATGGCGATCTTTTTGTCAGAAAGTTAATAGAAATATAATGGCCGAAGTCCAGAGGTGGCATCAGGCTCATTTTAACATACCACAACAAATTTTAAAAGCAATGTTATACTGGCAAAAAGAAAAAGAAAATAATAGATTTACAAACGGAATTAAAAAACTTTGGCTATATTGAAATATGGGATTATAAAATGAACTATATATATATATATATATAGATAGGTGTCCATCAACATACTTTGTGTGTGTGTGTGTGTAGGTGCTATTGCAGGTATGTAGTACATTAACCTCCCGGTAGGGGCTCGCACAGGCAGAGGTTACGGTGTTAATTAACTAATTTATAACATCCCGGCGTCCGCACCACTTCTCTATTCTTCACCGATGCTGTGCGCTTTGCAGATTGACCACATGCATCATATACATACATACATACACACTATTATCTTTGTAACTAACTAAAGAGTAAGCGATCGTTGAAATGAAACGCAAGACGAACGCGGAACGCTCATACGACGCTTATTAATGACGAACCGTGTAGGAGATCAAATACTGCTGATTTGATCGCTCGAACACTACCCGGGAATAACATATGTAGCTCCAGTTGCATTTTGTATCTATAATACAGATAGTGAAAGGTCAAGAAAGTCGAGCGAAGGCCACTTTTAGTTATAGTTAATAGCTCGCCTATTTTTGAAAGCATTATCATAATCGGAAGTAAAGATTTATTCTTGTTTGTAATTGCATATCTCGAAAACAGTACGACTTATAGCAAAATAATTCTTATAAAAGTTGAAGATATAAGAATGTCGAACAACTTTTGTTTGAAAATTTTTCTTGGTAAATGTATCGTTTACTGAGAAATTGCATTTGAAAATTGTTATTTTGTATTTAAGATTCCTTAGTTTAGCAATTGGTGGGGGGAATTAAATACCAAATATAGCATTATTATAAATACAGAAAGAAGTGAAGGCCACTCCAGTTTCTTTAAAATTGCTCTATTAGTAATAGTAACATATTAAAGCAACTGTCATTTGCAAAAATACATAAAGCTAACAATAACAAAAGATTCAGAAAGCTCCTTGCGATTTAAAATAAAAATAAAATTATAATATATGTAGGAATAGATTATGCAAGTAGTACAAATCTTCTTATAGACTTACAAAGGGCTAGGCATTGCCACTCCTTCCTAATATATAATATTGAAACATGTAGATCGATCAACTCTGGTATAGAGACTTAAAGAACAAACCAGCTTACCATTGTAACTTATCTGATAATCGCTGCACAGATAATACAACTAAATCCGTATTGTTTAGGATCTTAAAGTATTAATCTTTTTTTTATGTATATATATATATATATATATATATATATATATATATATATATATATATATATATATATATAAAAAAACGGAAAGATTGCCGAAATATGGTTGTCGAAGGTAGGTTTGTTTAGTATATATATCAGTTACTTTGTGGTCTTCTGAAGGAGCACATGACATGAACATATGTGTACCCGCCCTTGTAATGTTATTATTGGTAGGGCTCTACCCCTCAGGTTACCACACAAAGGCGCCCCTCTGACAAATCACGGTAGGCAGCTGACTTCGTGTACCAGGCGTTGTTCGCACATTCTCCATAACATCATGTCACATATGAATATATTTTAGTTTAGGTTCCATACATCCCAGACGCCTCACCGATACACAATGGGGGGAGGAAAAGTCATCTAATAACTAGATATCTGCCCAAAACAACATAACTTGTTGTATTCCAGGAAAACAAAACTATACCAAATACAGTTGAAGGATGGGTCATCGGGTGATGGATAAATACGTATATATCCATCCTCCGATGACCCATCTAACATAATTTATATGGATACGATTTCACTTCTATAATACCAAATATAGAGGATAATTTTTTTGCATTATTAGATATATACATTGGATAGGGGAGGTATAAGACAACTCCAGCTTTTTTGGAGTTGTTGATCAAACTATGTGTATACACATAGTTTGATCAACAACAAAGAAAATATGTCTGGTAGAAAATATTCATAAAGGGTAGTCACCTCTTTTTAAAGGATAAAATATTGAATGTCATTCCAGTAAAGTTTACTAATTATGTTTCTTTAAATCTTTGTATAATGTTGGGAAATAGGGTGAATTTCCTTTTAGATGTAAATCCAGATAGATTAAATAATAAGTAGCTAGTTTTAAATTGTTCCAAAAGTAACTATTCCCTAAAAAACCTGTTTCAACGTGGCTGTTACCCAGTTTTGGAAGTAGCTGATATTTCCGTTTGATTTATGCTGCAAAGGATCCGTTGATGTGTAATGGTGCATGCATTTCAAACCCTCTGCCTCCGACTGAACCGGGAGGCCTATTATACCTACCGATTTGTTATTCCCGACCACATATATAGTTCCTTTAAAACCATTATTTACAAATGGCACGACAGTTTGATACTTTAGTCATATAATAGAACATATAGAAATGTAGTTAACATCCAATGGTTACAAATTATTTTATGTTATAACAAGGAATTACTACTGTATAAATGACTAAAATCATAATGCCGTGTTCACATAATTCAAGGAATATTATTTGGATATGAGGAGGAATTGAACGAAAGGTTTAAGTTTGTGGATTGTAAAATTGTGAATGCTTGAATCTCTTTTCCCGGTGAGAAAGGCTTGATGTCCGTATATATTTTAGAAATTCATTTCGTGCTATCTGAAGAATTAGGCAAAGGTTATAAAAACATTGATATATCTTTAACTGTTTAAAACTAAAGGCTACAGTACTAAGGTTGATCAATTGCCGATCGGCACGCAGAATACGTCTTGTCACAGTCGCTGTTATCTGTGATCAGATCAAATAAGTACGTATATGTATATATATATATGCGTACCCAAGCAAGCAACATTTATTGCCGGTATTATATCGTTGCGTTCAGTGTTGGGCAAGACACCAGCAAAGCAAAGCACAGCACAACACAACACACGATGATGCTACACAACATGATGTTGTCCTGCTGGGAACGCCCGCAGCGCCAGCCGTTGACTTGTCGGTGTTCCAAGCTATTTCAATAATCTGCTTATAGGTATACACCTTTACCATACCAAAGCCCATAGGTGAACAGTTGCTATGATCATACGTGTAAATAGTATCTTGTAATACATTAGTCCAATTTGACTCACCTCATTCCTGAACTGAACCAAGTTTTTGGAGAAACAAATCAAGCATGTTGTTTATGAATTTTTTTCACAGAGTAGAATACAGATATCAATTTGGAGTTTAAACCACTTTATAGCTCAGCATTTATTCTACACTAAAACATTTTTTTCGTATAAAAATATATGAAACTTTCCTAGATAACGTGGAGAGTATGTCTAGGTCACTACTAAACGGGCGTACTCGTATCTCATCAACGGGTCAACCAAATCGAATTTTAATGTTAGATTCTAATATATATCTTTAGCTTATACTAACATTTGGTGTATAAAGTTAATATTTGACAAAATGGCGGTCGTGTGAAAATAATTGTTTTTCTTTTCACTTTAGGGCGCTTGAAATAATAGTTATTTTAAAAATGTATGTATATTGTTGTTATAAGGTGCAACAAATACTATTTACTTTCATTTTCAATAAAAAACAAGCAAATCGGTCAAGTATACTTGACCGATTTGCTTGTTTTTTATTGCTTTAGCTTCTTCAGTACTCCGTAACAAATAAAGAGCTAAATAATCTGAATTACATTATAAACCAATATCATCACAATTCTAGTGTGGTCGAAAACCACTTATAATCGTATATTATAACAATTGGGTAGTCAGGGCACGAGCGCTCCTACACTGAACACTAAAATATAACAAAGGTATCATAATCGGCTTTCACGCGCAAAAATGCTTTTTTCCTGTATGGGCAAAATGTGAAGCGTGGCATCTTGTACAGTAAATGCTCACCTTAAAAATAACCGACATTTGTAATATGGAGAGGCTTGCTCTTTTGTCAGCGATGTTTTTATTGTGTTTTCTGTCAGAAGAAAATATATATTTCTCGGGTGTCAAGAGCACACACCTTTGTCACATTGTACCATTCAAACGCATAGACTTAACGATTATTTTCTAAGTTAGATACTTTTGCCCTCTTGAGAACCAATTCAGAACTAATAAACAGATTCTTAAGCGGGCTAATCTTTTCAGAATACACAAACGTGTATTTTTCTATACATGTACACTGAGGAAGGTACATTTATTTCTGGTCTTTTAATAAAAATAATACATATACACAAGCTCAACAACACATTTCCCATGAAACGAGGTGCCAGACAACCCTTTCTCATTTTCATTCAACTTTACACCTTTCTTATTTCGTTTACTCGCAACCTGTCTCCGCGAGAATATTACAAACACACAACCGAATACTTTAGCTCTTCTATACTTTATACGTCGAGCTAAAAATGTAGTAAATATGGACTTCGTCCATTTGGACCACCATTGGCGTGATGGTGATATATAAATGAAACATATTTCATATTTATCTATACCAAGAATCAATTTATATTCTCAACAATCGAAAATATAACAAACAAAAGAATATAAGCAACTGTCCATCATGGAGTACATTGATAAATTATCAGTGATAAATAACACATCGTTGGCGATGTTCTTAACACCGAAAATTTGTACCTACAAGCCGAGAAGGTAACAGCGACTATCGGTGTCATTTATCAAAATACATATTATTATAAAAGGTTGATCTACACCCCACTCACTCACTCACCCATTCACTCACTCACCAATGCAGAATATAATAAAAACACGCCACCTGTCACGATGTGACTTATAGATGAGAAGACACACTATCTTTAACTTACTAATACATCAAAATAACCACCTTTATAAGCTTCCTATCATACACAAAAAATACTCCTAGTAATACCCGACCTTATATAACCGTTAAATAACAAAAAAAAAAAATGTTTAATGTTTATAAGATTTGAAATAAGTCTTGTTTTATTTAAGCGCACCGTATCCGTGTATTTATAACAAAATTGTTGTAGTCATATTTCAAGTCGTACATTCTGTCAAGGTGTAACACAAATGTTAGCACCAATGTCGCAAATGCAAGACTTGTCCACCTACAGACCTTACGTGCGAATTGTTAGGGACATTTCATTCTATAGGAATGTCTAAGAGGCACATACATAATCTGTTTGTATTCAAATTCAATTCAAATATGAATATAAACATTTTTATAAACAACCTCTGCGTATTCATAATTTTAGATCATATTGCTACATGAGCTAGAAGTTCTATTTTGATTCAACTCTCTTGATCGTCTAAAAGAAAGTATTATAATTTTATTATTACAACAGGCGAACCCAATTACAGAAAGATACAAAACGAATCTTAAAAATAGCAAGAACAAAACAACAACAAATAAAGAAAAAATACATAATTGTTTTAACTAATATCGAGATTTTAATGGAAACACGCGTTTTCAGATTACCTTAAATTATTATTTTTAATTCTCGCGTTCATGCCAGTGTGTGAAATACAGCGAATAGTCAAAACAGCGAATTAATAAACAGAGAATGATCAAAACAATAAATGTACAAATCATTTATTGTTTTTATATAAAAATTGCATAGGCTATATTTCTTTTTACAGTGTAACTATAACCTAAATATTGGATTGAATACAGGTATTATGTTTTGTTAATATCCTTTTATTTTAGACAACATGTAAAATTTATCTAAGTCAAATTTTTATTATCAAAAAAGGTTAATGTGTTTTTTAATGATAAAAAGTTATGTAAAAAATACGCAGTGTAAAACAATATATTATAAAGTATAATATATTAAAACAAAAATATCATTTTTGGTCTGAACTAAATTTTAAATAATGACAACTTAAATTTACACTAAATCTTGATTGATTTCAACGTTATTGCATTATTAAAATCAGTCTACCTCCGAAAGTACAACAGGTATTAGATTTAAATTGTAATATAAACTAACTGGACACTGATATTACAAGTATATTTAATTTGGTTAAAATCTGTACGGTGTCTTTAAAGGAGATGACAGAATTAAATTTGACCAAATTACAAAGATATGACCATTTTAAAATCAATCTAACTACCGAAATATAAGAGATATTAAATTTAAAATACAATAGAAACTAACTGGGCACTTATAGTATAAGTGTATTAAATTTGGATGAAATCTGTACGGTACCTTCAAAAGAAATGACAGAATTAAATTTGACCATGTTACAAAGGAATTGCAATTTTAAAATATATCTAACTACGGAAGTATAAGAGATATTCAATTCAAAATATGATAGAAACTAATTGGGTGCATATATTACAAGTGTGTAAAATTTAGTTAAAATCTATCTGGTATCTTCAAAGTAGATGACAAAATTAAATTTGACCCGGTTATAAGGAAATTACATTACTGAGACAGGCCACACGACCGAATACTGTAGCTCTTTTGCATTTGCTGTATACGGCGAGGTAAAAATCAGAAACTGTGCCCGTCTAATATAAACGATGTTGTCCTTACAAACATAACAAGATGTAATATCTTTATATGAAGCATCTAAGGCAACGCGCAGAGTAGTGCCGGCGCGCCGCACCGCACCGGGTGTGTTACGGGCCAGGTTGACCATCTGCA
This sequence comes from Leistus spinibarbis, assembly GCA_933228885.1. Lineage (NCBI taxonomy): Eukaryota > Metazoa > Arthropoda > Insecta > Coleoptera > Carabidae > Leistus > Leistus spinibarbis. The sequence goes on along the minus strand of OW121804.1, from coordinate 4,996,480 downwards.
GGGGGGCTGTCGGGGCTACCAGCGCGCCGCTGGGGCCCAGGGACCCCCGCAGAACACGGGACCTTTCGCGTAATATCACACTCTAGGCTGGTTGTAGGTAACCAAGTCGCGGGACCCAAAAGAGATAAATTACTATGGCCGGCAAAGCGGTGAAAAATGTGGCTCGTTGCGACGGTGCGGTGTGCGTATTACACAAGTCGTAGACCAACAAAAAGACTAACCGATGATAGCATATTTTAATCCGATATTTTACGACACTATTTGATTTATTGGTTTATCTGCGGCCTTTTATTTTTGATACTTTATTGGTTGTTCACATTTCATATTATCTAAATGTATACCCCTTTACAGCACTGACACAAACATTCATCTTTCGATTCATGCAATACGAATTTTAAACATTTATCGGATTCCACAACATTTTATTGTATTTATTGATTAAATATTAAAATGCTTGGAGAACAAAAGTGAAAAATCCATCTAATACATTTCGCACTTGGATATATCACATTTGTACTCCAAGTAGCCGTAATAAATCACATTTTGTAACTAATGCAAAAGAAAATAGTATATAATAGAATCTTTAAATGCCAAGTATCGCATTCCTCGATCAATCATATTATGTCAACGTTTCGAAAAGGTATCACTTTGGTTCAAGTTTTTTCATACCTTTCATAGAACCATGATGGTTTTGTGCAGTAGATAAGAAATACTACAGGCCTAATAATACAATTTCAATATTGGAAACAAAATATATTTCGGAAAAATAAAAATATTCGATAAATTTAAATCAAAACCTTATCTATTTTTAAACTTATTTTTCTATAGCCTAATTGCCATATAAAACACTGTCACTTAAATTTTTAGCCAAATTAAGTAACTATCAAAAATATGTGCACCAATGCCTTCAGCTCTCTGTACGACTGTTTCTAATCAATAGAAGAAAGAAAGTAATGAGGATTTATATGAGCAATGATCGTTTAAATGAAGCCAAATTAAATAACTATCCAAAATAGGTGCACCAATGCCTTCAGCTTTCTATACGCAATTAATAGAATCAAGTACGTGTAATAAATGTACGCAATCAAAGAAAAAAATTAAAGAACATTTTATGAGTTATGATTTTTTAAATTTAGAAAATTATTTAGTACCTCCAATTTTTATAGTTCATTGTCTTAGATTAAACCATTTGAGAATCAACAATTACAGCAATTATAAATTAATATTTCAAATTACAAATTAATAATTTCTTATTTTACATTTGGGTTAATTCTATAGAAACAATTTATGCATCAAAAATGCAAAAATCATATTTGTAGTTATAGTTTATATATTTAATAAAATATTCAGGTCAGTATTAAGGTAGAAATCGTTTTTAGGGCCTTATAACTTGGCAGGTAAAACGAATATTGGATTTAAAATGCGACGGGGACTAGCGCACTTATATGAATGAACTCCATAAAATATTACAGACACACGGACGAACAGTATAGCGTTTAGAAAGAGAAACATTGTAATTTTTGTCTCAATATTTCTAATTATCATTTCTTGCTTTCAAAAATATTTATTTATCTTAAAAAATTAAATTTTTGGCATTTCTATAATGTTAAAGATTTATTTAAAATTAATTGATATTCAATAATTAGAAAACTAATTCTTAACTTTAATTCAACACATTTGAATACAAGTAATTTAAGCATTCCATTTAGCTAGACTTAAAACAAAAATCTAACCAATTAACTAGCGTTTAAATTAATCATGATAAAGTCAATTTGTATTAATTTTTCAACGCGGAAGTTGTTCCTGAAACTAATGAATGTTGGTTCTAATTTTGGGCCCGTAGTGTAATCCTAATTTACATATGCTAAAACGTATTTATTTTCAGCAAACTACACAACTGTCAAACACTCAATTCATCTTATTTTCGAAAATATGCTATATCTACGGTGTTAAGTTGTGTTGGTTAATCAAAATTTCTGCCATAATTGCCTATTTGATCAGTACAAATGGCCGTCATAAGTCATTCGTATGTGTATATGCGTTATATGAAACGTATGAGTGATGTGAAATAAGGCCATACCTCACCTCACGCGTACAGACACCCATTTATATCGTTCATTTTACTTTGATAAGTATATATATATACATATATTGTTATTTATATTGTACCACCAAGTGATTGTATAGGTTATTTATGGGCATTATTCCATGTTTTTATCATGAAAATAAATGTGTTAAGGAGAATCCCAACCGTTAATGTTTTCAATATGGCGTCTGCTAATATAGACGAATTTTTTACGAGGCTTGGACAATGTCTAAAAGGAAGTAATGAAAAAAAAAAATTCGTACACGAAATTAGACGTTTTGAACTTCCGTGAATCGAATCTGACTATTTTCGGAATTACATCTGTGTGTCTGTGTAAACTCTAGAGCCAAAACGGTTAAAGGCAAAATATACTTCTGCTCCTTTTCTAATATCTCGAAAACGGCAAGAGTTAGAGCAAAAGTATTACAATAAAAGTTAAAGATATTTAAATTTGTGGCAACTTTTGTTTAAAAAGTTTTCATGAAAGACGTACTAATTACTTAGAAATCGCATATGAAAATGGTTTGTTTCCTTACACTGTAAACATTTTTACTTGAAAACTACAACTAAAAACAATGTAATTTTACCGAATTTAGTAATTGTATCTTTTATTTTTATATAATTTCACTAGAATTATATATAATTACATGATTTTTAACAGTAATTTTACATTTAGAAACTTTATTGTAAATTTAAATCTGAGAATAGGGATTATTACTATTTAATAAATCCCGTATTTGTATACAATCATATCAATATAGAGTTATATTAAATAAACGCTATATTTGCTATCTCTAGATAAGCTTTCTATAATATAAATAAATCTTATTAAATGTATAAGCTACATAAATAAATCGTATATGCCATAAAATTTGCGATATTAAAATTTTTGCTGTATTTAGTCGCAAATCTATTATAATTAAATAAATTTATTTTATAATAAAGACAGAGATCTCAAATTAATAATTGTAGTTGTAATAAATTATGAAATAATTGGGTAATATTAAAAAATCTTCTTGAAATTATATAAATCCTATATTTGAATATACAGCTAAATCGTTGTAGAGTTATATTAAATAAATGCTATATTTGCTAGCCCTAGATAAGCTTTATTTAATATGAATAGATCTTATTACTGCATAAGCTACATAAATGCGCACCATTTATTACTGTAATAAATCGAACTTGCTGTAAAATATACTATTTTAAATTTTGCTGTATGTAGTCGCAAATCTATTACAATTTAATTTATTAATATTATAATAAAGACAGACACTTCAAATAAATAATGTAATTGTAATGTATATACTAGTTTATTAATATTGCATTAATTGGGTAATATTAAAGAAAATATTCATGAAATTATAAACATTTTTACAAAGATATAATCAAATTAAGATTTAACAACTATAATGACAAAGTTTCATAATTTTACTGTCGAGAGATTTTGCTGTAGACACACAGACAGACACACACATAGACATAATTTTTTAGTGTGTGTGTTTGAACCAGAAAATTGGCCCCAAGACAATATTAATTTAATCCTTTGTAAAATAACTTTAAACAATGTCAATTTATACCCAAAGCCTGAGGCAAAACAATGAAGTAATAAACTAACCTTCATCTTTCAAAGTACATGAATTCTCAATAGTTTTCATCAACTATTGTCCTTGATAGATGCTCTACTTTCAACGAAAATACATCATCTTCCAGTGAACAAGGTTGAATGTATACAATCACTTTTAACAACAACAAAAATTTCACCAAAAACACTGTTCAAATCGCTTCAAATTATTTTATAAAACCAACGCGCGTATTATAAAATGCACACAACCCTTAATATAAATATTGTTTGTTGTTTTTACTAGTTTTTCTGTATCCTGCACAGACCTGACTTAGGTGAACTTGCGCACAAGACTGACTAAGTATATACGGTTGCAGGACGGGGCCGTTACAGATATCCTAACCGAGGACCGCGGTGCCATTGGCGGCGCTCACAATGCAACCTCGGCCACTTGTGCCACGGATGGGGTGGAGTGTGTTCCGAACACGCCCTGCGTCGATGATATTTTCAATATCATTTTTTGGCCTTTGTATCTATTGTAACAGGTACATCTTATTGACGCACATAACATGGACATATCAATGGTAGCGATGAAACGGAATTTATCATCATTTCAATTTTTATATTATTGAGATTGGGAAATTTACATTCTTTTACGAAATAATAAATAATCATGAATCAAAATGACGCCGGCGTCTGTCTGTCGCTCTAGAGCCAAAACTGTCGAATGTATAAATGTGAAACTTCAAACTTATGACTTGTATATGGTCTAGATGTGCACCTAGTATTTTTGAAAAGAATATTCAAACCGATGCTTTGTTTTATCTCCAATATCACTAGAACGGCTGCACTTACGGAAAAAGTAGTTATATTCATAATTAAATACATTCATATTCCACACAACTTTTATTTGAAAATTTTCTGTAAAAAATGTACCAGTTACGAGAAAACTGCTACGGAAAATCTTATATTTCTTAAACACTCAAATAATTTGTTATTCTTTCTCCAATATCACTAGAACGGCTGCACTTATAGCAAAAATAGTATAGTTCATAATGAAAGATATTAATATTTTGCACAATTTTTGTTTGAAAAGTTCTTTTTGAAAATATACCAGTTACGAGAAAACTGCTACGAAAAATCTTATATTTCTTAATCACTCAAATAATGTGTTATTCTTTCTCTAATATCACTAGAACGGCTGCACTTATAACAAATATAGTAAAGTTCATAATGAAAGATATTAATATTTTACACAATCTTTGTTTGAAGAGTTTCTTTGAAAAATGTACCAGTTACAAGAAAACTGCTACGAAAAATCTTATATTTCTTAATCTTAACTAATTTGATATTCTTTCTCCAATATCACTAGAACGGCTGTACTTATGGCAAAAATAGTTATATTCATAATGAAACATATTGATATTTTACACAACTTTTGTTTGAAAAGTTTCTTCAAAAAATGTACCAGTTACGAGAAATTCATAATGAAAGATATTGATATTTCGCACAACTTTTGTTTAAAAAGTTTCTTTATAAAATGTTCCAGTTACTAGAAAACTGCTACGAATGTAATATGCCTGAACATATTTGGCAGAAACAAAATAGATCTAAGTTATATGTCATTTTTCACCGGTTACCACAATCGACTGAGAACGTGTTAAGTATTGAAATATATTTTGGTCAGTACGTATTAAAAATTAATAATAAAATAAATATTATAGAGTTCTACTGTTTTATTTTATATGAAAAGATATTAAATTTCTAAAAGTTAGTAACAGCCATTGTGCCTATGTGACATTGGCACCCATTATACCATATGTGCGCGTATATAAAAAGATATAGGCGAGGACCGAGCCTTATATTCTCCCATTCATTCATATTTTAAGGTGGGTTTGTGGTCGAGTGACTTATGGCTTGTTTGTATTCAAAAAAATTCGTTCCAGGGACAAGAGCGCCGCCGTGGTGAATTTCTATGCCACATTCAACCTTTCGTCAGACTCGACACATTTAAAATAGAACAATAGAACCAAACTTTATATATATATATATATATATATATATATATATATATATATATATATATATATATATAAGTTTTATAAAAATTCAAATTCTTGGTACTTGGTAAAAGAAAGTATCTGCTTGTTTAATCCACAAAACTAGAAGTTCAGTCGTTTCTCCTAAGTCATTTAATAGGGAAAATTAAAAATGCTTTGAAGATAATCTGAGATATCTTTATAATTTCGATTTCCATTGAGGTTAGGTGAAGTGATGGGCGATGCGGTGTTTATTAATATAACATTTCCTCTAGTCACGTGTCAGTGTAAAGTTAATGGTAGACTAGAATAGAGGATATATCTATAGAGGCTCGGAAATCATCGGAACAATGCGAACACGTTTTGCGCATTTTCGGCTTGCGTGCACAACACTTCCGCTTCATTTCACCCCAAGTGTCCAACGTGCCCCACTATTATCTACTGTCAAACTATTACACACATCGTGTAATTTAATTATATTTCAAGATATTTCATGAAATATCTCAATTAATTTATTTAATTTTTCATAATTTACGAATTATTGCTTGCTCCAGTCTTACTTCTATATTCTCTACAAATTTTAACTCGTATTGTGACGCATATACACATCAGTGGACATCTAATTCTAAGGGATTGTGGCACGTGCCCTGTTTAGATCCCACACTTCCGGAAGAGCGCTTTTTAAATTCGAAAAGCGTGCTCTTTGTCCAAAGTAGATTCCCATCCTATTAGGTGTAAAAAGATATATTAAACATCAGTAAACATTAATGTACAAAGTATAGTGTCACACTGAGAAAGGGATTTAAAAGAAAGTCGAGTGCAGGCCACTCCTGATGTAAACCTAATCCAGGTTTACATTTACAAAGCAATATATGAAAGCTCTAAAATAAATTTAAGAAAATTACTTGTTTGAACAGTGTGCAGCAGGCGGGAAGCACTGGCGCTAGCATAAATTCTTGTGTAAGTTATGTAAAACAAAGTTGCATGTGAGGCTATAATGTTCGTTCGTAAACAATTCAACGGTGTGTGCCCTGGTGCGCGAGTATAGTTCCGTATTAACAGTATATTATGGATTTATGTAATGATATGCAGTTGTTGAAATTTTCGGAATCGTGGAAGCGTTTTCCCACAGCACAAGTCTATTTGAATATTAGTCCATATAGGCATAGGTGCACGCGAGGACATCAGACTTTTACTATATGGCTTTTTTTATGATGCGACACCATGCTGAGAGCGCCCAGCGTGCCCAGCCTCTTACCGCATCCAAGAAGTGATGATTCGTCTACTTATTACACAATAAAAACTCAAACTACAAAACACTGTTTTTAATCATAATTTTCATGGAACTTTCATCGTTTCCTCGTTAAAACTATAGACACCCATTTGTCCCTACATATATCAATTATTATAATCTTATATATTTATACACATTCTCTAAACAGAAGATTAAGGCTCTACACTTGCTGGAATATTCAATAAGGGCTCCCAATATTACATTTTACGGAATTACTATCCATATTTATAAATGTTAACTAATACTCCGTATCCGTTAATGAAATATTTCTTTTAAATTATTGATATTATAAACTATTAGTTTTTACAAATTGCATTATTTTCAAGCATTGTTTCGTGTATTAATATGCATATATATATAATTCTTTTCTACATCACCGTGTAGATTACTTCCATTTAAGACTATATTCGTGTTAAAAATTCCAAATTTGAACAAACTGAGGAAAGAATCCGTAATATTAAAACAGCATTTTTCTCATAACCGACGTAACACAACCTAATTTATTCTGGAACATACAAAATACGTTGTGTAACGTATGTCGGAGAATTTATCAGCTGCACACAAGTATCACCCTTTAGACCTTTAGAGTAACAAACTTAGGTACAACGCACCTATGCGTCCAGGTCGCCTTGTAATATATTCGGTTTTTAATTATTATGGCCTTTTTGATAACAATTTGAATACATTTTTTGTAGATTATTTTGATAAAAACAAATTTTACTGCCAATTTAAAAATTCAATATTATATTATTTAATATTATTTTAAGGCCTTTGGGTTAACAATATGAAAGAATCTTATAGATATAAAATATCTTGGAATTTTTAGTAAATTATTTGTATAAGGGCAGTATTAAGGGGGGCCTTTGGGTTAACAATATGAAAGAATCTTATAGATATAAAATATCTTGGAATTTTTAGTAAATTATTTGGGTGTTTAAATTATTTGTATAAGGGCAGTATTAAGGGGGGCTCTAAATTTTGGGGCCGTATAACTCGGAAAGTATACGGGCGATTGAATATAAACTGCAAACGGAATCAAATGGGATTGCCAAATAACATGTGAGCAACGACTAACATCCAGTTATATATATTTTTGGATTCAGGGCGACGAGACAATCACTTTTTGTTAAGGAAATTTTTTGATCCGAGAATGCTACAGATACACGACCGATTGCTTTAGCTTATTCGGTACTTCGACGAGCTATTAATGTATAATTAATTGTGTTAATTTTGTTGCTGTAAATGCTGGCATTGCTTGTCACAATACAATCTAGATTATTATTTGTAATTTTCTAATTTTAATTACAATTTGGTTCACGATGAATACACGCTTTAATTGAAGAAATAGCGTGATAATAATTTAATATTTTGTAATATAATGTCTGTCCCTATGTATGTTGGTTGCATGACATTATTTAATAACAACATTGAATTATGCGTCCTGATGATAGCCTGAAGGCTCAATCATCCGGCTACTTAAAAAACGCGGTGGTCAAAAGCTTTTATATATATTCTAGTTTAGCTGTCCACAATCCCCAACTAATTTATATCGGTTTGCATTTCATTACGGCATATTAACCCCGCTGTCACTCACCACAACCAACCACACAAACATTCGAAACGTTCACGTCCTACACATTTACACTAATAATTAACTGGCTATCTAGAATTTCATGTGTGTGGTACAGACCATCTCAAATATTTATTTCTCGATGTTGTATTGGATTTTTACTATTTTAATGATCAGTTTATATCGATAATTAGAATTATATTAATCGTAGGCTTAACTGCAGACAGTTTATGATTTTGAGCAAGTCTGTAGATCTATAAGGAACATCTGTAAAATAAAAAAAGATGAGTCAGTCTGTATTTTTACCATTTGGTTGCGAATTTAAAATAATTTTATTGAAGTTATAAAAATAGTGTCTGATAAAGAAAGTTCGAGCGCTATTATCTTGTATAAGAGGGTAATGATACGAAAGGGTGGTACCTAGCAATTTGGTCTCGTTAAGGCCTTGTGTTGTGTTCTGCTGCACCCTCCACTGTCGACCTTCGAGCAACAATTAGGGCTGTATTGACCAAACGTAACTCTATAATTATTTGGCAAGTGCATTAAGAACAATCAAAGCCGTGTATCAACAATTTTAATGTTGTTTATAACCTATCTAATTGTTAATAGATAATGTGTATTATATTTGAACTATATAGCGCCTGTCCGAGTAAAAAGAAAATATATCTGGAGTGCCCTTCATTCCACTTTAATATATTTTAAATTCATGCTACTTTTGCTTTAAAACAATTTCAATATTCAGTAGACTATTTTCAAAAGCGATTTAACAGTAATTGGTACATTTTTTGGAAAAACTTTTCAAACAAAAGTTGGTTAAAATTTATATATCTTTAACATTTATAAAATTTATTTTTCTCTAACTCGTTTCGTTTTCGAGATATGTAAAAAATAGCATTTTCAGTTTCACTTATTCATAAAAGAACAATAAATGTGGAAATGTAAATGTAAGTAGACTATTTTCAAAAGCGATTTATCAGTAAATGATATATTTTTCGAAAAAACTTTTCAAACAAATTTTGCTTAAAATGTTTATATCTTTAACATTTATAAGATTTATTTTTCTCTACCTTGTGCCTTTTTCGAGATAACTCATTTTGCAACCATAACAGTTGGTTCTAGCACCAAAAGTTCTAAATTTGATGTCGTTTTAGTAAGTTAGTGCAGATAATTTAGTTAAACTATTATTTAAACAAAACTGTACAACAATTCAATTACAGTGGTCATCATCTCTGGCTAGACGTAGACAAGGGCTTTTTGTTTAATATGCAGGACATGAAGCGCGAAAACCCTTCGCGCTGCCCTATAGGGTGTTTGATTGGCTCTGTTTAACAACCCTATGTGTAACAACCCCCCACTGTTACCGTCTATTTATCTATATGTTGCTAAATTCATGCGTCAGATTAGCAAATAAACGAAATATGTTGCCATTTTTACTCTCTTGGACGATTTCTTGGAGTATTATATACATGACAACGGAAATATACATTTTTATTATGTCTGAATTTAATCAGATTATTTTCAGAATCATATCTGTATGTGTGTGTGGTACTGTGTGTCTGTGAACGCTCTAGAACCAAAACTGTTGATAGTAGAATTAAGAAACTTCAAAATTGCAAACTTGCTATCTCGAAAATTACTAACTTTTCAATATCTCGAAAAGGGTACGAGTATGGGAAAAAGTGATTATTATAAAAGTTGTAGATAATAAAATTGTTAACAACTTTTGTTATAATTTTTTTTAAATACAGTGTACTATGCACTGGAAATCCACCTTTGAAAATGCAATATTACTTTTATGTTTCCCAGTTACATAATTGATATGATTCATGGTAATGGTGGAATATATTTAAAACAAAATAAAGTAATAATATATTATATAGCTGATATATAGGAAAGTTGAGTGAAGGCCACGTCAGTTTTTCTTTTTTTTTTGATATACACAGAGGAATGTGTAGTATTTGTCGTACATATAAGTGTACTAGTATATGTTTGTAAGGTGTGGGTTATAAAAGTGGCGGCCGTGTGCGTATTCTATTAAATTTAAATGAAAGCCATAGCCGACACATTAACTCACGATGCGCGCCGAGAATACTTGCTCTATAAACAACGGCACCGTCAGCAGGCTCAGGCACAGCCTCTGCATCAGTGCAGAGGGAGTACGTGGTGGTCAACTTCTCCATCCATAGACGTACTCAGACAGAACTTTTATTTAATGCGAGAATATCATCGTTACAAGAATTGAAACCAACAAACCCAATAACCATATCTCTCTCCTCTAGTTAAAATCTGTTGTGGCCAGCGCAAAAAATTGATACATATTCAAGTGAAAAGATAACTTTTTGATATTAAGGTTGGGCACATACAAAAGTATTTAAAGTAGATTTATTTCACTATATTTCTGTGCCGTTTATTTTCGTATCGACGCCTATGTATTTTATGTATGTTGGGTGCTGAAACAGTGGCGCCATTGTGGAGATGTGGCCGCTAGCGGCAGCGGCTCATTAGTCCTGGAGGCTGGACTCCTCGTGTAAATCATATACATCGTAACACCGATAGATATATGGATATATGCATCATGTATGTATATACATCAAATCTACGTTGAATGTTCAATGATCTTTTCACTCCTCAAGATAAAAGGATTTATTTCATATGATGAGTATAGGGAAAATCATTATTTAGGTATTTATGTTTAAGGGGCAATACATACGTTATTCAACGTATTTTGTATGCTACAGAATAAATTAGATTGTGTAAGTTACGTCGGTTATGAGGAAAATGCTGTTTTAATATTCGGGATTCTCTTCCCATTTTATCTAAATTAGGGATTTTTAACTCAAATATAGTCTTAAATGGACGTAATTTACACGGCGACGTATGAAAATTAATATATATATTTGAATATTAATACACGAATAATGCAATTTGAAATTACAGTTTAAAATATCAATAATTTAAAAGAAATATTACAATAACAAATACAGCCTCTTTTAGTTATGTCATAACTTCTGCAGAATATTATTTAAATAAAGATTGTATTTAAAGACCCTTAACGCTTACGTATGAGGTCTGACTACTTGAGGGTTAAATATGTGAGGTCTTTGGTGTGACTCTGTTTAAACATTCAGATATAATTATGCTTCCTGTAAGAGAAATCATCTCAATTGAATATTTATGCATTATTTATTTATTATTAATTAATAAAGTAAACAATTTTAATGGTATACTACTAGCCGCATATGGTCCAGTATAGATTCGATGGGTTATATAGGGTTAATAATACGTATTCTAAGCGGTATCGGTTTGTATAGGCCCAGTGGCGGTCGTATTCAAAGAGCCCGCCTCACTAAATCACTCTGCCACTTATTTATCGTAGCCATACGTCGTACCAACCAAACGTAGAGATATAGCCAGAGATATTTTGCATTTTAATACGGTAAAAGACGAGATGAGTTAAGGAACTTTTGCGATTGATACTGTACCAGATTTATTCTACTCTTGTTAGAATCTTTACCCAGTAATTGGAACAATAAATTCATTTTTCTTATATATGTTGCTTATTATTTTTTATCTCTTCCAAAAGAACGAAGCATTATTTTGTTACATGTTCTTCTATAAATAACTAAATATAAGTCGAGTGAAGGGCACCCCAGATTTTCTTTTGTAGGTATCAATCATGTGAAAAGCTATATATAATGTTCGTTCACAAAGCGTATAATAAAATTTCATTAAAAACTCTTTCCTTTCTTGAATACTTTTACCGACATATCAGGCAAAGCTTTACAATTAAAACTTCAAACTGATTTACACATATTAAGTTTATCAAAATAAAAATATGATCAACTTTAGTATTCATAAAATCGGTCATTGGTTTATGTTTTAATTGCCAAAACAGACATAAATTAATAAGTTAGACAGGCCATTAAGATCAGTAACCGCACACTGCTTTGCTCACTGAAAAAACTCAACAAAAATAATCTTTAATTATTTATCTCTATTGCTCTTTCACATATTCATTTTTTACGTCTGAAAAATAATTCTATAAGGTTTTACGTGGCTCTGTTTATTTTTAGCTCGCCGTACGAAGTATTTTACAAATATATAGATTCAGTTTTATATGTATAATAATTAAAAACCGCTTCTCGCATCGCATATACATTACTTATAAGGCGAACTGGACGCATAAGTGCGTTGTACCTAAGCATGTTTATGATTACAATATGTTCTTATGAACTTTGCCCAGAAAATACAAATAATTTATTTAATAAACAACCAAGAAAATAGTTATATTTTGAATTTAAGTAAAATTAATAAACCTGTGAAAACCCGTTTTTTTTACTGCTGTTCATATATGGTTTAATACGGCCCTGTAGACAAATGTATATACATGAAAAGTTTGAAGGATGGTATATACGTTGTTATTATTAATATATATAATGAACGTAAGACACAGTAAATATTCGGTTTGAGCAATCATCGACTAAAATCGGCTTGTATATAATATTAGTTGGTACGTTTGTTTCATTATGAACAGGCCGGAAATAATTTTGTCTTTGTAAGTGAACCCCGTGATTTCACTTGATGCAAAGGGAGCAACTGCGCTTCGCGTATTCCGGTGCTGGAGCAAATCCGGGAGCCTTTGATTCCGGACAACTTGTTAACACACACACAAACGCGCTCTGTCTCGGTGGTAGATACGCGTGTCGCCATGGCAACACACGAAGAAACTTCAAGTAAACACCCAAAGTTAATCCGGCAACTTTGAAAGACGATTCACACAAAAATATATCAAAGAATAAATCAAATGAATTTTATTTTGGTTTTAATTTTGCTATTTAATAATGTACAGAAGTGTATTTAAAACGCAACTTTGGTTAAATTCGCTGGGAAATCTTCAGAGATAAGGCATATTTGGTACGAAATACGTAATTTCGGAATCAGAAAGACGTGATTGTATCAGTGCAATTTATTTTTAAATTAGTTAATGTGTTAGGAACACTTTTTGTACAGACAAAATAAAAATGTGTTCACTTTACGAATAAATAAAGTTATTAATTTCATTTTAAATTTTGCTATTTAATAATTTACTAAACACGTGCTATAAGTCGTGTAGGTAAAATTCTATTCTAGAGGTGAATTGGATATAGAAAGGTATAATGAGCCAATAAAAATGCATACGTTTTATGAAAATGGGTCTCTTAAAACAAACAGGAAGATACAAATATTAGTTCTCTTGACTGTTTTAATAAAATGGATCACCATTTATGTCCAGTTAACGTTTGAATTATGTGTTGTGGGTCGTATAATAAAAAGAACGGGTCCCAAAAATATATTAATAACTTTACGGCAAACATATGGGTCCCACACAATTTTAAATGAAATGTTTCTTTGGGAAGACGAACATTCTTTTACGCTTACGGATTGTGTAAATTTCATTGTTTAAATTGAGTATTAAACAAGCTTAGGTATAACGCACCTATGCGCCCAGCTCGCCTTATAAGTAATATATGCTATGCGAGCAGAGGTTTCAAATTATTATGGCCTTTTGGTTAACAATTTGGAAAAATGTTATAGATATAAGAAATCGTAGATTAATTAGATTAAAATTACAAACACGTTTTCAGTCGATCTATTTGCGTTAACCAGTCGAAAATATAAATTATTTATATTTCGTATATTTTGAATATAAAGAGAATAAACTAATATATATATATATGATTTCAAAATTAAAGTTAATATAATTTAGCTAGGCTCAATTATTACTTATTAAATTAGATGAAAGATTGTCAGTTCATTTCTGCAGAATATCGTCTATTTATGTCTTAGTTTATCATGGTACAAGATTGTCTATTTATGCTTTAGTTTATCGTGGTACAAAATAGATATAATATAAAGAAACTAGTGAATAAGTTTGTTAGTGAATTAATCAGCGAGGTGCAATGATCAGTATCAGTTGATGTACCTATTCAGTGACGGAATAAAACGATGGCACGTGTGCAATATGGGTTCTTTTGATACACAATAATACTTAGTACGGTTAACCACAGTGTTTTGACAATGAGAGGGTCGCTTCCATTCAGTTTGCTTATCTTAACATCACCAACATCATATGTGGCTTGATTATAATTGCAGCAATTTGTAATATTTTGCTGCATTCAAATTAGGACACGTGCACATCCGACCAGATTTTATCTCAAGCATTTTACAATTTCACCTATCTGAAAATATTGGCAAACATTGGTGCTGGCACCTGTGCCCCGAATTTTATTAAATTTACTGAAAGAACGCCTTAGAAAATGGCTTATATAAAAAATATAGATACTGTAAGATACTGTGATAAATATAATATTTCATATGTTTCTCTGCGTGTAGTAATAAAAATATGGTGAATGACTGCATATGATTACTATACCAATTAATTTGTATGCATACGATAAAATATTTATATAGGTAATATATAGTACTGACCTTTTTACTGTACATCAATAACGGACATCGTGTGAGTGAGGATGAGTGTGAATAAGTGAATGTAACAACATCAATATGAACAAAATTATTATAAATCACCAACGTGACCTGCCAAATAACAATAATGAACGGCGGCATCACATCGAACCGATACCTCACACACACACACACACACACAGACACACACACATCAAACATTTGTCAAACATTCCAGCAGGCACACAGACACACACACACACACATCACAACAATACTGCATACTTCCCATTGTCCGATTTCAGTAGAAAGATTTTTCAATCAAAGCTTTATTATATTATTCTCAAACATTCAATATTTAAAACATATTATTAACGAGCCATTTTTCATCAGTTAGAACCGTGAGCAAATGATTTAACAAATTGTATATTTTTTGCTAATTCAAATAATAACCGTTGTATATATATATACAACTTGTAAGTTTACGCGCACGTATACGTGCGCGTAAACTTACAAGCCTATAGTCCAGGAATTTTCAAAATAGAAATAAAAACTATTAATAGAATTATTTATTATATCACAGAAATCACATTTTTAACAGAATTATAAAGTATGGAAATATTACATAACAAAATTCATTTTATTGTATATATGTATAAAATCAATCAAATAAATTAATACACATGTTAAGGCCTAGCACGGCGATTTTGAAACCAAGTCTTGATAACACGCACATCAAGATCAGTTTCGGCACTAATTCTGTCTTTCATCGAATCATTCGGATACTTTACCCTAACGTAATAATGGTTTAAGATTCTGCGTTGAGTCGCATTGATTTTAGATCGGACAAATTTTGGCCTTTTGTTTGCTGTGAACACAAACATTAAATTGAAAAATATTTAAAGCGAGCTTTTCTTTTGATCTAATAACCTACCAGTGTCTGGGTTCATGTGAGTTTCGCAAAGTAAACTTCGTCCCTCATCATCTATTTTGTATTGCTGTCCAGTTTTTAGCGCGGTTTTGCATACGGAACAAGCGAGACAATCCGCGTGATAGAAACGCTTTTTTATCACACGTACTGTGTCATCACCACTGAATGGCACTCGACACACAGTGCATTGAACACCTTTAGATTCACCGTCGAACCTAAAACAAAAAACCATTTATACTCTACTCCAATAAATAACATAACTACCACAAGGGGTTCATTAGACCCCAGCGAGGAACATTTTTGGTTAATACACTGTAATTAGCCGAAGAATCATATCGCCTCAACCAAGGATGAAATATTCATATTCACAATACAAAAATATGTAATAAAAGGGTATAAAAAAGTACTTTTCTACCACCGTTACAAAATGAAGGCAATTGTTAATTATTTATTTATATATTCAAAATTATTCGTGCAGTTACGAAATGGTGCAAATGTGTATATTCCTCTTCGTTGTGTTCGTCTTCTACGAAAGAATAAAGAAATGCAAAGTTCGAACGTCGTGATTGGCAGATTAAAAGAATATTCCCGCTAGCATTTTTGTTACAAAGGAAGTGAAACTTCCCTACCGGAAAAACCCGGAAAAACTGATCAGCAATTTAAATTCTCACCCGTATTCCATGTTTGAATACTAATTTTTACCGAGGTTCTCCAAGGAAGTTTATTACCATTTTTTTCTCTCATTTACAAAATTGTGATCTTAATTTAACCAAAAGCTGAAGTGGCCATTACTTCACTCTCTTGCCCCTTTATAATATTTATAATATCCATATATGTGCACCAAATATTCTAAACATTATTTTGATGACTTCAGAAGAGACAAAACCACAAGTTTTGGTCTTACGATAAAAATGTGGCAGAAACACGATTGAATACTACAGTTCTATTGCACAGCGTATAGTAAATACTGGATTTCATTGTGTAACTATATGTATAGCGATGCATATCCACTTTTGTGGTTCAGAGCATCATATGTATATTCGTAAAAAACTGTATATATCTCGGGATGATATTTGCATGATAGAGTGTAACTAATTACGACACCAAACGCCTGTTCGTACTCGTACGTACAATAGGATTGTTGGGGTGGAGCACCCCAGCAGAGCATAGCGCCCCCATACGGCCCACACTCGCTTTGATCCAAATGTTAAATCTACATCGCAAATTTTTACTATACTGACATTGACATGTCCAACATCACTAGTACAACTCAATCAAATACTATTTACATTTATAAATGGATGTTTCAGAATATGGTATATGAATAAGGGAAAATCCAGCATAGGTATAGGTACCTATGTCTTCAAAAATTCTACTAAATATTTAGAAAATATATTCAGTTCTATGAGTATTTTATGCTGGTAGCAATTATGCCACTTATAACTTCGCATTTACAGTGTAATAACACTCATGTTATAGCATTAATAATTAAGGTGTGTTCACAGCGATACAATTAGTAATTAAGCTTAGAAATTACAAGTAATGACATCTAAAGTTAACGTTCACAGCAATAAAATGGATCATACATTGTGTTAATATTGTTTCTGTGAATGCAAGCATTAAGGATTGTTCACAGCGAAATAATTAGTAATTAAACTTAGAAAATTACAAATAATAATCTAGTTTGTATTATGGCAAGCAATGTTAACATTCCAAGCAACACAATTAATGATAAATTTTGTTGCTGTGAACGTTAACCTTGTATGTCATACAACAAACTGGAATTATTACTTATAATTTCTAAGCTTAATTACTAATTCTTTAGCTGTGAACAATCCTTTACTTGTCATAAAACAAGATTATTATTTGTAATTTTCTAACCTGTGAATACAGCTAATTACTAATATATCATAAAATAACAAATGACTACTTTAAGGTAATTTTTGACTGATATTTTATAATTTAGGTGATTTGTTGATCTTGGAAATAAATTGTTGAGTTATAGAGACTATATTATAACAGAATATTATTGAGGTTTGGTAAATGCAGTACGGGTATAGTTTGTAGTTTGGTACAGACGTCGAATTGTGTATCTATAGTAATAATATGGCTGCAGGTGACGCGGACGCCGACGCCTGTGACATGGCGCCTGGGCGGGCCGTTGCCATGCCGACGTGCTAATACTCTCCCGGCGCCAAACACCGCGACGCGACACACTATAAACGTTTTACCTACATATCTACTCGAATTCATAAAAAATGATTTTTAACAACAAAACAGTGAAATATGCAGTGTATAAATTTCTCACGCCTAACAAAATCATAATATTATCAAAAGATAAAAAACATGTATAGATAAAAGAATCAAACGTTTTGTTTATTATTATTTTTTTGTAAGTGTAAGCGCGAGATATGTCTTTAGGGAATGATTATATGTGCACACATTGGTTGGCTTTTTGATAAATGTATCGGGGCCTGTCACTGCCGATGACTGGTCAAAATGTTGACAGTATATGGCCAAGTTTTCTATAAACGTCTCGAGTGGCCTTATTGAGATTCATCATCACTCATATTTTTTTAACAACTATTGTTTACTCAAATAGTTTCACAGCCCATAGCTTTTCAAATCCTCTTCAATTCCCATACCTGATGTGTGATGCTTAAAAACCACTACGCCACCACGTCAATATGACGCGTCATTTCATGGATTTCGTTGACAACAAAAACAGATTTTATTGTAGAAACAGAAATAAACAGACACAGACATTAGCATGCTAGGAGATTTTGATACTCATCCAGTATCCAGTAGTTCGCAATACGGAAAAACGTACATATTTGGTGATCTGGTAAAACCGACAACTGATACTGTCCATGTCCAATGTAAGAAGAAAACAATTGTCAATAAATTCGTTGACGTTGGGGACTTGCTTACATTGCGTTGGATCCAAAGATATATACAGAAACTTTCCGTAAAGCGAATAGGTTCATATTTTTTTGTAACTTTGTCAACTGTTTTCCTATATACAACCCCATATGACAGTAAAGTTCACCTTATAAAAAATAGAGAGAAAAATATCCAGCAAGAAATTAGGTATTCATGTAAGCGAGTCCAACCGTCTATTTTTCTGGATTTCCATCCTCCATTTCTTTTCAACGCACCGGAACCCTCTTTCAGTTGCCTTTGTCGCACTCGCATGCTCTGGAATCTCCACGGGGATGCAATTGTGTGGATTATTTTCGATTCGTTTACCATGTAGACGTGCGCAGTTCATTCTAGGAATCTAGATTTATACCCCCTGCAAAAACGATCATTCTCCCCAATTCTAAATTTCGGTATGAAACGATTCAAACATTGAGGCTCCCAGATTGTAGTATGCTGTGCCATGTCTGCAGATTCCGGACTGGTGTTCTGATTCGATTACGGCATCGAGCTGGAGCCGGAGCCGGTGCCGCCCGGAGTTCCGGTTGCGCTCGTATTCCTTTAATCTCGATATTCGTGAGTAATAATGCTCTCTTTGTGTGTTTTGCACTAATCAACATATATTTTTATCACGCCGTACCGTATGTACACAAGGGCTATAGTATTCGGTCGTGTTTCTTTTTTATTACGATTGTAGTATTTTAGCTCGTTGGATTCAATTATTTTTCTAGGCGTAGAAATTCGTTTCACGTCTTTCTGATTTCGAAAATTCATATACATGGATGAATATCGCTCGTAAGATCAACTTTGTGGACTTATCTTCTGGGATAGTATTGGAGCAATTCGCTGGATATCATATTCTCTGGTTAAATAGTCGATGAAATATAAATGAAAGAATTGTTTGTGACGTTAATAATATACGAACATGTTCTGGTGTATCGTTAGTGGTAAATTGATTGTTGTACCACTAGGGATCGCTCTAGGGCTAACCTACCCTTCTCTCTGTTACAGACGCCCTAAACCTCAAGGGACAGGTGTCGTATAACAAAATGTTCCCACATTTGCGCATAGCATACAACACTATATACGTATATCATACATCACACACATTTTCGCCTTCTTTACAATCTTGGAGAAAGTCTAAAAGAAAGTATCGTAATCCAGATATTTTTAAACTTGTAATTTTTACGGAAATTCTGTAAAACCTTGATGTACATGTTAAATAGTGATTTTCCGGTAAATGGTACATTTTTCTATAAAACTTTTCAAACAAAAGTTGTTAGACATTTTAATATCTTAAACTTTTATAAGATACATTTTTCTGTAAGTCATGCCGTTTCTGAAATATTGACCAAGTTGTATGAACGAAGCACTATTTCCGGTTTAAGATATTATTATTAAGCGATTGAACTGTATTATTTTCGTCATATTTATATTCGTTTATTCGTTATGTATGTCTGTTTATAGTATATCTTTTCTTCTTCCATTATTCCTCGTATATTATGTGGTAGAACGAAAAGGCAGGTTGGGCAAAAGGGTAAACCGAGGGTGGCATCTGAGGGTGCAACGAGGCGTGAACAGCAGTATAGCGGGTTGTGAAGCCGGGCCAGGCCAGGCCAGCGACTAACAGCATTGTTGCCAACCGACTGAACACGGAATCGCCTCGGCTAATCCTATTGTCGAATTTACAGGGCTCGCTGATCATTTGCCGGGAATAAAGAAACGTGCACTGTATGCGAACACAGTCACTACACTGCCAGCAAAACAACACCAAAAATATTCACTTATAATACGTGACACTTGATTGCAATTGTAAGAATTTTAAAAATACACCGGTATCGGTGTTCTTTTGCTGTATTATTGGGTAGGTCATTTTTTTTTTCAACTGATGTCGAATGTGTCAGATGTGTGAAATCCTGTAGAGGAGATTACATATAGCCAAAGCAAAAGGGACATGTGTAACACCGTGTAATTGTAATCCTGTTTAAGGAGTTCTACATCTGTTCAAATACGCACACGTTCGTATATGAGAGCTTTAAAATGTATCTATTTATTCTAATAGTAGGCACCATGTGCCCATAGCATATACAGAATACAGTTCACTCCGATCCATCTGTCTGAATATTTTGACTGGTTGCGAATTTCCTTGTATTTAACCTAACACTACATAAATAAGGCATTTACTTACACGGCTTTTCCTTGTGAGCAGCGGTTTTTAACTATTAAGGCCTTTTGGTTAACAATTTGAAAAAATGTTATAGGTATGTTTTACAATTTTTTATAGAATAAAGGATTGTTCACAGCGAAACAATTAGTAATTAAGCTTAGAAAATTACAAATAATAATCTAGTTTGTATTATGAAAAGCAATGTTAACATTCCAAGCAACACAATTTATGATAAATTTTGTTGCTGTGAATGTTAACATTGCTTTTCATAATACAAACTAGATTATTATTTGTAATTTTCTAAGCTTAATTACTAATTGTTTCGCTGTGAACAATCCTTTATTCTATTCTTTTCTTTATTCTATTGTTCACAGCGAAACAATTAGTAATTAAGCTTAGAATATTACAAATAATAATCTAGTTTGTATTATGAAAACCAATGTTAACATTCCAAGCAACACAATTTATGATAGATTTTGTTGCTGTGAACGTTAACCTTGTATGTCATACAACGAACTGGAATTATTACTTATAATTTCTAAGCTAAATTTCTAAATCTTTAGCTGTGAACAATCCTTAATTTGAAAATAATTTATTATATATATATATTTTAAAATTGAAAATTATAATATTTAATAATTTTTTACGGCCTTTGGGTTAACAATATGAAGAAATCTTGTAGATATAAAATATCTTAGAATTTGTATTAGAAGTTTTGGGTGTTTTAATTATTTGAGTAAGGGTAGTATTAAGGGGGGCTCTAAATTTTGGGGCCCTATAACTCGGAAAGTATACAGGCGATTGGATTTAAATTGCAAGCGGATTCAAATGGGATACCAAATAATATGTGTACCAAATTTGGTGTGAATCGCACCGGTACCTTCAGAGGAGTAGAGGGCACAAATTTGGTCTTACGAGCGAGCGACGACTAACATCCAAGTCTATAAGTTATATATATTTTTGGATTCAGGGTGACGAGATAAACATTTTTTGTAAAAAAAAAATTGATTTGACAATGCTACAGATACATGCCGAATACTTTAGCTTCTTCGGTACTTCATACGACTAAAAAGGCATTGATGCAGACTAGTATATAATATAATGAACACTTAAAATATAATCCGAAAGTAATCAATTATAGAATCAGACATATATTATAAAATATTTTATTAGTTATTGTCGTATTAATTCGTGGATTTTTCACAACACGCGAGTTGAATTGAAGCAATGCCCATTTTATAATGTTCTGACTGGGTGTACGCATCAGACATGCATATATACAAGAGTTAAGAGGATTTTCCAGTAGTTGACCAGAACCCGCATTTGTCTCAGTGCGAGATGTGAATGCCAAGTACATGCTAAATCCTTTAACTTATAGCCCAGATATAGCCGTTTTATGATGCTCTCTGTTTCTGGTTCTCTCATCGTAAGCACCCCGATTCGAATTCTATATGCGCAAAACGATTCTATATATGTAGTAATCCGAAAATTGCAACTCACAGATTATTGTTCACATGAACATCAAATGGTTTATAAAGTACAAAAAAATAAAATAGCTCTCATCGCGGGAGGAACAATTAGAATCGTATCTAAAACTGAACAAAGGATTTTTGCTCAGATTAATTACCTTATACACGGAGTATCGCAGTACAATTGTCCACGATACAGAATGCACCATGGACTATCATAGAGCATGGTATGACATTTTTTACAGCGGGCACATTTTTTGTGATAGTAATCGCCGTTATTATTCTCGATCGTTGTTCCGTCTGATTGACTGCAAACGACACATTTCTGTAACAATAACAACTATTACAAACATCTATCCAGAAATAAACAATTATTTATGAAAATTCATAGACATAGCATTTGAATCATAAAACAGTTGCAATTTCTGAGAAATTTCTCAAATAAAACTGCAATAAAAACAATGAGGGGGTTTCTTTTCATCCAAGGAAATAAAATTTGTGATTATTGTCGTAAGACATATATAATTTGAGTTGATTACAAATTTAATAGTTCCTTGAAATGAGTAGGTAAACACTGCAACATTTTGTGCTCTATAATTATCATTAAGACTGCACAAATACTATTAATTTTTATTGCTCGCGAATCAAATTATAGCGCTTAGATATACAATGTTTTGTTGTTTTATTGCTAGACTTATATGGGACTCTACGCAACTCTGTAGACCTGGAAGTTTGTTAAAGTATTAAACATTGATTGAATCCACTAAAGTTTACTATTATATAAACAATTTAATATTTTATTAAAATTTACGCACTTAAATAAAATTACAGCAATACTATTTCTTTAATAATAAATGTCATTGTTTATATTAACGAAGAAATATATTTTAATAGTATAGTACATTGTTCATAAGGCCCTAAATATATCAAACATAATGCTTGAATTTTGCAAACAATTATAGGACAATTCTATAATACGACCAATTCCATAATTATCTTAAATATATACACAAAATTACAGTAATTAATAATTTTACTATATTTTATTCATGCTACGACTGCAATGAAACGAAACAATATATATTTATTGTAACTACATTGAAAGAAACTTGTCTTTATAGTTAATAAATCATTAATTGAACCCTTCTTTTTGGAAAATTGTCCAATTTCAATATTACACAATTTATTCATTATTAATTAAACTAGTCTATTTATTACGACATTATTTATTTGAGGTTACTATGTATACTCTAAGGTAAATTTATTTAATGGTAATTGATTTGCGATTAAATTCAGAAAAAAAACAAGTTTAGGTATGCGTCCAGCCTTATAAGATTACTTTGATAAAAAAACAATTTTAGTGCATATTTTTAAATTCAAAATAATATTTAATTTTTTTTTATGGCCTTTGAGTTAACAATATGAAAAAATCTTGTAAATATAAAATATCTTAGAATTTATAGTAGAATTTTTGAGTGTTTAAATTATATTTATAATGGCAGTATTAAGGGGGGCTCCAAATTTCGGGGCCCTATAACTCGGGAAGTATACGGGCGATTAGATTTAAACTGCAAGTGGATTCAAATGGGAAATAATATGTGTATCAAATTTGGTGTGAATCGCTCTGGTACCTTCAGAGAAGTAGAGGGCACAAATTTGATCTTACGAGCGAGCGACGACTAACATCCAAGTATTTAAGTTATATATATTTTTGGATTCAGGGTGACGAGACAAACACTTTTTGTTAAGGAAATGTTTTAGTCCGAGAATGCTACAGACATATGACCGAATGCTTTAGCTTCTTCGGTACTTCGTACGGCGAGCTAAAAATATGAAAGTTCTATGTAAAATGATTTATGAAAAAGAATATTCCATGTATGGGGATTGATGTTTCACTCATATGTTAATATGTAATTTGTATTCAAAAATGAAAATATGTTTCACGGTTACGTGTAGATATATAGTAATTATTAAAACATATATATTAGTTATGGTTGCCCGAGCAACAAGATAAATAGACCAATCAATCTTGCACGGATTAGATGTGATCCATCACATCACATCACATACACGACCCTTCTTTTCCTGGTTACACCATAACGGGATTTCGAAAAAAATCATTTCACATATTTCAAATACAAATCTAATAATTCGTTAGTGTTTATAGTTTTTGTCATTTTTATAGCTATTTAAACATTTAAATGGGAGTTAAATATAATATAATAAGGAATGAAAGATTCTCGTATAAAATATAAAAAATCAATGGTAAATCTGGACCATAAGTTACAAGCGTGTTATGCTGCTTTTCTATAACATAATATAAGATATGCACGGTCAACTTTGTCGGCGACACCGCCGCGGTTATGACAATATGATCTATAGCCGACCCCGCTGATCTATAGCTTTTATATTTTTCGGTTAATATTTTTTACCCGAACAGAGTGATATCAAAAGGCTCGCTGTCTCTCTTTCTTCTGTCTGCTATCCTGTTTTATTTTATTTTTTTATTATTATTGTTAATTCTAGTGTTAACTGCTGGCTGAATGGCACAAAGTCAGCTGTGAATAATGCTAAGGTAGGTACACATACATGAATCCGACGTTATTTATAATGTTGGCAAGCGTGCATCGGATCTCTGTGTGTGTGTGTGTCTGTGTGTGTAGGTGTTAAAGTAGTCGCAGTCGAGATTTATAAAAAAATCATAATAAATTTCAGCTTGTATCGCGCGTTATACAAAAGATTTAAACGAATGGGGTTTTTGTTATTGTTAGGTTGGTACGATACGGTGTCGCGGGGATCTAACCATAAATTGTTTTCAAATAACAACGATTTTCAATCATTCTTTCTTTAAATCAAAAATATATATGTGTAAAAAGGAGCTAACAATACTTAAGGAACGTTTACTACAAAAAATATAAAAAAACATTTCAGAAATTTATAGAAAATAGTGAAGAAAAATCGTATAAAGTTAAATTATTTGAATACATTAAAATTTAAACCTTATTTTGTAAATGTTTTGGATCTGTTTTATCAACGAAAGAAAGCAAATTAAACAAACATATAGGTACAAGCACCAATGGCTTTAGCTCGCCAAATAATCCTGATAGTGGGATAAGAAAAATATATTATTAGTCCTGATTTTTAAAACTGAAATACCAACATGCACGGAAATAATTAATATTAATATTATAATGGCCTTTTGGTTAACAATTTGTAAAATTATCTTACAATATTTTGATAAAATAAAATTTTAGTACATATTTTAAAATTCAATATTATGTTTAATAATTTTTTACGGCGTTTGAGTTAACAATATGAAATAATCTTGTAGACATAAAATATCTTAGAATTCTTAGTAGAATTTTTGGGTGTTTTAAATATTTTTATAAGGGCAGTATTAAGAGGGGCTCTAAATTTGGGGGCCATATAACTCAGAAAGTATAAGAGCGATTGGATTTAAATTGCAAGCGGATTCAAATGGGATACCAAATAATATGTGTACCAAATTTGGTGTGAATCGCTCCGGTACCTTCAGAGGAGTAGACGCACAAATTTGGTCTTACGAACGAGCGACGACTAACATCCAAGTATATAAGTTATATATATTTTTGGATTCAGGGTGACGAGACAAACAGTTTTTGTTAAGGAAATTTTTTGATCCGTGAATGCTACAGACACAAGACCGAATGCTTTAGCTTCTTCGGCGAGTTAAATTTAAGATTTAGCTAGATTTTTGCTTGTTTTTAAAAAGCTAGCAAAGTAGGCTTGAGGTCGTATCTCACGAGAATTGATTTTACTGCAATTCTAAGATAGATAAATACGAGAGAAAGGAATATATATATATATATATATATATATATATATATATATATATATATATATATATATATATATATATATATATATATATATATGTGTATATATAGAGGAAAGTCTGCATTGCCATGACATGAATAATGCAATGTGTATTTTCGTGTTGATCGTATAAAACAAGCGCGGTGTAAAACTCGAGCTCGGCTCCGCGTAACAGGATTATCTCTAGATCGATTCGTATTCAGAGAAGAGAAGAGAACACCACCACCACCACCGACTGACTACTGTAACCATTTCGTTCAATTCCCCCGCACATCTGTAGATCTGTGTGTCTGTGTTGTTTCTACCAAATTTTTATGCAAATTTACTTGGTACATGTACGAAATCCAATTTTGCACTCTTTGAGGAGACTACTTGATTAAAACTACTATAGGTGATGAATATTTTAGTATATACTCTTGTTACTTCAATGCGGATCTCCAGAAAAATAGTTTCAAAAATATACAATATTATTAAATACAATAACTGAGGCAAGTATTAATATGTTCAGCTCGTCTTACGCCAAGATTACACTGTGAAAATATTATGTACGAGTATTTCAAGTTAATACTATTTATTTTTGGTATAACTATTTATGTATTAAGTATATAAATATACATTTAATTAGCTTAAATATTTTTATTTTAAATATATTTGCTCAAATATCCATTTTTCTCACTATATAATCAATTTTGACGGAAAATATAACAATTAATGTTTACTGTCTTATAAAGAAAGTATAAAAATCATTAATAAAATCGGTAGATTTGAGGTTTTCAGAGTACAATTTTACTATTGTCTGAATTGTGTGTATTTGTGCCTAAATTATATTAGATTTTGGGTGTAATCACACAGTTAGAGCGAAGAGGGGTCTTTACTAGGTGATTAAAATTGATTTTTCTATTTAAAAAATCGATTTAAAATGTGCAAGATAACGAAATATCGATATAATCTATTAAATTTTACATTTTAAATAGTCCTCGTCGATTCTCTATCGATTTTTAACAAATATGAACCGGTTTTTCGCGATTTTTTGGTATATGTTGCGACAAAAAAGCTTTAAAGAGGAAATTTCAACCGGAAGTGCTTGTTTACCCTTGTTATTCTTTAAGTATCATGTGTCATTTTTAACATACGACTCAATAGCAATAGCATTATTGCACAGTATATGCAGCAATCTTAAAATTTAATGTATTTAATTGTAAATTCATTCTAGAGGAGTTAATATTGTATATTGTATTTCGTATATTTTTTTGCTATACTGAAAAAAAAATTGGAATAAATTTACATATTTTTTATTAAAAAACTATTTTGCTGAATTTGGTAAATTTAATTTAAACGTATAATTACGATTTTAAATTGCAATTCTGCAGGAATTCTTGTAAATATCCAATTTTTACAGTGTAGGGTGCAAAAATATAATAAAATGCAAATACGAAACGAAATGTATAATTTATATAAGCTAATGTATTTTAAGAGGCCAAAACAATGTTTCGCAAATGATTCTTATATACGATTATAAGAGCTATAATCGTGGGTTATTGCATTTTATAGGTATTTAATTATGTTTAATCGCGCGTTTATAGTAACCGTTACAGTTTTCGATTGCAATCTGAAACGCTGAGCGCTGAGTTGCGGGAACATTAAAAAGAAAGTATGAAAATAAAATAGAATAACAGAAGTGCCACCGTGGTGGTACTTGGTGGGAGATTCTGTAGGAGGACCGCGGAATAGTCCCGCCTCGAAGAACACACCAATGACAGGCTGGAAGAAAAACATTTTTAAAACATCAAAGACTAAAGTGAAACATTACCAAGTTGGTTTTTTCAAATATTTCGATGCATTTTTATATTTACGTAATATTTAAAGGCATTTAACAAAATATGGAAAATATGTAGTTGTTAGCTCGCCGTACGAAGTATCAAAGAAGCTAAAGCAATCGGTCGTGTGTCTGTAGCATTCTCGGATCAAAACATATCCCAAAAAGTGTCGCCCTGAATTCAAAAATATATATAACTTGGATGTTAGTCGTCGCTCGTCGTAAGACCAAATTTGTACCCTCTATATCTCTGAAGGTACCGGAGCGATTTACACCAAATTTGGTACATATATTATTTAGCATCCTATTTGAATCCGGTCGCAGTTTAAAACCAATCGCCCGTATACTTCCTGAGTTATAGGGCCCCAAAATTTGGAGCCCCCCTTAATACTGCCCTTATAAAAATAATTAAAGTACTGAAAAATTCTACTAGTAATTCTAAGATATTTTATATCTACACGATTTTTTCATATTAATAACCCCAAGGCCGTAAAAAATTATTAAATTATTTTTATTTATTTTGAATTTTAAAATATGCACACAAAAAAATATATCTAAAACAGTTATTATATTGTTATATCGCTGAATGCATCGCATAGGTGCGTTGTACCTAAGCTTGTTATATTTATCACTAATTTATCTTTTTCTCAGTGTATAATAGTTTAATTAATTAATCATTTAATTATTGACTTTCCTTATTAAACTGAACTACAAATTTTGCTGCAATAAACAATAATAAAAAAAAAATCTACCGGCCAAAATTCCACCATTGACGATATGTGGCCATCTGTAAAATTCTGTAATAAGTGCTTACTGCGAACATGTCACCAATATAACGAACGTAATGACAGAGCGTCACGCAGCACACCGTGTGGCGCGTGATAGTTGCGTCACGCACATCAAGCTCACTATTGTGGTTGAACGCGTGGGCGTGCGCATATTGTGACAGCTTTAATTCACGCGCATAATTCACTTAAGTGTACATTATTATTTTGTTACACACATACATATGTATGTGTGTAGGTTACATATGATGCATTTTGTTTGCCATTGCAGTCTGTATTATAAATAAAAGAATATAATACTGTGATGGCAAACAATTGAACATAAACTTGTATAAGAGTTGACATATACCGAGAACCGAGGGCACACAACATAATGGATATACATTTCTCGAAAAACTTGCTAGAAATTTTAATATTGTCAACTTTTATAAGAATAACTTTTCTTGTAACTCATACACCATTTTCTAGATATTGAAAAAAGTATAAAATATAGCATGATGATATGAGACATGTATAATTTATTTATACGTGAAATGCGCCCCTGTGTTTCCATCATGATTAGATTAGCGGGCAAAAACGAGCAAAACTCTTCAAAGCGTGCAAAAACAAACACAGATAAAAAATATTGTGTCGCGCGTGATTCAGGCAGGGGATGTGAACGTACCTATATAACGTGAACATTGTTACAACACACGACCCGGACGATATGTAATAGAATTATATGTCCGGCAGTCAGTGGTAACACAAATACACACACACACACGCACACTGCCTGTATACATGTGTGTGAGTATACTGCTGACTGTGCGGGGGAGAATCGAACAAGTGAAAATCAAAGCCCCGGACTAACTCAATCAGCGACACGGAAGACCCCAACCTATAGAAAGCTACATCAGCCATTCTCAGCTCTATATCATCATATTTTTATTTCATACACAAAATATTGCAGTTCCCATCAATTTTCACCCAACATTTATAGATTAAACATAGATAATCAACGATAAACTACGAATTTACTATTTATAAATGCACAACGGAACTACTAGCGCCATCTAATACCTAACAAGCGAACTACATCGTAGTATCACCAACATTTACACAACCACCCTCACACAACGGGGTTAAAAAATTAATTAATATTGAACTTTCGTTATCATTTATCATTATTGCTCTGCCTAAACTAAAGTAGAAACTGGCGTATCACCAAAATTTAAACCATTTCCACCCAATGATTAAAAAAAATTAATATATTCGTTAAGATTCAACGGAATTGCTCTTCAGGTTCATCAATTACCACATAATTTGCATAAGACAACGCAGGAATAGTCATATCACCAACATTTACACTATCATTTGCACACATTAAAAAACTTATGTTGAATAAAATCAAAATTAACATAAGCGGTCAATCATTCAACATAATTGTTCTTTAAGCCCCTAAGTTATCACATCTTTTCCAAAAGACAACACAGGAACAGTCGTATCACCAACATTTACAGCACCATTTCCATAAAAAAAATAAGTTGAATAAATTCAAAATTACCCAATTTAACATTATTGCTCTTCTGGTTCACAAGTTATCACATCATTTCCAAAAGACAGCACAGGAACAATCATATCACCAACATTTACACAATTTTCATACAATAAAAAAAAAATATATAATCAAAATGACCAAATTCAACATTATTGCACTTCAGGTTCACAAATTATCACATCATTTCCAAAAGACAACACAGGAACAGTCATATCACCAACATTTACATAATTTTCATCCAATAAAAAAAAAAAACAATCAAAATGACCAAATTCAACATTATTGCACTTCATGTTCCCAAATTATCACATCATTTCCAAATGACAACACAGGAACAGTCATATCACCAACATTTACACCATTTTCATACAATAAAAAAAATTGAATACAATCAAAATGACCAAATTCAACATTATTGCACTTCAGGTTCACAAATTATCACATCATTTCCTAAAAACTACACAAGAACAGTCGTATCACCAACATTTACAAACAACAAAAAAAAAAAAACAACAAATTTAACATAATTGGTCTTCAGGTTCCCAAATTACCACATTATTTCCAAAAGACAACACAGGAACAGTTATATCACCAACACTTCTACACAATGATTACAACAATAAAGTTGAATAATATAAAAATTAACATGTTCGTTATCAATCAACATAATTGATCTTCAAATTCACAAATTACCACATTATTTCCAAAAGACAACACAGGAACAATCGTATCACCAACATATACACTATCAATCCCATACAATGATTACAACAATAGTGTTAAATAATATTCAAATAACATGTTCATTATCAATCAACATAATTGATCTTCAAGTTCACAAATTACCACATTATTTCCAAAAGACAACACACAGGAACAGTCGTATCACCAACATTTACACTATCACTTCAACACAATGATTACAACAATAAAGTTGAATATGAAAATCAACATGTTCGTTATCAATCAACATAATTGATCTTCAAATTCACAAATCACCACATTTTTTCCAAAAGACAACACACAGGAACAATCGTATCACCAACATTTACACTATCAATCCCATACAATGATTACAACAATAGTGTTGAATCATATTCAAATAACATGTTCGTCAACAATCAACATAATTGCTCTTTCGGTTTATCAACTACCCATAATTTGCACAAAAAGATAACCAAACACATCACCAACATTCACAGCACATTTCCAAACAATGATTTAATATCAATAACAATCGTTTAATAGGAAATACATTTGTTTCAGAATGTACACAAGTACATTTTCCTACTATTCCATAAATTCTTAATCAAACTACTGAATTTATATTACTAATCATAGAGAACAACATTTACAAGCTTAATACTACTTTGAAAACAATATAATGGACATAAATACCTTAGAAATCATAGTTGTACGGCACTAAGAACTGCTGTTAGTCTGGAGCACTGTTCAAAATTCTTTGCTGATCTACAATCAAATAGACAACCAATAGCGGTATAGGCGTTCACTAAACCTTGCTTGTGATTGGTCGTAGGGGAAGTGATTGCAGTTTTGCACGGCTAGACATTTTAGCGGGTAAAACCGACGGCCAGACATTTTACGACGTCTAGACGTCACACCCATGGCGCCAGACAGTAAGCGGGAAATTTGAATTTTGCTTTTTAAATATCCTGAAAATGGGAACATAATTAAATATATTTGCATTATTTATGTTTATGATGTTGTTCTGGCAATTCAGATGGGTTGAATTAGCATGGAATTGGATGAAACAAGGGAATTGAATTCTTCATATAAACAATTCCGTTGTTTCATCCAATTTTATAACATTTCGCAATGCAATTTTGAATTATTGTGTTTGGAAAAGAGTAGAATTTTAAATTTAATGGTATTTCAAAGAACATTAGATTAACTGAGTTGTTATTAATTACCATAAGGGTGAATCACTAATTTTATTTAGCGTTTATTAGCGATGGTTGAGTTTGTTGTGCGATCATGTTGTAGTTTTAAGTAATTTGAAAATGTTTATGTTTATGATGTTGTTGTGGCAATTCAGATGGGTTGAATTAGCATGGAATTGGATGAAACAAGGGAATTGAATTCTTCATATAAACAACCGGTTTCGAGGATTGAAGGAATATTCAATTCCGTTGTTTCATCCAATTCTATAACATTTCGCAATGCAATTTTGAATTATTGTGTTTGGAAAGGAGTAGAATTTTAAATTTAATGGTGTTTCAAAGAACACCAGATTAACTGAGTTGTTATTAATTACCATAAGGGTGAATCACTAATTTTATTTAGCGTTTATTAGCGTTGGTTGTGCGATCATGTTGTAGTTTTAAGTAATTTGAAAATGTTTGGTAGGAATACTAGTATTTCTAGGGATGCAAGATTATGTGTGTATATAACTTCACTCCTTTTCAATCTTTCTCCATTCCACTCTATTCTTTTACCATTTATACTAATTAAACAATGTTGAATTAGTGCCTACGTTAATGTATGGAAATTGGGAATGGAGTGGAGATGATTGATTTGCGAATTATTTGTGGTGTGTCAAGAAGAAGATGATTCGGTTTTGTTAAGATTAGGATATTTTCATGAAGAAATAAATAAACCATATTAATTGTATATACAATTTATTAATAAAGAAAAAGTGCAAATTTACATAATATTTGATATATAAAAATATATAATTAACATATTTTCCAAATGAGTATTTAAACAAATACAATATTTCAAAATAAGAAATTGTAGGAACATAAAATTACATAATAAAATTAGCAATAAATTGTTTTAATGATTATAGTACGTATATTGCTATTTGTTTATAGGCCGTTTTGATGTATTTCCCCCCATTAGAAATAATAACAAAATATTTTATTTTATATAAAAATAGTAAAAATTACAAAATCAATCATTTTTGCCGGACAAGTACACTGCTTTGGACAACACCACCTGGATATCCATTGACGGAAAATTTTGCAACAATTTCACATTGGACGGAAAATCACTGGTTAAAATTTGCAATCGTAAAAGCCTACACAAAACACCCAATCAAAAACAACAACAAGAACTACCGAACAACATACATAATCATGGCACAGCAGATATCAATCAGGAAATCGAACCGATTTTCATCAGCAAACAATGAATCCCAAATCCTCAGTACATCTGGCAACGGAAATTCTTGCGAAAGCATCAAAGTTAACCATCTATTACAAACAAAAATTAATACCTAGTAAACATTCAAAATTAATGTAACAAACCTGAAACTGTAGTATTGGGGGCGCAGCTCTAGCTGCTGGAGCCGTGACCACACATCTGGGTCATGGCTCTTTAACTCTTGAATCAAGCGAATCATCATATTATTAATGCCGCAATCGGCTTCATCTAATGTTTTAATAAAGAAATCACGGATTTCCGACATGAGGTTTGTAAAGCAAAAGAAACAATCAGCTTCTGCGTGCTCTATAATTATTTATTTATTCGGTTTTAATGATTACAGATTGCAAACTCTGGTTTGAATCGAACAATTCAGGGATTTTATACCTCTAAATTCGAGATCTGGATCAGATGCAAAAGTGTAATAAATTGGACCGATTATTTCGTTCATACCCTGAACGTAACCTTGTCCAGGATTTAATTTCGCATACAAAAATAAAATACGTTCGACCACCTCCCAATGAGCCTCCATTCCTTCTGGCATTGGAGCATAGTCTTCCGTGGCTTTTTTAATCGATAAAGCGATCTAACATATTTACAATTCAATTAATTATTGTAAATATTCAACGATTTTAAGATTAGATTAGTTCGTTTAACATTGCACTAAGTTTGGAACAATCATAATTGCGTAATATTAATCAGTAAATTGTTGTTCGGAAATGGAAGACTTTCTATTTTGCCAAGACAATTTTTTAAATAATTTAATGTACGTAAACTAAAACTAAACTCTTCATTTTTTTAATTCGTTGATTTTTAGCGAAATAATATTGAAAGAAGTGTTTCAAATACGAAATCTATAGTATATTTGTATTTTTCAATACAATTTTCAGTGTGTTAGGTGTTATTTGGCGATAAATTAGTATTTATCTGGTAAAGTGCACTGTGCACTATTTTTAAATTATTTTTTTCCTAATTTTGCAGCATATATTTAAATTTTTATTATTATTGAAAGATTCTACATTAAATTTTAGTGCTATTAAAGAAGATTTCATAATTTTAGTGCAATAGACTGTGCAATTGCAAAGTTGGGAAACAAAATTAAAAATAGTGCACAATGCACCAGATAAAGACTAATTTCATTTTCATAAAACCTTCAGAAATAAATAAATGGTTAAATAAGGATGTATTCTGATGCGTACCTGCTACTGAATCAAGCAGCATACAAGCAAATTTTTTTTAAAAACGATTTAACATTTACACAAGTATAATAAAAAAATTGTACCTTTGTAATTCCTAAACCTTTGCGTTCAACATTCGCCGATTTTAAGATAGTTCTTTGAACCCGCGAATGCAGCCGCTTCACGCCCATACTATTCACAATTTGTTCACATGGAAATTCGGTGGACTGTTGAAAAAATGATATATCGGGACATAGTCGCCGGACATCTTTGTCAATTTGTAACAGCACTTCATTGTCTTTGAAGAACGCTTGCCACTGACTGTCCGCATTAAAATTTAACGGATGGTCTGCGAATGTTACGTCGCCGTCCGTCTCCTTTGAGCCAGGCATTACAATCATTTCAGCTAGCAACCATAATGTAATGAATATCTTTCTTTGAATAATTAGTGCCTAATTAGTGCTTATTCGCAGTTATACCAAAATGGTGCCAACTCTATTACAATCATTTCAGCTAGCAACCATAATGTAATGAATATCTTTCTTTGAATAATTAGTGCCTAATTAGTGCTTATTCGCAGTTATACCAAAGTGGTGCCAACTTCACGCTAGCACCTAAACTTTAAATATATATTTTTAATTTAATATTTAGTGCCACATTAGTGCTAATTGGTAATAGTGCTAGCACTAATTTTATATTTTTGATTGTCGTTTTTATAAATATCAGATTTTTTAAATGAAATATTTAGTGCTAATTTATGCTTTATATATATATATACTTAAATTCAATATTTTGTGCCAAATTAGTGCTCATTGGTAATAGTGCTAGCACAAATTTTATACTTTTATTTACATGTTTATAGATATACTTAAATTTAGTGTCAAACTAGTGCTAATTGGTAATAGTGCTAGCAATAAATTTATATTTTGATTAAGTTTTTGTACATTATTTTTTAAATTTAGTATTTAGTGCCAAATTAGTGCTAATTGCTTGCACTAATTTTATATTTTGATTACGTTTTTATAATTAATACGTTTTAATTTAATAATTAGTGCCAATTTAATGTTTTTTTTATAAATATCATAATGCTTAAATTAAAAATCTAGTGTCAAACTAGTGTATAATTGGTAATAATGCTAGCAATAAATTTATATTTTGATTAAGTTTTTATACATTATTTTTTAAATTTAGTATTTAGTGCCAAATTAGTGCTAATTGCTTGCACTAATTTTATATTTTGATTACGTTTTTATAATTAACACGTTTTAATTTAATAATTAGTGCCAATTTAATGTTTTTTTTATAAATATCATAATGCTTAAATTAAAAATCTAGTGCCAAATTAGCGCTAATTGGTAATAGTACTAGCACTAAATTTATATTTTGATTAAGTTTTTATAAATCACACATTTTTAAATTGAATATTTAGTGCTAATTGTATGCACTAATTTTATATTTTGATTAAGTTTTTATAAATAACATATTTTTTAATTTAATAATTAGTGTCAAATTAATGTTAAATTTTTATAAATATGATGCTTAAATTAAAAATCTAGTGCTAATTGGTAATAGTGCTAGCACTAATTTTATATTTTTAATAAGTTTTTATAAATTACATATTTCTAAATTGAATATTTAGTGCCAAATTAGTGCTAATTGCTTGCACTAATTTTATATTTTGATTACGTTTTTAAAAATAACATATTTTTTAAATTTAATAATTAGTACCAAATTAATGTTTATTTTTTTATAAATATCATAATGCTTAAATTTAAAATCAAGTGCCAAATTAGTGCTGTTTATAGGTTAGAATAATACCTATAAATTGTTTGTATAATTCGCGTCTCCGCGATAGAACCGAGCTCCAACTGCCCCGTTCCGGAGGTAGATAGTTTAAAAGCAGTTTCCAACATAGCGCACGTTTGCCCTGTTCGTCAGGAATGCCTAGAATGTCGCCAAATTAAATACGCCCTCCGTTCCGTTCTCACCACATAGAAAATTACCATTAAATGCAAGAGTTTTTACAGTTTTTATATCTATAATATCATTCTGTAATACATCATCGAATTCCTTAAGTCTGTAATTAAATATTTAGAAATATTTTACAAATTATTATACAGAAAATACATACTTAGCTCTATATAAAGCCATATTTATCTAAAAATTGAGTAATTGACATATATCAGCTGGGTAACACACGCGTGAAAACAGCAACAAACACCAATATTAGAAATTAATTATTTAATTCAAAACCTATTTAATATAAACAAATAATTACATAGAATACAATATATTTCGTGTACAAAACGTTCAAATAAATTAAATTTAAATATAATACTATGTTCAGATTCCTGATTTTAAACGATTGTGCACAAAATCACAGCTATTCCAGGTAGACTATGTTATCAAACTCATGCTGTATTAAAGGACTAGGGCTATAATAAGTTTCCAATAAATTTATATAAGTGACCTTGTAAGTAAGAAAAAAGTTCTTCACGATTTACATAAGACAAAATTTCTGAACAGTTATTCAAATTTCGTGGCCGTACACAAAATTTGACCGGCAGCGACATCTCTTGATAGAAACGAATCGAAGTACAGTCAAAGCTATAAAATGACCGCAGTTGGACAGTTGTTACCTGGGACAGCTGTGATTTTGACGGTTGTGCCCATCGTATCAGCTGTCACCTGTCAAAGTACAACGTACTGAAGTAGAGCACAACAAGGCAGGAAATTATCTAACGTGAAATGTGCAGCACAAATAAACTTTAAATTTTATTATACAATAAATCATATTTGCTGTGCATTAAATAATAATATAATCAATACGATGATTATGTAATTCGCATAAAATGTATTTAAATGTAATTTTAAGCAAATTTTGTCTTGTTTTAAAATTAAATGTTTTCACACCTGTCCTGTGTTTTGTGGTTTATTCGTCAAAAATTTCTTTTGTACATTTATGATGTCATGTGAATTATATATCGCTAATAAAACTATTATTGTTTATCAATTCTGGTTGTACAATGGTGTTGCGAATTATAGAAACTAGATACATTAATAATGCGATAATGTGTTGACAAGTGTTTGTGAGTGAATGTGAACCGTATATTAAATAACGAATTATCCGTTGTACAAATGAGTGCGAAAGAAGAACATTTCATGCAATCCGTCAAAATAATTATTTGAGATGCTGTCAGCGAACAGCAAATACCAATGCAGTCATGCCCGTTCGCTGCCCGCATCTTTGTGCTCTATATGCAACAACGCGGCGCCCGAGAGTCTTCTGGATTTGTGTTTCGAGTTCATCGTGGACAACATCGAGACAGTGTGCGACCTGGGGCCGTTTAGCAAAGATTACAAACTTAGAGACGGTTTAGTACTTCCGGTCGAAATTTGCGAGAAACTGCTGCACGTCAAGCAGAAAGGTGTCGAGCGGTTAGATAACAGTTTTGTGAATATATTCCGCGATAAATTAGCGACGCGACTAAAACGAGTGAAATTGCGCAATACGTTCATCGACGACGGCGGCTTTAAGACAATTCTACGGCATAAACTAATCGAACTAGACGTATCGTATTGCCCGATTCTAACGGAGACATCGCTGCGATATATAACCGCGCATTCACAGTGCTTAACATCGTTGACCATCGGTGAACGCGTGAAAATACTGCCGACCTCATTATCGTCGACGAACCACTGGAAAAGTGAATATATCCAGCACGGTTACATCATTTTAGCGCCGAAATTAAAACGGCTCACAATTAAGAATGTCCATACCCCCGGCGATCCCACTTTTTTCCATTTGCTGCTCAAAACCCTTACACACCTCACGCACTTAGACCTCTCCGATTGTGGTGAGCTGGGGAATCTGTGTTTTCTTTCACAGCTCGGCAATTTAACATCGTTAATTTTGTACAATGTGGAAGGCATTCAAGATGCGGTTCCCTCGATTTTAAATTTGGTTAAATTGAAACATTTAGATATTTCGCAGTCGACGGAGCGCAGCGGCAAATATCGTAATGAAAATCATGTATTGTCGACAATTGTGGAACGGTTGCCATATTTAGTGTCTTTGGATATTTCCGGGACGAATCTGGCGGGCACCGGGGTGGCTGAATACAGTCCGGGGAAGCACACTGTGGTGCCCGCCTCGGATATCCCGGGACTTTGTACTCGGGTGCAAAATCCCTTTCAGTTTTTAGGGCTGTACGGGACATCCCATGGGGCTTGCCAACGCCATGACATACCCGCGAAAATGGTAAGATTACACCGGGACTGTCG
This sequence comes from Leistus spinibarbis, assembly GCA_933228885.1. Lineage (NCBI taxonomy): Eukaryota > Metazoa > Arthropoda > Insecta > Coleoptera > Carabidae > Leistus > Leistus spinibarbis. The sequence goes on along the minus strand of OW121804.1, from coordinate 4,957,377 downwards.
GCTCAACGTACGAAGTACTGAAGAAGCATTCGGTCGTGTGTCTGTAGCATTATCGGATCAAAACATTTCCTTAACAAAAAATGTTTGTCTCGTCGCCCTGAATCCAAAAATATATATAACTTATATACTTGGATGTTAGTCGTCGCTCGCTCGTTTTGTTTTTGTGCCCCCTACTCCTCTGAAGGTACCGGAGCGATTTACATCAAATTTGCTACACATATTATTGGACATCCTATTTGAATCCGCTCGCAGTTTAAATCCAATCGCCTGTATACTTCCCGAGTTATAGGGCCCCCAAATTTGAAGTCCCCCCTAATACTGCCCTTATAAAACATAATTAAAACACCCAAAAATTCTAATAAGAATTCTAAGATATTTTATGTCTACGAGATTTTGGCATATTGTTAACCCAAAGGCTATAAAAATTTATTAAATATAATTTTGAACCAAAAGGCCATAATAATTAAAAACCACTGCTCGCATCGCATATATTACTTACAAGGCGAGGCGGACGCATAGATGCGTTGTACCTAAGCTTGTTTTTAAGGAGAATTTACTATGCCGTTTTACACGATGCAATAAGGAAACATATTTAAGTTTTTAAAAATATATGTAAAACTTAATTAAAGCAGAGTTAGTATCAAAAAAGTTGGTAATGATAAATTCCTGGAATTCCCTACAAAATTGGTCAATTTATTGGGCCATACATAAATTGCCAATATATGTTCGTATTTCACACAATAAATTGATATTGCTCAATTTATTGTTCAATTTATTGCATCGTGTATTTCGAAATATCTATTAATCAAATATTGGATCATTTAATGTTTTTTTACTAAAATCAACAATTTATTATTGTGTACGTATTTGTTATATACAGTGGTGTCGCAATATAGTGATTGCTGCCTCGAGTAGTCTGAACACATAAGATTGCATATTGAGTCGCCGAAAACGAAAATAAAATAATAATAATGAAAAATGTCTGTGTTTACTTCGATAAAGTGAGCAATTTGCCAAAATTACATAGTTCATTGCGTCTCCACTGTATATATGAAATCATGTTAAGGCCCAATAAAAATAAAATTGAATCCAATTGGGGATAAATATATTTGTTTTAAAATCGAATAGATTTCGGGCGACGCCAACGAAGAGCAAATATTGGTGGCGGCCACAGCGTATAATGACCGCGCCGATATATTACAGCGAGTTTTAAATGATTTATACCATTTATTTCGATTTGAAACTTGTGAACATATCGGTCACGCATTAACAGTCGTCTTAGATTCAATGGATCGACATATATCTGAGAAACATATTCAAATATCCGGAAGGTAATTCCCCAAATAATATCACAATTATAACTACAAATAATCACACTTTTTTTTAGTGCTACGCTTTTTTATATCGTTAAAGGTAAAGAGAAAAACGCAATAAATGTCCGCGTCAAACGGAGAATTATCTCTGCCTTACTAAACGGCATGTTTGCCCATAAATCCGATGAGACGATGATGCGAAACGGTTGCTTAACCCTTTGCCAATTTAAAATACCACAGGATGTTGTAAGTTTCCAAAATATCAAACCGTAATATTTAAAATAATACATTTTCATTGTTTAGCTGTTTGAATATGAAAGATTAGTGAATATCTTATTGCATTCAGTCTATGGAATGGAGCAAGAAGGATTTGTACAACGAATCGGTATATATCTTCTGAATTCTTTGGCGTGTCAAGTGGACGGGGTCCAAAAACAGAAATTGGGCGACTTAGGTGCTATTTCGGTGAGTATTTATTATCTTTTAATGGCGGAGAATGTGTGAATATATTTGTTATGGTTTAGAAAATGATTTGGTTGATTTCGGATCGTTTAACTCGCGGCGTCTGCGACGATGTGCTAGAAGTTGCGTGGTCGACGATGTGGAATGTCACGGACGAAACTCCAAGGAATTGCCATAGATTTCTGGAAGAAAAGGGAATGGAATACTTCCTAAAATGCTTAGATGTAAGTAATTTCCTCATTTCAGTCTTGCCATTGTTTTTATAGATCGCTTTGTATTTTTACTTTCTTTTACAAAGTAATAAGTAAGTCTTGTAATCATGAACAATTTCGAACTCGAGATTTCAACGGATATACACGTTTTGACCTTCCCTGAATCGAATCTGACTATTTTCGGAGTAACGTCTGTCTGTCTGTCTGTCCGTCTCTCTGTCTGTCTGTCTGTCTGTCTGTCTCTGTGTGTGTGTGTGTGTTGCTATTGTTTTTATAGATCACCTTTAATAAAAATAATTCCCTCAAACTGATTCTACGGCAAGCTGAAGGCATTGTACGTGAACCTAAGCTGAATTTATTTTTTATTTTCTTATTTTAGAGATTTCCAGATAAAGAAGAATTATTACGCAACATGATGGGCCTACTAGGCAATGTCGCCGAAGTAAAATCCTTGCGTCCGTACCTAATGACTCGAGAGTATGTTAGCGTATTTTCTGAGTTGTTAGATTCGTGCAGCGATGGCATTGAAGTTAGTTACAATGCAGCCGGCGTCATCTCGCATATGGCATCGGATGGCTCAATTGTTTGGCTCATCAAAGAACCAACGCGTGAATCCGTTTTAAAACGGATGGTCGCCGCGATCGAGCGTTGGGATTTAAACACGGAACGAAATATAAATTATCGATCATTTGAACCAATATTGTATTTGGTTCGAACGTACGACACGCCCGAGTGTCAACATTGGGCCGTTTGGGCATTAGCGAATTTAACCAAGGTTTACCGTAAGTATGAGAGATAAGAGAGAATGTGGAATGGAAGTTATGAAAACGATTTGTTATGTTTCAGCTGATAAATACTGTTTATTAGTTGAATCAGAGGGTGGATTAGTGCTTTTGGAGGAGTTGTTAAAACATGATTCACCGCCGATGCGTGTGAAACAGTTAGCTGCAATTGTGATAGAAAACTGCAGACATTTCCGTGAACAAGACTCAATTGATTCGGATTCGCAACTCGAAGGTTGATGATATTTAATACAATTATGACATATTATTGATGATATATATATATATATACTTGATTTTTATTTATTCTTCCCCTTCCACCCCGTTTACTTCATTCGTATATATTTTAGAGAAACAAATAAATATTCATGAATGAAATATGCTTCAATACAATATATAAATAAATAAGAATTTTCAACGCGCTTCTGTGCAATATTGGAATGTTCATCATAACTGATTGTTTTTCTTCTTTTGTGCTTTTATAATGTGATTGCAACGAACGATTAAATGCGCTGAGTTTTAAAATGCCACTAATTTTTAGCTAAACATTGGAATTGTGTGCGGCTTGTAATTTTGAGAATCCATTTTAAATACAACCGTTATTATTAATGCAAATACAACAAATGCAAAACGAATATTTCCATATTATTGAATTTTTATGTTTAATATTCAAATTATTTTATAAATAAATGAATAAAAAAAAAATTATTTCCAGGTAATATTGTACTAACAATTTGTGATGTAAATTTATTTTTAATGACTGTATATTAAAGGTTATATTTATTATATTTTTAATTCTAAATCTTTCGTTTTTAATTTTTATTTCCTCATTTATCCCACTTTTTCGCACACCGACAACACATATGCATTTTGTTTTATGTGCGCCAACTCTAGATGTGTTTTGAAACTTTGACATTGGAAAATGAGTCAAAAAATACAATGCTTTCTAGTGTGTGTGACGATAATCGAAGGGCGCCATTTCGCAATATCGAATATGGATTCAGTGGTTCATATTCGGGTCGGCAATCAAAAGAACGTAACCGCGTTGCAGAAAGCCACAGACTGCCCCTATTTTAACGAGGTACTAACAATTGGAATTGAATTATAATTTTATTAATTTCACAATGTAGTATTTCGTTTTTGAGTTTAATACAACACTGCAAGATCTACTTGATCAGCAATTAGTTTTAACCGTAAGTTTAACGATATAATCTAAAATTGTGTGTTAATTTCGTTGTAATTTTGTAAAGGTAATACAACCCCGTAAGATATGGAGATGTCGAAAGATACTTGGTTTTTTTAATTTGGATATTGAAACAATTTGGATAGAACCAAGTAGGTTTTATTTATTCTGGTTCGTTTTTAATTATATTAAATGATAGATCATTTATTTCATCACAAATGGGCAACAATAACTGCGGCCCCGAATGAAAATAAAACGGGCGCTAACGGATTTGTTAAATTAGATGTTTGTATTGTGTCTAAGGGTGGAATATCCCAATATCCAACAATTATAGATGAAGCAGACGATATTAACAAGTAACAATATTGTTATTACTACATTACGCACTTAGTAACACTAATTATGGTTTAGAAACTTGTTAGTACCTCAAACTACTTCGTATGATCGCTCACGAGCCAATTACATATTTGACATATATAGAGCGGAAGCACTTCCGAAATTAAAAAGTAGTATTGGTAGAAAAGCACTTTTATTGGATACCGAACATCAGCCATCCACTTTTGTACAAGTTACATTTGGAGGACATGTTGTAATTAATTAATTATTTTATACACAAATAGGATAGAAATGTCCTGATTATTCCTATTTTATGAAAATTAGGCAAAGACAAGTATCCGAAAGAATAATTCAAATCCTGTATGGAATGAGCGCATTACAGTTACAGAATTATTCCCAACGTTGTGTCAAAGGATATCGTTCGAATTGATTTATACGAATCATAATTTAAGTTTTAAGAAGTTTATTTATTTAAAAACGATTGCTAATGACGGTGTAGACGGTAACTGTTGATGTAACATTCTTTCCAAAACTTATCATTTTTTCAATTTCCAGGATATCTACCAACTTTTGGGCCAGCGTACCTGCACCTTTACAGTTCTGGTGCAACAGACGAAGATTATTGTGGAAAATTACTAATCTCCATAAACGTGGATATTCTAAATGATCTAATCTGGTCTTCAACTTGCGTCGAAGTCAAACCAATCCCCGTGTTACCAAATGTAAGACTGTTTAAGGGGTTACACCATTTTGGCCTCTATCTCAAAGTACTCTTTATATATATATATATATATATATATATATATATATATATATATATATATATATATATATATATATATATATATATATCGATATCGAAAGGACAATCATCAATCTTCCAGGAGATAAGGTGTATGCTGTTTACTGTTGAAATAATTTGAAGGAAGAGTATAAACGTTGTAGCTTTGTATTCCAGCGTTTTTCTCGAATTTTCTCTACCTTCTCCAATTTTCAATGAATCTCCTTGATTTTTACTTTCTTTTACAGAGTAATAAGTAAGTGTTGTATGAAAAATTTCGAACTCGAGATTTCAACGGATATCCACATGTTTTGAGCTTTCCTGAATCGAATGTGACTATTTTCTGAATGACGTCTGTCTGTCTGTCTCTGTGTGTGTGTGTCTGTGGCCGCTCTAGGGCCAAAACTGTCGAACGTAAAATTATGAAACTTCAAACTTAAGACTTGTATTATGCCCTAGATGTGCACATCTCCTATTTTTGAAAAGAATATTCAAACCGGAAGTGCGCATGTTTACTCTATGCATTTTTTGTTCTATCTCCAATATCACTAGAACGGCTACACTTACGGCAAATATAGTTATGTTCATAATGCAAGATATTAATATTTCGCACAACTTTTGCTTGAAACATTTCTTCAAAAAATGTACCAGTTGCGAGAAAAATGCTACGAAACATTATAAATATCTTGTTTACGCGTTGCCATGGATTCGCATGTAGCTTATAAAATCGGATCATCTGCTATTTTGACAGGAAAACAAAATAGACTCAATTAGATAAATGACATTTCAGAATATTTCTGTAGAGTATTGATAGTTTGATAGCTGGTTTTGGTTATATATATATATATGTGAGTGCAGGCCACTCCAGATATTTAAATATTTCTGTGGGTTAAAGTGGTGTTACCCCTAAAGTATCAAATAGCAGATATTTAATCTTCAATTTTCATAGTTGGATTTATGGACGACAGAATATGTATTATTATTTGCTGGTATCTATTCAGCTACTATGATCAACAGAAATTATATGAACAAATTAATATCTTTTGAAGTAACAATGGGGCATCAATCCGAGAACCAAAAACAAAACACAACAACAGGGCTCAAACCGTTTATGGACGCAAATGAACAGTATTGTTACTTACCATTTACTGGACAAATACCAACCATACACTTAATCACCGATTGGCCAGACGCAAGACAAAGAATTTATAACATAAATATAATACATAGAATATTCATTGAGCTACAAGAAAATTTAGAAGTGATAGAAAACCTCTTCTATATGGATAACTACAAAACCTACAAAGACAAAATTGATCACCAATTTTCTGATACCTTCAAAGCATTAGAATTAAGTTGTAAACAATATTTAACGCATAGGAAAAGTATGACTGGTTTTATAACAAAATTAGATAACAAGAAAGCTGCATTTTGTGTTCAAGAAATTGAGGAAGTTTTAAAAACAATAAACGAAATACAAAATAACAAAGGGCGAAAGAGGATGTTCAGGAAATTGAAAAAGGTAATGCAGAAAATTGGTAATTTGGATCACCTCGCGCAAGACTGTTGGCCGGATATATTCGTATGGATGAACTATGGAAATAAACGTGTCGGTTATTATCGGATACCTATTCAACAGATAATATTCTCAAATGTGGCTAATGAACGAGGTGTACTTTGTGGCGTTATACATAATATTTATTTAAAACCGACGAATTCATTTAAAAGTAAATGGAAATCGCGTGATTCTGTTGAAATAGTCTGTAAATTAGTCATACAATTGTGGGTAGGTCTTCTAAGCAATATACTAGAATGTCAGAAATTACTTCCGACATGTTTAGAAGCTTACGAAAAATTTAGCAGTGAGAATATTCCACGAAAACTTCAATTCAATATTAGTCACGTAAGTTATGCATATAATTAATGGCTTTATGACTAGTTTTTTTCGTTTTAAATATAGATTTTTGTTTGTAATGTATATATATACGAAGGTAAGTTTTCCCCTGGATCCGATGAATCTGGATTATCTGATCCGTTTGTGAAAGTGATCGTGCACGATCAAGTAAAACTTACACGGGTAAGATTCTTTAGGAAATTTAATATAAACATAATTATATATATATATTCCAAATTTCTTTTAGACTATACAAAAGACTATTCGTCCAGTATGGGACCAACATTTAATGTTTCGCGATTTAAAATTGTATGGATCACTGGAATTTATTGAAAATAATCCACCATTAATTGTTTTAGAAGTATTCGATCAAGATTTATATTGTACTGTAAATATAAACTTATCAAATCGTCTCCTTGGTGTATCAAAAAATCTTCCTGTGGAAGTTTATTCAACCCAACGTTTCGGCATCCCATTTAAGATTACCAACACATTTTATCAATTAACCACAACGGGGAGATGTCAGCTCTGTGCACCAAGGGGATTACTACAATTCAATAATCCAATTATTAAAATAATTGTTTTCATAGATGATATACGAGTTTGTAGGCCGATGTTCATTCAAACCCGAAATTCAATTTAAACCGAATGTAATAAGTTCACCAAAACTTCACTGGTTCAAAGTGTACACTGAAACTGGCATTGATATAGGAGAAGTATTAGTTGCAGCAGAGCTGAAACTATATCAGAATGAAGACACAAAAATGAAGCATTTCGACGAATATGTTTCGTTACCCGAAACAATAAAACCAAGGGTGGCTACATATAGATTTGACATATATTTCTGGGGTTTACGCGACCTGAAGAAACTTGGACTAATTGCAATAAGAAAGGCGAAAGTCACACTTGAATGCTGCGGCCGAACTATCCGATCAACAACGTTACATAATGTCCAGAAACAATTGAATTTTGACCATTCATACCAACATAGAGACATTATCATTTCTGATGAACCAGAATATTATCCATCGATCACTATTACATTATTTGATTGCCGTGGTTTTGGCTATTATAGTTTATCGGGAGTTTTTTTAGCGAATGTTAAAGATTATATTTATACACCATTCACCTTATTGGACAGACAAGAATTGCTGATTAAACCAAAGCAGAACTTAACAGAAATTGAATCTAGTGGTATTTATTAACGATTCAGTGCACAAAGGTGACATCTCCAATACGAGAATATATTTTAAACCTCTAAAAACAATTGTGGACATGTCACTTTAATGTCCCAGGTGGATTTTAAAACTGAATTATTAGACGACGACAATAAATTAAATATTTTATTAATTATATAAAATGGAATTAATATTCGTTAACAATAAATATTTTAATTCATAGAATCATGTGACAAACCCATAGAAGATAAACATATTAATCCTAAACATAAAAAAGCAGATAATAAAAAAGTTGATTGGCGAGAAAAGGTATTACTATTGAAAACTCTTAGTTTAAATCTTACTTAGTCAAAAATTGGTACATATACCTATAAGTATTTCGATTTCCGGCCATTTTTTTAAAGCCTCATTTGCCCTTTTGGCATATATCCACACCAGTCATAAGTACTCCTCCATTATAAGTCAGAATTCTCATCGGTTCGGCAAAATATAAGTAACATTAAGTGACAGTAACATATATTAATAATGCTTGCTTAAGGGGAGGTTTACTTAACTCTGCCTAAAGAAAAAGCATGTTTTTCATGAATATTTTTTTCGGATTGGGTAAATGATATTAACTCCGGGTTTCTTTCATGTTGTTTATTCATATTTCGACTAAATTTTTTGAATTATATGAACTCAACACTTTAGAGGCGTTTTCCACGAAACCCTTTTTTATCAGACGGAAAGATAACTCAAAAAGTTATCGTCCGATTTTCGTATTCTTTATTGTTTCCAGATATTCCTTTTCAGAAGATCCAAAATCACTGAAAAAGGGAAAACAAAACCCCCAACTAAAAAAGAAAAACAAATTGAATCCGATTTCGAACTATTAGACTGGTGGTCCAAGTTCTATATATCTTTACAAGTAAATATCTAAATATAACCCTTATGGTACTATGATACTTATGTCTGAGATTAGTCTTTAGATTTCGACGATAAGGCCCCAGGCATCTACAACGCATACAAGATGGAAATATATGCAAACGAACTAGAAAACCAACCTGAGTTTAATAATTTCGAGGATTTACTAAAAACCTTCAACATTTATCACGGCAAACGAATCAACGACGAAGTTTTAGATGAGGAGCATGTTGTAGCAAAATTTAAAGGAGCACTTCGAATCTACAAATGGACAGATTTAGACGAAGATACCTATTGTACAGAAACTAGTGACCCGTTAAAGGATGGCTCCTTTCAACATTACCCAATGAACGAACCGATTAGTTTTGTTTTACGAGTGTATGTGGTGCGAGCCATAAATTTACGGCCAAAGGATTACAGTGGGAAATCCGACCCTTATATTCACATAATAATGGGGGATATTGTCATTAATGATACAGATAATTGTGTTCCGAATTCAATCAATCCTATATATGGGAGGTAATGAATTTGATTATAAAATATTAAAGGGTAATTGAAGGGACATTTTTGGTAGATGTTTCGAGTTAAAAGGGACATTCCCAATGGATAATAAAATCACTATTGCTATATGGGACTGGGATTTATCAACTAGAGATGATTTGATTGGGGAAACAACTATAGAATTAGAAAAACGATTGTATACGAATCATCGGGCGAATTGTGGACTTGCGAAGAAATATCATGAGTATATTATGGCACTTCTGGATTTCCAGAAGTCCTATAGAGCGATGAATTAGAAATTAAATCGACATTTATTAAAAATTAGGCGTGGCCCATGTGGCTGGAGAGACCAACTGAAACCATCCCAAATCTTGGATATAATGTGCAAACGAAACCATTTAGATACACCAATTTATACTAGTAATTCAGTGAAAGTTGGACCATGCGTCTTTTCCAGTAAACCAGGTAATTCTCCAAACTTGCTTCTCGTCCAAAAACATAAGAGCAAATAAATTCTAGAACTACCAGAAAATCTTAGTCATCAAAAGGAAGTATGCAGTTTACTAGCTTTACATAATTGGTCACAAATTCCTGTAGTTGGGTGTTCCTTAGTGCCCGAACACGTAGAAACACGTTCACTGTATCACCCCTTTAAACCAGGTCTGGAGCAAGTGAGTTGCTTTACAAAATCCTACCTATTAGTCGTGTAAAATCCAATTAACTATTTAAGGGCAAGTTACAACTATGGTTAGATATTTTCCCTTGTAGTGAACTACCCCCACCTACCCCTGTGGATATAACTCCCCGCAAACCAGTACCTTATGAATTACGCGTAATCATTTGGAACACTGATAATGTTCTTTTAGATGAAGATGATTTCTTTCTTGGAGAAAGAAAATCTGATATTTATGTTAAAGGGTAATTTGCAAATTGTCACCTTAGAGCACTTTTGTAGTTTTGGGGTTCTTTAATAGTTGGCTACTATCAGTTGATCAATCGCAATGCACAGACGTCCATTATAACTCCATAAGTGGTGAAGGCAATTTCAATTGGAGATTCATATTTACGTTTTTGTATTCATCGACAGACAGTAAAATATTATTGTACAAGAAACAGACGATTTTTAGTACAGAAGCTACAGAACACAAGTTGCCTTGTAGATTGACCTTACAAGTTTGGGATAACGATACTTTTAACCCCGATGATTTCATAGGTAAAACCTTCTACAAAGTACCGAAGAAGCTCATTCGGCCGTGTATCTGTATCATTGAAATATTTTAAAACCGCTTGTCGCATCGCATATATTGCTTATAAGGCGAGTTGGACGCATAGGTGCGTTGGAGCTAAGCTTGTTATTTTTGTCTTAGGTTCCTTGTCATTAGATATCTCTAAGCTACCACGTGGGGCAAAAAACTCTAAAAGATGTAAATTAAATATTTTAGAGTCTTCCGCAGCCACTGTTAATCTGTTTAAGACCAAAAGACATCGAGGTTGGTGGCCGTTTCGCGGCAAAACCGGGGATAAGAACAAAGTTATCTTAGCTGTAAGTTTACTCGGGAACTGTGTTACGAATCTTTCCAACCATAAAACAATTAACTGTTATTCTCCAAACATTTTTTTTGTGTTTACAGAAAGAACCATACAAAAATTACGTGTTATTTTCCATAAGGAATACTTTAAAATATATTTTTGTTATGTTTACAGAAAGGAGCATAAAACAATTGCCTGTTATTCTCTATAAGGAATACTTTGAAATATATTTTTTGTGTTTATAGAAGGACCATAAAAAGTTACGTGTTATTCTCCATAAGGAATACTTTCAAATATATTTTTTGTGTTTACAGAAAGAAAATTAGAGTGAAAAATATAATATTCAACACTCAATATATCTTAAAATATTCCTTATGGATAATAACACGTAACTTTTTTATGGTTGGAAACGTTTACTCGTGACGTTAGACGTAGTGTGTATTATTCATTGTTTAATTTAATGTTTATATTTAACTAAATAAAAATAGGGGAAAGTAGAGGTAGAACTACAACTGTTAACTGAAGAAGAGTCACAAGCTTCTCCAGCAGGTTTGGGAAGATCTGAACCTCAGAAATTACCAGAACCAAAGTAAGAAAAATTTATATTAAATTACATATAAACTCGTCTGAAACATATATCGATATACTAATAAAACAAAAAAAGATTTATCTTAATAAATCCAAATCCGTGTCCAATGCCCAGAACTTTGGGCAAGTGTTAAATCAATCTCAATTATCTATCGGGAAAATATGTCAATTAATAGTATTTTTGTATGAAGACGGATTGTTATTTATGAAAGGAAAATCATATAATTCGTACATTAAATTAATTTTAATAACAAAAAGAACTTACTTTCATTATATATACCTTCTTTTATACATACCGTATATGAAAATAAAAAAGCATTAGCTAAATGAATACTGTATTCTCTAAAGACTACAGGATAAAAATATTAAATGATATCTTACGCCGTAATTATTTAATCTACATAGTCCAAAAGGCCAATTAATCGTGTCCATGACAATGGTTACTTTTATAAACATTGGACTACGTCTTTGGTTCGAGTGAATTACTATTATTTAGGCTTTCTTCCACGTTACAAAAAACAATAAATTTTAAGTTTCCCAATTTTATTAGACAGTCAACTAGAAAATTGTCAATATTACAAAATTTCGGAATTATATGGTTATAATACTTTAAGACTTCGTTCAAGTAAAAAGCAAGACTTTTGTCCCTAAAATTGTCGCACAATTGTCTGAAAAGGTATCCAATTGTGCCGTGTTCACTTCATATAATGAAAGCAAACACTATATTCAATTAGCAAATACACGCCTGAGTCTTGAGTCTATTTTTAATGTCTCTACGTGTGGATTATTTCATTTCTTCGGTTCTATCATAATATGGCTTTTTTTTCAAAGGAATATTTTAACCGGAATTAACAGTTAACTCCTGTAAACTTGATATCTCGGAAACAGCATGAATTAGAGAAAATGTGATTGTTATAAAAGTTGAAGAAATTAAAATTTTAGCAACTTTTGTTTGAATAGTTTTTTTGAAAAAGGTACCTTTTACAGAAAAATTGCCTTTGAAAGTTTACCTAGTTACAATACATATTGGTTTTGTTTCAATCGTAGGGTTAATTTTAAACAAAATAAAACATTATTTAAACACAGATGGTCACTCCAGCTTTTTAAATATAGATTAATCATGCATTTTGCAAACTTTTATAAATATTCATGTGTTTCAAATGCAGTAAACATTTGAATAAATAATCAATTATCTCAAAATTGCATTTAACCAACATATAATTATTATATATGGTTTTATTTTGTAATAATGCAATCTAATACATGTATAAATAAAGCTAATGGGAGGAAGTGTGAGGACATGTGCATTGTACATATATGAGTAACACTACACACACACACATATATATATATATTTCTTCGCGAACGTCGTATAAAATTCGCAGGCTCGTCTTCTAGGGTAAACATAATAAACATTTACCGCTCAATTTACTGAAGCCTGTCGGCCAGTTTTGCGAAATCCTACAAGGGCATCTTGAGCAGGATAGTATTTAACCATTTTATAAATCTTTCACTCAATCAACACAAAAAAAATCCTTAGCCTTGCTACTCCCATAACATGGAAAAAACTTTGCTAATATTTATTAATATTTCACTTTTTAAGTAACCTGAGCTTGAAGATCGCTTCAACTTTGAGAAAACTTGTTTCAGCAAAATATGTATAAATATTATAAAATGCAATAGATCTTTTGCAAATCATCAATAAACTGTAAATCCCCCTGAAACCGTCGCTGCTTCAAACACAAACACAATATAATGTCACATGATTGATTTGACCACCTCTTCTAATGAAAAAGTTCCTTTGAAACTACTTTTTAATTTTTCTTGGTAACGAATGATATTGTGCAGTGGTTCTGAAACTGTTTTGGCCATGATCCATAACTGGAATTAACTTATTGGGGACCCTATCTAATCTTTCTAAAAATTCGAGAAAATCATATATTAATGTTTGTAATTTTTATTTCAGACGTCCTGATATTTCGTTCTCCTGGTTTCGCAATCCCTTGAAGGCATTAAAATATTTAGTTTGTAAAAGATTTCGAGGAAAATGTATTTGTTTTCTTTTTATTGCTGTATTAGTGTTTATGGTAATAATTGGTATATACGCTTTTCCAAACTACATTGTTAAAAGGTTGCTTGGAGCTTAAATTATATATGTAATAATTGTAATTATGTTTAATATATTATATTATTTTACTAAGTCTTTAATAAAACTGTTTTTGCGGTAGAACGTTCACGAACAGATATCCCTGCGTGAATGGTCAATAGTATTTAAGGAAGCTCAATAGGTATATTTCTACAGAAAGACAGACACACCCCCAGGCAGACAAACACGCCTCGACACACACAGGCAGGCAGTCAGTCGCACAAAGAAACAGACACACACACAGACGAAAATAGAAACGATTCAGGAATGGTCAAAAATGTGGGTTCAAATTTTAATAATAATAGGAAAATTATAAACCCCAAAATATGACAAAAAGAAACAACATTATTACAATTCATAATTGTAATATTTAAAATATATATTTACTATTATTACTATGTAAACATATGTACGATTGAAATAAAAGAAACGTATGTGTTTATGTAATCAGTATCCCACAGTATGGGAAAGGGCACCGTGACGCTTGGCGTCTCGATGCCAGTTAGTGAACATCGTTACAGCGTCGTGGTACATTCATACACGAGTCATCTGGTGGCGAACTTCAGCGATAATACAACTGTGTTATATTTGTGCGATTGAACTTTTGAGTGGATTTTTATTAAAGGTATAATTTATTATATTAAATATTTTATACACAATTTTAATGTTTATGGTAATTTGAACATAAAACAATAGATAAAATATTTTTATTAAAGGTAGAACTTTTATACATATCTAAGCTATCTGTGTATATATTTAATACAGGTATAAAAAAAAACATTTATATTATAATTAACAATTGAAAAAGAATTACAATTTTAGACAACTTCTAATTAATTTAATTTAATTTTTAGTTTAATTTAAATAAATATTATATACTCCTAATATTAATAATTATTTTTATGTAAAATGAACCAGTTGGTGAGATAACTTTTATAAATTTGATGATCCATGTTAATCTTAAGAAAAAATTTAAAATCTTGTTTATTCTAACTCTGAAGAGATGCCGACACGTCGGGAATAAATAAATAATTTAAAAAACAAGACTGCATTCTTAAGAAATATGTTTAACTTTGTCTAATGATCAAGAAACTTTGAAGTATTAAACTAGGCTTAAATAAATATCTATAAAGGTCCTAAGGTGTGTAATAATAAATAAATAAATTTAAAATTGGTAAAACTCGGCAAATTTACGTACTGCTTTTATTGTGGCAAATTACATAAATTAGTATAATTTTTTACAGTGTTCGTTTGTTAAGATTCTAATTGCAATTTAGTAATTTACACAGTAAAAGAATTTAATTTTATGGGACTTTTCCAGAAATTTTATATATTTACATAGTATACTTAATAGTTAATTAAAATATAGCGATTTAGGAAGTGTTTCACTAATTATAGACAATCATGTAATGAGTATATTTATGATAAACATCCTAAAGTAATGTCATTTTTAATACAAAACACGTATGTAGGTTTTAAGATAATTAATTTAAATTGATTAAATTCCATGAACGTGAGCAAGTATAAGTTTCTATCTGGGTATAATAATATTGTAAAAAGTTGAATGACCCACAACATAAAGGAAATTAAATCGATATTTTAAATGTATTGTTTATTATCGAATCCAATAAATAATTTATAGTTACATAGCAGATGTATATACTAAAATAACTATCATTTATTTTTACTTTCTTGGATTATGTTCATGAGATATTAATTCACTGATGATTATTTCTTATTATATATAAATTTGCATTTTTTTAAATAGTTTAATGATATAAATACTAAAGAATTAAAATAAATTATTTAGGAGACTCCACCAAAAAATACTGGCTATAAAATATTTATTTGCAAAATATCGAACTTTATCGGAAAATCCATTCACTAATTATTTGAAATAAAATAAATAAAATATACCACATAACATTATTTATACGTATAAGAAAGTCCAGTGTAGAAGCCTCCAGTTTTTTGTTAGTTATTACATGATTTCGCACGACATCATAAAATTACGCATTAGATGTTGCTTTGCTCCTGAGGGTGACGACATATTACGCATATTGTTTATATTTTTGTAATTTTTTATAACATATATGTTTGCTTACGCGGAAATAATATCTTTTGATGTGACAACGATTATGAATCAATCTAACGTCATCAAAATTCAAATATTTACCTTAGCAAAAATAGATATGTTCATATAAATATTTTGGTTGTCCATTTTGATATATTCATTATTTAAGAAATTTGAAATTATATATCTGGTTCATATTATTCGTAAATATAAAAATATTAATTGTATTATTTATTGCAGATTAGGTGAGCCCCGAGGGGCAACTATGCCCAATCTAACATACTTGTCAAGGGCAGTACGCGCAGTTAGAGGCACCACTGAAGGGCCCGAAATTAATTTACCCGCAATTGAAGAACCACATTCCACTTTCCAGGTAAATTTAAAAAATTTTGGGTGTTTTAATTATTATTCAGCGGGGCTTTAAATTTTGGGGCCCTATAACTCGGGAAGTATATAAGCGATTTGATTTAAACTGCGCATAAATTCAAATAAGATGCCAAATAATATGTGTACCAAATTTGGTGTGAATCGCTTTGGTACCTTCAGAGGTGTAGAGGGCATAAAAATGATTTAATTGTTTAACAAAATAAAATTTATTGAATCTTTTGGCGAGACAAATGTTAGCAGATACATTACGATAATAGTGTTATCACCAGTGGTGATATTTACTTAATTGTCCTGTTATCATTATTCATTATCAAATTTAATATGCAAACATAAAACAGCCATTATTGACAGCTGAAACTGAACCGATTGTACAAATAAAATCAAATAAAAATAATTAAAACCCTAACTGAATGAAATTAGGAATTCTTTTCTTCTTCTGAGAACGCCTTATGCAACTAACTGTTGCTACCTTTTAATGTGGAATAAGATGAAATTTACATACTTGTTTTATGTTTTAGAGCTGGTTAACAAGCCTGGGGCTTAGGAGGCGACCTCCGCAATCGTCAGAATCACAAAACGAGAAATCTGCACCAGAAATGCAAACGATGTTGCCTCCTGTAATCACGGTGCATCGGTTATCATTAACGAAAATTCTCGCAGATAAGGCTGGCGAAGTATGCCTTCTTACAGAGAGTCCGTATAGAATATTACGGGTAAGTAAATCGATACATTTATAAAACACGGAAAATTCATTTATAAATTAATTGGAGTTACGCAACGATCTGTTGAGAAAATTCTAGCAATTTACTGATTTGATTTACAATTGCTCCAATTAATTTACTATTACCTAATCATGCGGTTGCATGATCAGATATTAATAAAATTGTCTTCTATTATGCATGAATGACTTATTTAATTATATAATAGCTGGAGTGGCCTTTATTTGATTTTCTTAAAGTGTATTCACAGTGGAACAATTAGTAATTAAGCTTAGAAATTACAAATAATGAATTCAGTTGGTTTTATAACAAACAATCGTTCTTAGCAATAAATTAATTGTGTTAATTTTGTTGCTGTGAATGCTTGAATTGCTTGCCTTAACACAAACTGAATTTTTATCTCAATTACTAATTGGTTCGCTGTGAATACAATTTAATATAATATTGCTTAATTTTGTTTTAAATTCAAGCCATATTGAAATATTATAACGTAAATATAATTGCTATTTTCTCAATAAACTCACACAATAACAATTCGGATAATAGATTCGATACTTCGAATTCAAAAACTTTAATGATAACAATTCTTCTTTATATAAATGCGTAGGAAGAAGTAAATTGTAATATTGAAAGACATCGTTATATTAACGACCCGTGTACAGTGTATACACTGTAAAGTAATAATGTATGTTTTTCTTTGTTTACTTTCCTTTGAATAAAGTAATGTGATTATAAGAAAAATCGATTCAAAGATTTTAATTATTATAGACGTTTTAAGGTTCCCGAGTAAAATATGTTTATTTTCGCAATAATGTCTGTCTGTTTACCGATGTGTGATTACTTAAAAATCACATTTGATATATTAGGGAATTTTATTCTTTTTTTCAGTATCTCTATAATGGTTGAACTTACAGAAAAATGGTTACGATTCAAACGAACGATATAAGGGTTTGAACAGCTTTTGTTTGAAAAGTTTAGAAACAATCTATTTGACATATGTAATTGTTTGCCTTGATTCTGTATTTGAGTTTATAATTTAGTTTTACTTTTAAAATGGAATTCTCACTACGAAAATTACAAAAGTTTAAGTTGTATGAATAATCACATCGTATTTAAAGACAAATTCCGGAATAATCTGTCCAACAATTTTAAAAGAAATATTACATTTCCACGAGATTCGCGACTTGCTAAATGACTTTGCGAAATATAGACAATACGAAATAAGAATAATTATTACAAGACAATTAACTGTGTACAAATGCAGCTGTTACTTTTGTGCTCTAAGAGGTCGAAATACATAATTTAACTTGTAATTTCTTTGACGAAATCTAATAATTTATTCAAGATTCAATTATAAATATAAACACTCAGATGTATACGTTTTTATGTTTGTATGTGTATTATTTGTAAAAATGCAAATTGGCCACTTAATGAAGAAAATTATAATATTTAATAATTTATTTTGGGCTTTGGGTTAACAATCAGAAAAGATCTTAAAAACATAAAATATCTTAAATATCACATTTATTACTTTTGTTTAAAATTACTGAAAAATCGCTTTTATACGTTTTGACAGTTTTGACTTTAGAACGTTTACAAACAGAAGTTAATTATAAATCTGTATTATGAGAGTTTTATCAGAATATTGACAAACTCTCTTTATGTGTATATAAAAAAATACAATAGAAATATACTAGGATATAACAAAATATATTCTTTAAATGCATGTAGAAAGTCCAGTGTAAGGCACCGTAGATTATATTTATTATTTTTAAAGAACACGCAATAAATAAGTTTTTAATAATATTGACACAAGGGAATAAATTTTCTGAAATTGTGGCCATTTGCGCAGCGAGATTCATGTATCTTGTAAATTGTTTTATTATGATTATGATTATTAATGACCACGCAGAAGAATACAGTTGTAGGGACAGAAGAGCAGTTTAACTGCTCATGCGCCACACATGGAGCTTTCAGGTCACGTCAAAAGCTCGCAAAGTTATCAGTCGTCAACACGGTCGCGAAAGTATAAAAGCTTACACCAAAAACTAACACAATTTTAACTAAAAGCTCCAAGCAAAATAGCTTTCGCATTTTAAATGTATTTCAAAAGATCTATATACAATTTTAAATATTCAAAATTGTTTAAATAATTTTTTGAATGATACAAAACTTTATAAATATTTATTAAATAACAAGAAAATACATATTTTTTTGAAAGTGTAAATAACAATTAGCAAGCTGGGTTATAAGTCGGGCAAATCGGTTACCATGAGTGGTTCAATTCGTATTGCGAAACAGTGGACGAGAGTCTTCGGTTTACAAAGTTTCAGGAAAATATCGGCTGAAGAACTTATACAGGTAACTAAGTAATATAATTGTCGCGAAGCTAATTGAATTTTCACCATTACAACTTTGGATTGGCTTAATTGGGAGCATTACTGACCCGAGAAAAAGGTCACATACAATTTTGCAATAAATAAAAGATAATTTATTGTAGAATGAAGTTTAAGCATACATTTTTTTGTTGAAAACATATTTACAATTTTGAACCTAATATTCCCATGATTACAAGTTATCTGTGACATTTATTTTTATTTATACGAAATATATGTATATAATATTTAATAATTATTTTTGAGCTTTGGGTTAACAATAAGAAAAAATCTTAAAGATATAAAATATCTTAGAATTTTTGGGTGTTTTAATTATTTTTATAAGAGCAGTATTAAGGGAAGCTCTAAATCTTGGGGCCCTATAACTCAGGAAGTATACGGGCGATTGAATTAGAACTGCGAGCGAATTTAAATGGGATGGCAAATAATATGTGTATCAAATTTGGTGTAAATCGCTCTGGTACCTTCAGAGGAGTAGAGGGTACAAATTTGGTCTTACGAGCGAGCGACGACTAACATCCAAGTATATAAGTTATATATATTTTTTGGAATTACGGCGACGAAACAAAATTTTTTTTAAAGCAAATTTGTTGATCCGAGATTGCTACAGACATACGACCGATTGCTTTAGCTTCTTCGGTACTTCGTACGGCGAGCTAAAAATGGAATATGAATATATACTTATTATCCAAGAGAGGAGAGGTGCGAATTCAATGAGGTGTATTTTTAAATTATAGCAAATAATAGTGGCAGAATCATTTATATAACAATCCCAAAATGAAATTGCAAGCCTAAATATTGATTAAGAATGTGTGACACTCCTGGAATATTGCCAGATAGTCATAGAAAGCGCAGTGCTTTCTGGATAACAAGCAGTAAACTGGACATTACCTTCGGGAGCACCAGCAATAAATTACTACAATTCTTGTACTTTATCCAAACATTTTTTGCATGCAGTTCTTGTAAATAAATTTCGTTTTAAATATGCATTGACGTATACAGAGTTTCTTTACAGAAACTTACTTAAATCACATTAATTAAATATGATCAACATTAATGTCTTAGCATATTCAAACATCCGATTTCCATATTAATACGAAATTTACTTAGTATGGAAACTTTGTAGATGGCCAATATTTACTGGAAATTATTCATATCGTGAAAGTTATGAAACTATCCTAATCTCAAGAATGTATGAGAGATGATCAAAGCAAATCTTATACTATGTGCCCATATCATACGCAGAATACAGTCACACTACTAACCGATATAATAATAGTTTAAATTTTAGTAATTATATATCCAGATCCAACTGTACGTATCTAGCATTCTATCAGGAACACTATGTAAATTTTACGAACCAAAATACACACTATATGAAACAAATACATACATGGTATAAATAGATTTTGATATTCGATGACGCTACGATTATTAAGAAACAATTTTGTAAATGTAGTAACCATTGATACAACACAAGAACTGGCAAAATATTAAATAAATACCACATATTATTATTTTTGTTTTTATGTTAAATTCTTTAAATAAATAAATAAATAAATATAGAAAAAATTTCATAAAACTAGTATTTTTATTTATTTAGTAAAATATATGTTGTAAATCTTAAGGTAAATCTTTAATGAATATAGTTATTTGTATGGTAGCAAATATCAAAGGAAAATAATTAATATATCTTCACCTGAAAGCCTTCTTGAGTTCAATTACTTCTCGGATATATATATACCCTGGATCCCATGCGATAACGTAATATCAAATATCTCATTTACAAAGTTTTGTATAGTATAAAAAAATTTGCAAGGATCAAAGTTAACGTTCAAATATTATAGTAATATAACAAGAACACAAACATGTTTTTATTAAAACAATTTTTCTTATTAACAAGCATAGCTACAGGCATCAATACTGTTAACTCGTACATATATATATATATATATATATATATATATATATATATATATATATATATATATATATATATATATATATATATATATATATTCGGAATCAGAAAGACATAATTCTCTGTACAGATATTTGATTCCTCAAATACTACAGATATATAATTGTTTTATGACGATCCCTCGACTTCTCGCTAGGCCAACTATACCGATAGCTATAGCTGTTTTGTACTACCGAACGAGGCGTCAAAAAAAAAAATTATATTAAAAACTGTATTGCATTCTTGAAGTATCACATGCGTACATATTTATTGATCAAATATTTACAGAATAAATATATTCATGTTACACATACATGTTAAAATATATAGAATTCAAGTATATTTATAGATTTAAAAAAATGCAATTTAATTTTTAATGCATATAAATGAGTTGTTATATATTTACTGGTAAATGGATCAGAAAATATACTTCAATAATTTATGACATTAATTTTGGTTCTTCTGCTTGTTGAGGACTAGCTCTTGCAAGCTGCCTCACAACAGTCAAAACAATACAGAATATATATTAGATATTTTTGAAACCATCCCTAGAACCCTTAGAGGCACACAACTGAATACTATAGTTCATTTGCCCCATATTCTACGGTGAACTAAAATATAACAAAGTCCTATAAGCGTATAAGTACTTTTGTAATATGTTGAAATAATTAACTAACATATTAAATGTAATCTACATGTTAATACCGCGATGTAAGTTATACTGCAGATTTCTGCGACTGTTGGTATTAAATTATAGAGTAAATTTAGTCGTTTTCGGTGTAAGCTAATCCAGCATTTGTGGTCTCATTACACGACCGTAGAACGTGCTTGAAATTCGCAATTCAACGTTTACCAATTTGTCAAAATCAACGAGAATTTTAAACGTGCAAAACTAATAAATTCTTACTCGTTGAAGACATTTATTGCCGTAACTTTCTGGATGTTTTTCTAAAAACAAACTGCATATAGTCAATATTTGTTTTGAAACTGGATAAGTTTCTACTCCGGAATTAGTATTCTAACTAGATTGATATAATTATATAACCAGCGTTATTATTTTTCATATAATTTAAATATAGCCCTAACCCATTACCCGCCAATGTTCCAGTTTTGCGACGTACTTTTAAGCCTTATCGTCTCAAAAACAGGGCGGCTAATTACTCTGTAATTACAGTGATTTTTATCAAATTTTGTTGGAAATGCATTTCTTGGAATATATTTAATGTAATTCGCTAAGAAAAATTACAATTACATAACTTTTTGAATTCCTTGGTAATGGGTTAAGCTAAATACCATTAAATAATTTTTAATTAATTTTATAGGTAAAATTTGTTAGCATATATAAAATCATCGTTTAGACTTTTGCGAAAATTGTTCTTAAAACCAGACGAAAAAATACATATAAATGAAGCCATTACTTACCGAGATAAATGCTATAGACCCGTCCATTTCATACATTGTAGCGCGTACGCATGCATTGAGTTATGCATGAAAAGAATAATAGAATTTCAACAATAAATTCTGTATTCGAAGATATTAAAAATGAAACAATAACAATTGCTTTTATTATTTTTTATCGTCTTCAAATATCAGTGGTGAACTGGTTTATAATACAGTAGGAGGAAATGTAAAATGAACAACCCACATTATAGCCTTTTCAATACAAACACGTTGAAACACGTGACCCACCTACCCAAAAATAGGCTGCTCATCCTGTTGGTTATAAACTTAATTAAAAATAACGAATGTAAAAGAAATTTTTGTACATACATAAAAAAATTCACGGTGAGCTAAAAAAAAACAATGGTGGGCGTTATAGCTTCGGATAGTGACAATTGAATTTAAATACTATCAAACGAGTAAAATACTGTTTTCTGAATAATTTCGCACCGAGACCTGACACATTTAAGCCGTAATAATCAGAGCCACAAATGAAAAGATATATCAGCATTATGATAATATATTCTTTTGAGGTTTGTATATTTTGTTTCGTTGGCAGGCAGCAGAAAGCGGGAACGTTACTGACTTTTCCCGGCTTTTTCTGGACGAGCCTTCACGGCTCGGTGTCAGGGACGCCCGGGGCCGTACTGCGGCGCACCAAGCCGCCGCCAAGAACAAGGTGGAGATACTAGAATTCATTGCTACACATGGAGGAGGTATAATATTACTTAACAATCCATTAGACTAAAAAAAATTAACTAAACTAATCTAGTAGTATTAAATGTATATCAATTAAATAACTAAGTAGAAAACGAAAAACAAAATTGACTTAAGACTTTAAGCTTAAGTGATGCAAAGGATCATAAGTGTTTGTAGATATAAGATTACTTAATTAAAGAATTGTTCGACAAATTTAATTAATTTTTTTTTAACTTTAGCACAATGTTTGTTATTTATTTTGATCGCATTATTTCGTTTTATTTTCAACACAATAAACTCTTTAAAATTTAATTTAATTTTGTTTTAGACTTGAACGTACAGGACAACGTAGGGAATACACCGCTTCATATTGCTGTTGAATCCGATTCTTTGGACGCAGTCAATTATTTACTACAATGGTAAGATTTGGCAAGCTTATTTTATACCAAAGTGAATTTACAAATTAATTTCTCTGCTATTTTGTTTTATAAATAACATTTTCTCCCTAAAGAAAGTTGTATGTGTTTGTCTGAATTTATAATGAATATATGCATACATGTATGTGTAGAACGCTTTGTTTACATGATTCTATGTTTACTACTACTAGTGGTGAGGTTAGGCCGTTTTTATTGTGAAAATCGTCTAAGCCACTGTAATTTTTTAAATATAAAACGCTTTATATTGCTTTGTATGAACATTAATATAATAATTTATTAAATATATCAGTGATCTTCAGTAAAATGAAGAACGTGGGACCGTGCGTGACAAATATTTTGCATGTCAAAGTTATTAAATAAAAATATCTACTCGTAATTCCTCCTTAATTATCTATTAATCTAGTTAAACCATATATTTAATTTGAATCATATCTTCCAATCATGGCAATAACTTTGCATTTATTAAATTGAGAGAAAAATTATTAGAAACAATTTAAGTACATTTAAAATTATTATATTATTAATTATATAAAAAGAAAATTAATCAATGATAATTCTTCCGAAAATTGAAAACAATTAGACTAGAAAGTTAATTAAATATTAATTTATTATTCACTTATTATAAATTTATTAATTGGATATTTGATAGTATCAATCAATATTTGCCAAAGACAATTTCGTAATTACATTATGTAAGTAAGTTTCGCATGTAAGTAAACATGCTTCTAATTATTATAGGAAATCTAATAGCTTTTCATGTAACCTACACTGTAAAAATGACTTTTATTGTGCAAAATTAATATGAATAATTTTAGGACTAATTTAATATTAATTAATTATAATTACAGGATTATAAGTTCGTGTTACAGTAGCTAAATTATTCATAATTAAACATATTTCTAAGACACTTGTCACTATTGCGTTCTAAGAAGTTCAAATTGATATATATTTTTATAGTAGCATTTTATGGTCGATATATTTTTTGATAAAAGATCTTAATTTAGATAATTTACGGAAACTACACTTAACTTTGGTAAAGATGCTATCACAAATTTAAGATATTTTTTTAGATCGTCTTACAGTTGTACAAATGAGCTATAGTGTTTCTTACATTCGCGGAATTAATTTATTTTTTTGTTCGCTCACTCGTTTTGCCGTTTTGAAGACTCTCTTATTTGATGCCGGACTGATTTTAACCAAATTTGGTATACATATAATATGATTACCAAATATATGTTGGTCGCATTTTAAATATAATAACCGTTGGAGTACATTAAAAATAATTATTTATAAATTTAAATTAGAACTTATAAATATATTTTTTCTTATGAAATTGATTATACGGTGAATTAGTGCCTGTACCTATGCTTATTGATATACCTATTGTACAATAATACAGTATATTATAATCATTTTTGCAAAATTATTAATTTGATTTAAATCTTGCATATTTGTATTTTTAGAAACGTATGAATTGTATAAAATATGTTATTTATAATTGCGAGAAATCTCCAGATATGTGCAAGATACATATGTAGAATTCTAAGCGATATGGAGATTACGTTCATACTCCACATGTTAATTTATATTCGTATGCAAATTTGCATTTAATAGTTAATTATAATATTGTGAATTTTGCTGTTGTGGTCTAATGTATAACACAATATAGTTCTAGTTATAAACAAAGCGGTTCTGGTTCGAATCCCGGTACCACTAAAGGCATAGACGTTGTAATTGTTACCCAGTTCTCAATGGGGTACACGGTGACATATAACTTATCCATTAAATAAATAAATATAATGTTGGAAATATATACAATTTAAATTTTAAATACTGGTATCAATAAGAACTAATTGGAACACTTGTTATCATAAATACAAAAGGTAGTTTTAATCAAAACAAGAATCTACAAACTATCCTGAGGTTAATAGAAAATCGTTACTTATTAAATTGTCATATTTATGACAAAACAAATAACTTAGTTTGCATATATTCAAATTTAATTACTCAGAAAATATTTTATACCTCGATCTAAATATTTGAGTTCGATTTAGATAAAACTGTAATTAATTTATTCATTTATATACTCTAGCACTTAATTGGATAAATTAATATTTGAGCAACTTTCACCTTATTAAATATCAATTTAACATTGATAATAGATACATTAATATATTCTTAATCACCTCCACCAGAAAATGCATATATACGCTTTTAAAATGTAAATTGGTAAAATATTTACATTATTAAGTTTACAAAAAGGTATATACAGTAACAAATATTTCATAATACTAATAGAAAATCTGGAGTGGCGTTCACTCGCCTAT
Organism: Leistus spinibarbis; assembly: GCA_933228885.1. Classification (NCBI taxonomy): domain Eukaryota; kingdom Metazoa; phylum Arthropoda; class Insecta; order Coleoptera; family Carabidae; genus Leistus; species Leistus spinibarbis. The sequence goes on along the minus strand of OW121804.1, from coordinate 4,931,129 downwards.
TTAATACTTATATTACTATATAATATAATGCAGCATTTTTATATTATAAATTCATTCTATTATTGCCGTGAAACGATACCAAAATGTGTGGTAACTAAGGAAAAGGTGATTTTGTGTAAATTATACATTTATTTTAATACGCTTTTTAAACGAGAGTGGTTAGAAGTTTTAATATCTTTTACTTTTATTAGATTCACTATTTCTCTAACTCTAATTTAAAATATCATATTTATATGTTTAACAGTATAAACTGGAGAGCGTTCACACACACACACATACAAACACACACACACACACACACACACACAGACACATAAAGACCTACATACAAAGAAACACAAACTTGTAATTAAAAACAGTCAAAACGAATGTTTTTATAAAAAACTTGTGGTTATTTATATTTAGTGATTACAATACTTTCCTTTATACATTATGCATAAGAAAGTAATAAGTATAGTCCCAGGTGGCCCATATTTATAAAATATTTTATTATCATTTTTTTTGAAATCGATAATTCAACCATTTATTTTCATCGTTTATAAACAAATTAATGATAATTATCACTAGAGATAATCAAGGTATTAAAATATGTTATATTTGTCTATCATATTTAATCATGAAGCTATTTAAATATGCACAGATTTGCGAACAAAGCGTGTATATAGTTACGTCAGGAATTTAAATTAATATTGGCATTTCTGATATTTCAATTATGCATAACAAAAACTTGTAACAGTTGTATACTTAATGATTTGTATAGCCGCGTGAACACAAGTATACTAAACGAAAAGAAGCAGGCTCCAATTCACTTGGTGACCGAGCTTAACAAAGTGGATGTGCTGAAGGTGATGTCCAAGCATAAGGGCGCTATCGATATACAACAAGGCGGGGAACACGGCCGAACAGCCTTGCACCTAGCCGCCATATACGACCACGAAGAGTGTGCAAGAATATTGGTAAGATATCTTCAGGTGATTCAACAAAAACAAAACATTGTTAGACCGCTAGTTGGTTAGGTACCTCTTAGCATTAGCTTAGTTGCACGCAAACATAATCTAGTAAGTTTAGCTTACGCGTTTAAGAGGAACTTCATGCTTATTATAATTAAAGGTGATTTTAATAGAAAGCCATTCAAAATGTATTCAACAAGTGTAAAATAATAATCCTTTAAAGTCTTGGAGTTCCTTCTTAACGTCGTAATAGCAAATAGTCAAAGAAATACGCAACTTACAGACCATTAAAAATTCTAAGCCCAATATTGTTTGAAATTTCCACTGCAGATAACAGAATTCGGTGCCTGTCCTCGCAGACCGTGCAACAACGGTTACTACCCGATACACGAGGCCGCTAAGAACGCGTCGTCGAAGACGCTAGAAGTGTTCCTGCAGTGGGGGGAATCGCGTGGTTGCACCCGCGAAGAAATGATCTCGTTTTACGACTCAGAGGGCAATGTCCCTCTGCACAGCGCTGTCCACGGCGGCGATATTAAAGCGGTGGAGCTTTGTCTTAAGTCTGGAGCTAAGATTTCAACCCAGCAAGACGACAGGTCTACTCCAGTTCATTTGGCGTGCGCTCAAGGTAAATTTTACGGCCAATAGGTCGGTGAGATTTATGATGGCTGTCACGTAATGTCACAAAATTGCGTAAAATATCTCCAGATCGTGGCTAGCGAATATCCTAAAACTCTGTCCACTTCATGAAAAGTTACGGATATTGATCGCTTCAGGCAGTATGCATGTTCTAGTGAAAATATTTTATGTGGATGTAATTTTTTTGTTGGTGTTAATATATTGCGTGTTAGGCCAATCGTATCAGGTAAAATTTAAGTTGACAAGTCAATTAATCCTGACACCATAATTAAGTCAAGTTTAGTGCACAATTATTAACATAATATCCTACCGAATTATTTAGGGCCCTATGTAAGTCCTAAGTTAAAGGTAAATTGCTGAGAATAAAATCTAATATCTGATAGTACAAATAATCAATTGATATTGTAGAGCGACATTAGTACAAAATATTTTGCAATCAAAAATGAGTTTATTTCTTTTTATATTCAAAAATTAGTTTTCGATAGCCAATTAACTAACGAGTATTTTGGTTTATTTTTTATTTTTCTACAACCAATAGAACCGGAGTTATTTCAAAAATAGTGTACCGATGCCCACGATATGCATCAAAAAGCACTATTATGCACTTTTCTCGGGAAGCTGATTAATTATTTTCAACTAATTTTCGAACATAAAAAGATATAAACTCAAAAAATCCAACTTCCCGATTGCATCACTTAATAATTCTAATTTTCCTCTACTAATAAATAATTGTAAAATGAACCCTAATTAATTGTAAGCATTTCATAGAATATGGACATGTCACATTTGTGCTCCAAGAAGCATACATATCCACATTAAATGGGAACAAAAGATACACATTAGGGATTTAATGCGCAATTGTACAAACAAATAATCAACCATTAAATCTAAAACCTGATAGTACAAAAATTAATTGTAACCATTTCATAGAATATGGACATGTCACATTTGTGCTCCAAGATTCATACATACCTACATTAAATAGGAACAAAAGATACAAATTAGGGATTTAATGCGCAATTGTACAAACAAATAATCAACCATTAAATCTAAAACCTGATAGTACAAAAATTAATTGTAAGCATTTCATAGAATATGGACATGTCACATTTGTGCTCCAAGAAGCATACATATCTACATTAAATGGGAACAAAAGATACAAATTAGGGATTTAATGCGTAATGGTACAAACAAATAATCAACCATTAAATCTAAAACCTGATAGTACAAAAATTAATTGTAACCATTTCATAGAATATGGACATGTCACATTTGTGCTCCAAGAAGCATACATATCTACATTAAATGGTAACAAAAGATACAAATTAGGGATTTAATGCGCAATTGTACAAACAAATAATCACCCATTAAATCCATAATATGTTTTTATTTTTGGAAGTGCGTTACATTGTCGAATTAACGTTAGATTCGTTTGTGTAACTGGGCATAAAACCGTGTTGGAAATCCTCACAGGAGCCATGGACATAATAAAACTGATGTTCGGCATGCAACCGACGGAGAAGTTGCAATGTCTTGCCTCGTGCGATGTCCAGAACATGACGCCGTTACATTGTGCGGCGATGTTCGACCACCCCGAGATCGTGGAGTACCTCATCCTTGAAGGGGCTGATATCAACCCGCTCGACAAGGAGAAAAGGTCGCCCTTGTTGCTCGCTGCCTCTCGGGGAGGATGGAGGACGGTGCACTCGCTTATCAGACTTGGCGCTAATATCAACTTGAAGGATGTCAATCATCGCAATGTCTTGCATTTAGTCGTTATGAACGGGGGGCGGTTAGAAGAATTTGCTGATGAAGTCAGCAAGGTAAGATACAGATAATAACTAATCGACTCGAGTGGGAACACTGCAAAAAATTGCATATCCTGGATTTTCTTACACATATAGATATTTCATATTTGAAGCAAATAAAATATGCTTTTCAAACAATTTAATGGCAACATTTTGAATATTTAATTTGTTTAGACTCAGTCCCATTCGAATCTCCTGCAGCTATTAAATGAAAAAGACAACACCGGCTGTTCCCCGTTACATTACGCCAGTCGAGAGGGTCATATTCGAAGCCTAGAGAACCTGATACGTCTTGGGGCATGCATAAATCTTAAGAACAACAACAACGAAAGTCCTTTACATTTTGCAGCACGGTAAGATTCAGAAAAATGATAAGAACAAAAATAATCGCCTTATAATTACTATAAACTGTATCATCGAAATATTTTTGATTCTAGTTATGGGCGTTATAACACTGTGCGACAATTGTTAGACTCAGAAAAAGGAACTTTTATTATAAATGAAAGTGACGGAGAAGGAATGACCCCACTGCACATAGCTTCGCAACAGGGACACACCCGAGTGGTACAACTCTTGCTGAACAGAGGGGCTCTTCTGCATCGAGACCACAACGGCAGGAATCCTCTGCATTTAGCAGCAATGAGTGGTTACACACAAACAATTGAATTGCTACATTCGGTTCATTCGCATTTGCTTGAACAGTTGGATAAAGATGGAGTAAGTTGAATACTACAGTCGGATTGCATTTACCAAAAATAACTAATATACAATTTTGAATTAAATACGTCTGGAGTAGGGCTCGTATATATTCCAATCTCTCCGACGATGGCGTAACGATACTTATTGTAAAATGTCTTACTTTCAATTTTTGAACAGAATACCGCACTCCATTTGGCCACAATGGAAAATAAACCAAACTCGATAGGACTACTACTCTCCATGAATTGCAAATTACAATATAATTATATGAAAATGAGCGCTATTGACTATGCAATTTACTACAAATTTCCTGAAGCTGCTTTAGCAATGGTTACTCATGAAATCAGGTAATTAAATAAATATAACTTCCCGAATAATGCAATCTCGTTTCGAATATTTCTCAGTTTTCTTCTTCGTCTCAAGCTCAATTTTCATAGCAACCTCTTTTTCTCGATCCCTCTACGTATTTAAAACGAATTTCAAAACGAGACTCTCGAAATTCATTGTTTAAACGCATCAAAGTTTAACAAGATTGGGAATGCTTGAAAAAAATTATCCTCCACTCCATTCATAGTAGTTTATGTTAAATCTTGGGAAAGAGTTTCTTTTCTTAATTATGTGGACGATATAAATGAAAAAAATACTCGTATACTCCAAAATATACTTCTGGATTTATCCATCATCAGATACCCTATCCTTCACTAGAATTTTCATGGATACGAGCACATCTCTTTATTATACTCCAAAGTACACCGCGAATACAAAAATGATTTCTTGTGACTGTTTTAATTGAACTTTAGGGCAAACGAAATAATGGCTCTAAAATCGAATAAGCATCCTTGCGTAGCTCTGGCGTTAATTGCATCGATGCCTAGAGTGTTCGAGGCAGTGCAAGATAAGTGTATTACCAAAGCGAATTGTAAGAAGGATTCAAAATCATTTTATGTAAGTTTCATTTCTTTGATTTATTGGTAAATAACATAATTTGTAAAATTCGTTAACAGATCAAATACAATTTCGCATGTTTGCAATGCCCGACAATGTACGCAGACATGGATGGAAGAACTGGAGAAGCAGTTAATATCATGAAACCGATACCTCTTCCAGTGTTAAATGTAAGAACTGTTTTTTAGATATTAATTTTTGTTATATCTACTGTATAAATATAGCGACTTCTAATGCACCTCTAATATATATATATTGTGATTTCCTGGAAATTCATTCATTTTGTGCTTAATTCCAGGCAATGGTATCCCATGGAAGAGTGGAGCTATTAGCTCATCCATTAAGTCAAAAATATTTACAAATGAAATGGAATTCTTACGGAAAATACTTTCATTTTGCATACCTATTATTCTACAGTGTTTTCCTGACATTTGTAACCATTTTCTCGTCACAATTAATGCATAAAGATGACAAACATTTTTACAATATCACCAATGAGACTGAGGCTTGTCCACAAGTAAGTTTGATAACACTATTTTTTTTTTTAATTTGGAAGATTTCGTCCTCAAGTAACATATACATGTTTTAATCTAGCCTATGCATATGGACCGTTCCCATTTGATCGCCCACACTCCTCTTAAGCTCAGTGCTGTGGTCATCATTGTCTACATCGCATTGAACACTCTGCACGAAATTCTCCAGGTGTACCAGCAGCGCTGGCACTACCTCCTGGACCCAATCAACTTGGTGTCGTGGTTACTATATATTTGCGCTAGTATTATGGTCATACCCATATTTAATGGAAGTGTCACCGAAATCCAATATTCGTGTGCTTCGCTAACAGTATTTTTGAGCTGGTTTAACTTGCTATTATTACTACAAAGATTCGATCAAGTTGGCATTTATGTAGTTATGTTCTTGGAAATTCTACAAACCCTTATCAAAGTATTACTTGTGTTTTCCATTCTGATTATTGCGTTTGGACTAGCGTTTTATATTTTACTATCAGACGTAAGTTATAAACATATTAAGAAAGTATGGTACGATCTGAATTTTATAAATTCTAAATTTAGGGACAACATCTTTCGTTTAAAACTATTCCAATGTCCTTAATGAGGACGTTTGCAATGATGCTAGGTGAAATCGACTTTTTAGGAACTTATGTCCAGCCATTTTATTTAAAATCAGATAAAAGATGTTTATCGCTACCATTTCCAATACCAGCATTTTTGATCTTAGGACTATTCATGGTCCTTATGCCCATTCTACTAATGAATCTACTTATTGGTTTGGCGGTTGGAGATATTGAATCAGTTAGACGAAATGCCCAATTGAAACGTCTAGCTATGCAGGTATATATCTGGTAGACACATAACAGATTCCTTATGTGTTTACCAGAATTATCCAATTCTTTGCATTTCGAATTTGAACGAATTAAATTATTAAAAATTGTTCAAAAGGTTGTACACCATACGGAGCTGGAACGCAAACTTCCGCAGATTTTTATGGAGAAAATCGATAGAAAAGAATTAATGGATTATCCCAATGAGGCGAAATGCAAACTTGGATTTATAGATTACGTTTTGCGAAAATGGTTCTGCAATCCATTTACAGACGAAGGTATCTATAAAAATAAAATAATTAAATACTAAATAAATGACATGGAGCGCACAAGTCACATGCCCACAACAAAAATTACTAAAAATATATTGCAGATTATGGCAGAAGTTTATTCTTGTTCATGTGGCATGTCACCTTGGTGCTCCAAGTGCTCAATATTTTAATGACGTTCTAAAAGTTGTTAAAATTAAAATTTGCATGTCTACATTTTTGCATGACTTTTTAAATTAATTTAGTTTAAAAATATGACTCCAAATTATATAAAATAGAAGTTCGTTTAATACAGCATGATTTAAAAAATTTATATACGTTATTGAAGCATATAAGTTTTACTTTCTTATACAAATGTATATAAGGAAGTATTGTAATTATTAAAAATATCGAATTCGAGAGTATATCGGAAATACACGTTTTTTACTATCCCTGAATCGTATCTGACTATTTTCGGAATAACGTTTGTGTGAATATATGTGTCTGTGTGTATGTATGTATGTCTGAACGCTCTTGAGTGAAAACTGTTAAAGGTAAAATTATGACACTTTAAATTGCGTTCCTACATTTTCAAACAAGTAACTGTTTCCTCCTATTTCTTTTAATATCGCGGAAATGGCATGAGTTAAAGAAAATGTGAATCTTATAAAAGCTGAGGCTATTTTGTGTAGATTTTTTTCTTTCATTTTCTCAAACCTTTGTAAATAGCATTTCCCTGATTATATATTGACTTTGTTTTACGACAATTGGCATGAATTTACAAACAAATAAAGCAAAATTAATTAAATAAATAGTGGAAGTATCACAAAGTCGAATGAAGACCACTGCAGCTTTTTTTAACGCAAAAGCATAATTTATTTTTTATAGGTAACAATAGCCAGAGCACTGGTTCAGACGGGTATCCCAGACAACAATGTCCTGGTACGTATATACATTAATTCAGATTCACCCTCATTCAATCATTAATTTAAAACTAAGTCTAACACACAAAAACTGAATTCAACTTTAATCTTATATCTTCTTCTTATTCTATTCTTATACATATTAAGTATTTAGTAAGTACTTACATTAAACAGGAATTCACATTGGCGAACGTCAATATTCGGAGTTGGCAAATTGATACATATTTCACTTCACCAATCATAAAATCTAATACAAACAATTTGAATTTCTTTTTATTCACATTTCGCATGTTGCTTTCGCTTATTTTCCAATCTGTATGTCTATTTTTCTTTCATTGTCAACATAAACTACAAGGATATATGTTAGGGTTTAGATTATAAATTGGAAAATTAAATGAATATGCATAAAAAGACAAATTATTTCCTTGTAGTTCACTTAATTTCTTGAATTTTTTGATATTCATAATAATTTTTCAATTAAGTTGGTTTAGAGATGGTTCTAGACAACGGAGACGACTACATTTCTGCAGAATTAGATAAACATAAGCGGCGGCTTAAGGAAATTACAATAGCCTTAGATATGCAACATCAACTATTACGACTTATTGTTCAGGTAATTTGATAATACTTACTTGGAGCACAAAGATCTGATTTTTTTTTTAATATAAGAAAATGGAAATAAAAACTGAGGCCGATGATGTTGACGAAGGCGTTTCTCCTAATGATCTGCAGCCCATGTTAGGCTCTGCTAATAAATGGACGTCACCACGAATTCGCAAGAAGCTCAGATCTGTGATTAGCTTCAGTAGAGGACATACACGATAGATATATTATTTTAAAATATATATATATATATATATATTATCAAAACTGCACTGTTAAAAATAAATTAAAACCCCTTTTAACTTTGAAAAACATTTAAAAATCAAAAACTATCTGAAAATAAGAAATATACTTGATTATTATAGCTCCATATACATGTTAAATGTAGTGTGGGACTTATGGGAAATTTTTCTGCTGTTACAGGGTAACAGTTATTTAAATTAAATAACACAATTTAATAAACTATAACTCAGTAATTGAAACCATTAATTTCTTGTTTAGCAATAAATACTGAGGCTTGGTTTAAAAGAAATGGTGTTTCGGAAAGAACCAGAACAGGATAACATTACCCTATTTTCTCCACACTGCATCTAAGATGTCTCAGCTAAAGTGTAATTTGAATACAATTCGGTGATTTTTAAATTTGAGCTAATGTAAATTTACATACATTTTTAACAGTGCCTAATGTTGTTGTACACAACAATGTTTATATGTTTTATTTTTCTAATTTTATAATTTATTAACACGGATGTGTCAATACAGGGTTAAATTTTAAAATTTCACTCGCAAAATGAGTATAAATGTAAAATCACTGTATCACTAAAATATGCGTGTAAAACTGTATTCACAGCGAACCACTTAGTAATTAGGAGAAGAAATTACAAATAATTATACATTTTGTTGCTGTAAACTGGATTTATTAATTATAATTTCTAAGCTAAATTACTAATTGTATCGCTGTGAATGAACCGAATTACATCAAATATGTTTTATTGAAGTGAAGCACTTATCTTAAGCAGCACTTAAGTATAAAATGCATAATTTCTATGGTGTTGTCAACTAATTTAGTATATAATTGTTGCTTTTGAGTCTATAACTGGTCCTTGCACTATGATCATGTTTATGCGAAGTATGTGGGACCATATGTACAATGTACACAGCACAGGGCCGTCTTAAAGTTTTGAAAGAAGCACATATTGCATCTTACCAGGGTCCTGGCTGGAGTAGTTATTTGTATTAAGCAGAAATAAAATACTGTAAAGGATTTTTTGTGTTTTATTGGTCATAGGGAATAACATACAAAATCTACGATGCCAATTGTTAAAAAGTATACACTACCGTTGGAAAGTTTGAAAACAATAGGATAATTTAAATTAACAAATTTTTCTGAATAAACTGAGCATCAAGTAATGATTAAAATGAATTAGAAGAATATATATATCGTTTCCAAACTTTCGACGATACTGTATAAATTAAATATATTAACATAACGGGTTGGCAATATTGGGCATCCTTGATTTTGCATGTAAATTAGACAGGAAATTGTTTATATTTAATTATACCCTTTTATTTTGTATGAAGTACTTTATATTACACTTGTATTTAAGGTACATTTATATTTTCCATAACCCTATAATTTAAGTTACAGAATTATTCATAACAATTTTACAGTAACAAATTAATAAAAAACAAAATAACAATCTGGACTTTTTTTTGTAATTAAGAAATAAATTCGAGGATTTAAAATCGATTTGTTGTGTGTAATAATTGTTATGATTTGCTTGGTTTCACAACTATAAAAATATTTATATAAATATCAACGATATAAAATACAGTATAATGTATAATTTAAGGCTCTATCAGGAATATTTTGAAACTTCAAGGCACATTTTAAACTGAGAATGGCACGACATGAAATTTTTCGAAGAAACAAGCATGTCTATTTTTCCAGGATATATATATATATTTATATATACAGATATTTATAGTATAAATCTTATATACAATTTGATTTGTCGAATTTTTTTCTTTATTTATTGTCGCGTTTTAAAATTATTTTAGCGCCTACGTATGAGATTACTTCATTATTAATCAGACCCGTAGACAACAAAAATGTTTGTTTCTCGTGGCTACGGGCCTGTTAATTCCTATGCGCCATTTTGATATTTAATCCTATCCTGGTTCTATATAAAATTATTAAATTATTATCACAGATAAAATCTAGACCTTCGGACTTTTTAATGGCAACGAGGTGATTCTCCAAAATGATCTAGCATTGAATATACATAACGATACAAAACTATTTACATATACCATCATCAATGGCACAATTCTAAAAAATAACAATCTTACCTCTAGTTAAGTAAATGTCCATTTAGGAATTGGCACAGCCACCAAGTACAACTGGCCTTGAGTACAGCACAGTACACCACAATCGTTTATAAAACAAAATAAAAATATCAAACCGTCGTCTCACTTTTCCGCAACGGCTGAAGTTCCCTTTGTAATCGATCGAAATCGTTGTAGTACTCATGGTCCGACTCTTCCTCCGAACTTCGTTGAGGATGATACCCAGGTACCTTTCCATTAGCTGTGCCTTCCGGACTTGGAGTCGTCGCAGAAACTATCCCACATATAGTAGGAATGCCAATCGTTTGACTGGGCACTGACTCTTGGGACATAATATACTCAGGGTTATCGATATCGGTTTGACCGGCATGAGGCAAGAAGTCTGGATATTGGCGATAGCCAGAGGAACTAGGATTGTCTGAATGTTTAGAATCACCAATGAGATCTACGTAAGCTGTAGCAGGCTGATTTTGTTGCGGCGAAGGCATTAAATAATCATCTTCATCAAGTGGTAACTCAAGTTTTATTGTGCCAACTTGTGCTTGACTTTTGCTGCAAGAATCATAGCAATCTTCTCCTTCGTCTTTGTTTCCAATCATCTTTAAAGGATCACTACAATATCGCGATGATGATCCATCTGAAGTACAACCGTTGTCTTGCAGACCTGCTGCTGCAGCGCGTAGCCGTAAAATTTCTTGGTTCCAATTATGTTGGTTTTGCGGGGCGCAACTTCCATCCGAAGACAAAGATGATCCTGGCGGCCAGAACTTTATAGGTGTCGGAGGAGTTGAGCCTGAGACAGTTGACACTGTAGTATGTCCACCGGCTATCGCTAATCTGGATTTCGGCTGGAGGTAATCATCACCTTCGAGTTGTCCTTCGGAGCTGTCCATTGTTGTTGCGAGACTTGCCATTAACTCTTTTTCATCCTAAAATCCAGAATAAAAAAATTGTTTAACAATCGTAAAGGGCATTTAGAAAGGACAAATTTCTTACCTTACTAACTTGGACTGGATAGGTAGGCAGTCTCATGAACTTGTCCCCCTGAATGACAAGGTATCTTCCAGGATCCCGTGCCATTTTGGCGAACTCATCTGCTAGCTCCTTGAATCCTGGTCTGGACTCTGCATCTAACATCCAGCATTTAATCATAATCATGTAAACTTCTATTGTGCAAATGTTTGGTTGGTTTAGTCGTTCTCCTTTTTCCAGAAGTTCAGGTACATCTCGAGCCGGTACACTTTCGTACGGTCGACCCCCGTAGGTCAGCAACTCCCATACAGTTACACCAAACGCCCAAACATCGCTTTTGTGCGTGAATATTCGATGTTGAATACACTCTAAGGCGAGCCATTTGATTGGCATTTTACCTCCGGCTGCCTTATATTCGTCTTCATTTATGTCTAAGAGCTTCGCTAAACCAAAATCGGTAATCTTGATGCAGCCAGGCGTTTGGACAAGAACATTTCGGGCTGCTAAATCTCGATGCACTAATCGTTTTTCTTCTAGATAAGACATGCCACGTGCTATTTGAGTGCACCAGTTAAGTAACGCTTTCGAACCAATCTTCTCACGGTTATTTCGGACGAAATCCAATAAACACCCAAGAGGCATGAGTTGCGTTATCAACATCATTTGTGAGGTCATGCATACAGCTAAAAGTTGTAATAAATTTGGATGTTCTACAGTTGCCATTATGTAAGCTTCTTCTAAGAACTCCTTACTGGAATTTGCTCCAGTTCCATCTCGAAGTACTTTGATTGCCACAGGTATTTTGGTATGTTCACCTTCTGGAACCCAGACTCCTTTATACACAGTGCCAAAGGCACCATATCCCAAAATGCCACCTCTGCGCATTTCTCCCTCTTTAATAATTCGAAGTTTCGCTAGATTTGGCTTAACATTCGTTGGTCTTAACGGCTCGTTATCTTCTAAGCCCGTAAGAGCCATCGTCATTTTGACTGCGCTTTCTTTAACTTTAACCTTGCGACAATATTGGAAAACAATTATCGCTAGGAATATTACAAGGATACAAAAGAAAGCAAGGACTGCAAAGAATATTAATGGAGTTTTCTGGTTAGATCCTAACGGATAGGTAACTCCAAGTTGGTCAGAGCAATAAGGTTCATTGTTGTCTGAGAAGATTTTATGCGGCATATCTGGCGGACACATTGAAGTACATTTGAATTGAGTCGTATTGTCTGAGAGGTATATTCGATAGTTTAGACATGAGTGGCAATTTTCTACGCCAGGTCCTGTGCAACCTCGACACTCAGTGTCACACTCAACACAGTTTTGTGTCAAGTCATCTGGGTAATGATCCTGCGGACATTCGTCCTCGCACTGTTCACCTCTTTTAAATTTGGTACACTCCTTGCAAACTTGTTCATGGAATCCATACCCAGTACATTTTTTGCACCGTGGATGACACTTTCGACAAATTCCTTTGCCAGCTAAAGCCCGCAAGGGTCCTTGTTCTTGCGGGCCAACCCATTCGTAGTAGTAGCCATCCGGGCATGATTCGTTCTTCTGTAAACAGCCTTCTATGTTAATATCCCCGTTAATTATAGCTTTCTCACAAGAGTTGCATCCTTTCAGACCGATATTATTCTCAGGACCCAAGCATCCACCGACGCAGTTGTCGTGGCAGGGACGGCATTCGCCGTTCTCTTCATATTTTGTGGTGGGGCATGCAGACACACAAAATGGTCCATCTTTTACGTAGCGACAACTGTCGCAATTGCCAGGACCGGGGCCGTGGCAGGTTGAACCACACTGGAAGTCGCATGGTTTGCAGATGTTGGGGCCATCTCGGTATAATCTATTATGAAAGAATTTTATGTTAAAATATATCCTATTTATAATTAATGCCGTGTTCAATTGAAAATTAAGATTGGTACAAATTCCCAACAGTAATATTCATTTTATGGAGGAAAACTTTATTATTCTCGTCAGGGTTCGAACCCGAGATATCTATCATCAAGCCGAAGTTGAAGTCGTGTTGGACATGGAATGAAATGATCTTAGACAAATTGATAACTTACCCGCTCTGTGTACTGCAGTTCTGAAGACATGTGTTGTTCATAGATTTAAAGTTAGCACAAGATAGACACTGATCTGGTCCAGGTCCCCAGCATCCATCACTACTACACTGTGCATCACACTTAAGTCCCTCCAAAGCACAAGAAGTCTTATTTCTGTTCATCTGCAAATACGACACATGATCCGCACTCTTTTTAATTTTCTTCCAATTTATGTCTTGGGCAAAACATAAGTTTTTATTTTCTAATATCGCCACGGCACCCGAATTAATCTTCTTCAAACTCTTTAACCCTAACGACACCAAAGACGTTTTTACTATATACAACGAAGAAAAATATTCCGTAAGAACACGACCACCGATCGACTCCAAGTTCTCAAAATAGGATAAATCCGTAAAGTTCTCATGCACTGCCTGGATATTTATATATCCAGTGACTTCCCTTAAAGTTGAGAAAATTCTCAAACGTTCTGGATCCATTTTAGTGTAGCGTTGTCCGAAACTAAAGTTAGCATAGACTTGTTGGAAGCCTTTAAACGATTGGTCTAATATGGACAAAGACCCTTCGATAATCGTACAGTCTTTAAAGTTGTCGATGTTTCCAGAATGAACACTAGGAACACCTGGACAAGTTTTCGGGCAAGGCCCATCGCATGGTACACATTCCCCACCTACAGCCTTTTTAGTTTGCGGGCAACTTCTAACACACGCCCCTGAGTCTTTTAGTAAATGTTCAGGGCAATTCTTAACACAAGTGGCACCATACGCGTATTTGCCATTTGGATTAGGTTCCCAGGAATACGAAGAAGGGTTGTACCGTTGCATTGGTGGGCATTCCTGAGTACAGACGCCATCGTCGTAAAAGTTTCTACAGGCTAAACAGTCGCTTTGTTTAGGACCTGTGCAGCCACCGGCGCAGAACAAGTGGCAACACTCTCGCGGATTAGGGCCAAAACACCGGCCTTGGTAACACTGAGGACTGCAATTTTCCTTCGAGAATTTTTGGCAATTTTCAGCTCCGTCCCCCCAACAACCTGCCTCGCAGGAGTTGTGGCAAGACGGGCATTCTCGTTCGGGTGATGTGAAATTATACACATACACATATTTACCTTTTGGGTCGGTGATTATCTCTTTCCAGTTTATAGTTTTAACGTGACATAAATTGTAATTGTTGAATAAACCAATGCTACCTAATAGCGTGTCTCGCAGAGCAGGCATTTCTAATGAGTACATTTTCGAGAGTGTTACCATTAGGGCAAATTCTTCGTCGCGAACGTTTATTTTGAACAAAGTTCGGCCACGTATGATTTGTAGCCGTGGCAGAACAATTCGGCGGACATCTACATGCGATATTAACACGTAACCCGTTACTTCGCGGATGTTGTGAAGAAAACTCAAGTCTAGATTTTCGTCTTGCAGCCATGTTAGTTCTAGATTGCCGTCTACGTACGTGCAATTCGTGTAGCGGTCTCGTAGGTTGCGGTAGTGGTGTTCCCGGTTTGACGGTACTGACATACGCCCATTGGTTCCAATGCATACTGTAACAAAGAAAATTTGGAACATTTAAAATGATATTCACAAGAAAAGAAAATAGTTTTTAAAGTAGTAGTCAGAAAGGGAAAAGATTCTGACGAGAGTGTAATTAAAAATGTTTAATTCATGTTGTGTTCGTATCAATAATAGTTTGTTGCTTGAAGTATTGCATTTCTATCCGATAAATGTTATAGTTATTGACAATTAGATCTGATGTGAATGCATGACGCGAAAGTAAAACTTTAAACCTGTTTCTTTTCTCAAATGCTCCAGTTTTCGAAACCATTCCGGATGTTAGCAAATCAACCAGCAAAATATGTTTAGTATTTACTACAGGTCTCATAAATTATCAAAAATACAAATTTGTTTTGTCAAGAAGAAACATGTGCTAAATGCTCAACAAAAATAAGATAAAAAATGGAATGTGGGTTTAACTCCTTTTGGAAGCTAACTCTTCATTTCCAATGGAGCAGCTGTACAACCAAGTTAGATGAATGTAGTAAACACATGTTTGATGCAAATGCTGGTTGGTAATTATTTCGACGACAGTGTTTGGTGAGGAAGGTGTGCTTAGCTAGGATTCGTGGGCGAACCAGTATCTGTATGACGTTGTGTTGTGATGCATTTCAGTGGTATTGCACACACTCTGAGAATTGTATGTTTCCCTACTCACACTCACTTTCAATTCTATACACTTGCGAAATATATCATAAGTATCGCTATAAAATCATTAGTTTACGCCCAAAAAGGATAGATGCACATTTATATAATCATACTTAAATATATATATATATAATTTAAATTGGTAATTTTCGAAAGGAAAACACATCAAACTGGGAATCTAAGACAGCAAAATATAATGCTTCTAAATCATATACAACTAAATTGTATTTAACCGAATGATTTGTATACATTATTTGTTTAATAAGCACTTGCATAGAAGTTTAACAAGACAATACCGCATTTGACGTCACTAGAAGTGGCTGCAATACCTAATGGAGTAACGCGCGCATTCCAGTAGATTGGCCAGAATAATAGCAACGCTACTGGTACTGTTGTGTTGTCGTTGTCGTTTGATGGTAAAGCAAGCACAAGAAGTGAATAAGGCGAAGAGTGGCGACTGCCGCAAAAGGCAGTTTGCGACGGGCGCCATGGACCCGTTTGGATAACGGTAGTTCTAATGGATGGACTTGAGCAGCCTCTATATAATGTCAGGCGAAAGCCACAGCTAAAGATTACGACGGCATCACATGAATATCATAAAAATATACATTTCAAATCGTGAGCGGGGGAAGGGGAGAAGAAGTTGTCAGAAATATAGCCAAAACTTATTCATATTTATTGTGATACTTTGATGGATGAAGTTAATTTTTGGAATTTATAAGGAGGAGTTAGAAAGAAGAGAGAGTTTCAGATGATGGGTGATGATGTGATAAATATCATACACCATCCACCGATTCTCTTTACTGGTTTCAATACTATGCAACTGTATGATATTCCCTTGTGGTCTTTATCGATGACTTTTTCAGTTATGATTTACGAGTTTTATTAATTACCTCGCGAACAATTGTAAAAACGAATCCAAGCGCGCATTCAATTCAATTCAAATCGCAGGGCTGTGCAGAGCTGGATGTAATAAATTCAAGAATGTGTTTCTTTGGGCCATACATCATCGAACAACTTGTGATGAAATTGCCATTAAAATACCATATCGAATATTAGCGAATTAATTCAGTAAACTTTGTGTGGCGTATTGTATTCCATACGACAGCTGGTTACCGCAGAAAAAAGAGCAAATATGAGCAATGATGCTCATCAGAAGAACGGGTTCAACAAAAGGCAGCGTATATTTAATTTTGATGACCAGAGTGGCAGACGGGCTCTATTAATTAATAATATAATTAATTTTCTGACTTGAAGAATGAACCTTTAATTAATCTTTATACGGTTCAAGAATAGACCAGAAAACATAATCAACGGTTGGTTAATATTTTATTACATTAACGTATTACCGAACCCTGTCACCTTTTTTATTGGAGAAATAGTTTTTTTATTTTATTTATTATATGAATATTTGGCGCGTTTTCAATGATGACATTTCAGTGAGAAAATTGTCCAGTATTTTGTTGGCTGTCCGGTTCACCTTGAAAGGATTACTTACGGTTCTTCAGCAGTGGCTGCGGTACGAGAGGAGATGAAGGACTGGATAAAAAATGGAAAAACGTAATTTTATCTCGAGTATCACGTACACAACACACACATTTGTACGCTACACAGATGAATACTACACACACACATGTGGGAAAATCCAAATGTGTTATTTTTAATTTGAATAATAAATAATTAAATTGACAAGCTAATTCGTTGATTTGTATAACTTGAAATATCTAAATAAAATATTCTAAAATTTCCGATAATCCCACTTTTTCCTTATAGCGCGATTCTAACCTTTAGAAAAACCATATTTTAAATATATCTTATAATAGGATTCTTATTCTCGGTTTCGTTATAAGACGGAATAATTCATTTATAAAGAAAATGTTGCACGACCGGATTATTAAAAAGCGAAAAACAGATGGCACTGATGGATTTCTGTTTGATTGGCCGTGATTTTGACTGCAACGAGAAATATTTCATAGTTTATTAAACAAGCGCGATATGATCGCGCGGTGTTTCAAGAGTGATGTTCATTTGTAAGCAGACAATGGAACTTAATCATAAGAGATGCTGCTAAGTCATCCACAACTCATATTTTAACAGACACGTGAGAGGTACCGCGCGCTTTTGTACCGAAAGCGCTTCTTGTTCAATCATCGAAGGTACGAAAGAGAAATCAAATTAATTGGAAATTCCTTGCATGGTTAACTAATATACTCGTACAAATAAATGATGTACGTAAGCTATAAACCAAAAAAAGAAATTAAACTTATCTTATTCAAGAGTTACAGTACTTACTACAGAACTTAACATTTCTTAATTACGGATATATTTTTAGATTCGTCAATATTCACAATATAAGGTCCATTGCTATAAATACATTCTAAATAATGTTTTTATTTTCTTATACGAATGTATATACGACGGAATTAATCATCCTTGAATCAAATTAGACTATTTTCCGAATGACGTATTCATATTTGTGTGTGTGTGTCTTTGTATGTTGTATCTTGAAAATAATATTTATTACTGGAAGTAATTCAATTTTTCCATTATCTCGAAAACGGCATAAGTTATAGAAAAAGTAATGTTTATAAAAGTTAAAGATGTTAAAATTTCTAGCAACTTTTGTTTGAAAAGTGTTTTCGAAAAATGTACCAATTAGTGAAAAATTGCTTTTGAAAATTGTTATTTATATTATCGTCGTACGTCTTACCGGAAGTAATGCTATTGTTCAATTATCTCGAAAACGGCATGAGTTACAGAAGAAGTGATATTTATAAATGTTAAAGATATTACAGTTTCTAGCAACTTTTGTTTGAAAAGTGTTTTCGAAAAATATACCATTTAGTGAAAAATTGCTTCTGAAAATTGTTATTTATATTACCGTCTTACCGGAAGTAAGGATATTGTTCAATTATCTCGAAAACGGCATGAGTTAGAGAAAAAATGATGTTTATAAAAGTTAAAGATATTAAAATTTCCAGCAACTTTTGTTTGAAAAGTGTTTTCGAAAAATGTACCATTTAGTGAAAAATCACTTCTGAAAATTGCTATTTATACTACTTCTTACTAGTAACGATAAATTTAATTGACTTGAATTTAAAACAAATTTAACTAATAATATATATATTTATAATGAAAAATACGTATGAGGAAGCAAAGTGAAGGCCACTCCAGCGTTGAATTTACATATTTCCCTCCATTATAAGTAACTTGGGCTTCGCCCTCAACGCTATTCGATGTCACATATAGTTTTAAGTACGTACAATAAAATTATGAACTTGTTTAATGCATAATTACATAAGTTATTCGTTCGGAACAAACATTGGTACTCGTGGCACGTCTTGCACGTGCGTTGTTTCAACACACGACTACAAATTCCTCGAACACAACCGCACCAGTCAAATAACATTCATAATAATCAAGAAGAAGAAGCAGAAGAAGACTAGTTCGAAAGTATATATATAGTTTGTTTTTGCGTATATGTATACTTTGTTAAATCAACACCATATTTTAAAATCAATAACATGTGCACAGCTAATGAGTTGAGAGCACGATGGAACCGAACAATTTGTTTATTATTTAAATATTTGTGAACGTTACTATGCATATTCGAAAGAATTTATCTCGTATATATGTTGAGTAAATAGTATTTATTAGTTCAGTCGCTCAAAATATCAAGATTGGAATAATTTCACTATATGCACTAATGCTGTA
The DNA here is from genome assembly GCA_933228885.1 of Leistus spinibarbis. NCBI lineage: Eukaryota > Metazoa > Arthropoda > Insecta > Coleoptera > Carabidae > Leistus > Leistus spinibarbis. Next base: position 4,911,673 of record OW121804.1, on the reverse strand, counting down.
GCTCTTTTGTACTTCGTACGGCGAGCTAAAAATGTTGCATTATGTGATTTATACTTTGAAATTCCCGTCGCAAGAAAAAAAGTGTTTCCCATGAGTTAAGACTACGTGTATGTTATGTTTCCTATGTCATTATACACGGCAATCTTATTTGTAAAAATGTTTCGTTTCACATTAGTTTTGTTCATGTTTTTATTTTAGTAAATTACCTGGCCGCACGATACCGCGACCTAAGAGCTCCATTAGAGCCACTCAAATCGTAAATATATTATCATTCTTTCAATCCTTTCACTCACTAAATGGATTTATAAATCGTGTTTTTTATCAGGTACCTTTACATAAATCTTAGCATATGTGCCTAAAGCACATACGGAATATAACATAAATACTAGATAAGTTATACAATGCTCGCAGTCGTGTGTCTGTAGCATTCTCGGATCAAAAAATTTAATTAACAAAAAATGTTTGTCTCGTCGCCCTGATTTCAAAAATATATATAACTCATATACTTGGATGTTAGTCGTCGCTCGTTCGTAAGACCCAATTTGTGCCCTCTACTTCTCTGAAGGTACCGGACCGATTCACACCAAATTTGCTACACATATTATTTGACTTCCCATTTGTATCCGCTCGCAGTTTAAATCAAATCGCTTGTATACTTCTCGAGTTATAGGGTCCCAAAATGTAAACCTCCCCTTAATACTGCCCTTACAAAAATTATTAAAACACCCAAAAATTCTACTAATGATTCTAAGATATTTTATGTCTACAAGATTTTTTCATATTGTTAACTCAAAGGGAATAAAAAATTAAATATTATAATTTAGAATTTTAAATATTTTTCTTACTCTTTCGTAATAAATTTACCAGGAAGACATGTTTCTTACTGATTATAAGTTTGAAACATAATAGTTCTTGGAGCAAATAAATTTATTTAAATATAGCTTTGTTTACCATTAATTATTATAATGTATATAAATTTCAAGCATTCTAAAATACTTCAAACCCTCTAAAAGGATTTCAGCTCCCTAAAAAGTTTGCTACAGTCTTTTTCAAAATATTTTTAGCCTTGTAATTGTCAAAAAAACTGTAATATATGAATTAAAATTGTTTGATTTGATTTGATTGTGGTTTGGTTCGTGTAAATTTACATAAATGTGTTGTGAATTCACACATACTTTTTACAGCATCAGTTAGAACCGCAGTTTTGCCTTTAGGATATATATAAGAATTTTAAGTGAGGCATTTCCAGGTAGTTATTATTAATACTACACAAAAGATTATTATTTCTATTTTATATCGAAGGCCATATTAGGCCATATACAGATTAAATTAATTTCCATAGCTATTTATGGTCTTGTATATACTAAGTGGTTTGAGTCAAGATGAGTAACTTTTTTTTTTGCTTTGCTTTTTGAACTATCATGAGAAAGGTTACATATTTGATTGACCGTCTTTCCGGGGGGACAATTCAACAATCAGATACAAATTAAAATCAATTTATAAACAGCTCAAATATTAATTTCATATGAAATACAATTTATTATGAGAACAGGTATAATTTAGCTCTTCATATTTGAAAATATATAATTTTTAAGTTTTGTGAAACCATAGGCATGAATATTTAATGGGTAAATTATGTAGTTTTAGATTCGGTAAGAGAAATATAGTAGGAAACTATCCCAGTAAATAACAAATACATAAAAGAGTTAAAAATACAAAATATCTTAATTACAGTCTAAGAATAACCATTATTAATCATGTATAAACCTGTTTTAACTAAGAAAAAAAAAATTAAAAAGGAGAAACACTACCAAGGTTCATTCTATTAAATTTTTAAATATTGTTATATGGAGAGGGGTGATAATTAGTGAAATATCAGTGTTAATAAGAAAGTTTCGTGCTGGCCACACCAGTTATTTCGTGAGCACGTTCGTCGAGCCAGTAATAAATGGAATTTTAAACAGATCTCATGGAAGTTCCAAGAAATGCCTAGGAATAATCGCTATTGATTCGTTTTGTTGGAACTCGTTAATTATTGTTATTATTATATAATTACTAACGACTTTTTGTACTCTATTTTCGCCATGAATAAAACGAAGGCTAGTCCTTGGTAAGTCGCACGGGAATTAATACTTCGTGGCACCACATTATTCCTGATTTGCAACCCCCACATTTATTATAATATTTCTCTGAATACAGATTATGATTTTAAAATAAATCATAATGATTTATATGGGTACATGGACCTATTTAAATTTTATTGATTAAAAAACGACAAAAAATCAAACCTACATCGCAGATGTGACCAGATGTAATTCGAAGGTACATTTGCACATAATGGCCGATTATTTTTCATTGGGTTTTTTTTTACTCTCAAAACTTGTCATATTATACAGAAATGTCATAAGACTGACAAATACGAGATAATATAAACAAATAATGATTTTTAATCAATTTTTGAAACTCGTATATGATTAAATGTTTTTCACAATAATAACATGTTTGTACTTTTACAAAATTGTTGTTAAAATTAAGTAAACGACAACCTTCAGATTTCGTATTTATCGATAAACTAAAAATTAATATGTACAACGTAATATTGTTGATTTGAATTTAAAGAAAAACTATAAACAACAAAAATTTAAATTCATCGCATGAAAGTCGTAAACATTCCGAATATTTTGCTAGTATAAATCTAAGCCTTCGTAAATACTAGCACGTAGCTATAAATATTTGTAAAATTCGTGTAAATTGTAGTATTAAAATGAGATTGTATTGCAGTTAAATAATTTAATGTAATTGAAAATCTTATTACTCTTTCTTTGTGTGTATTTATATGTCTTATACAGGAATGCCAATTTAAAACTGTTTCAATTACTGATAATAAAAACTATATGTGTTTACTTTTTCAATTGTATAAAAACGGAATAGATTTAGCATTCGTAATTCAATCCTGAGACGTATACACACTTAGCTCACTATATTTACTTAAAATTATAATTTGTATTATATGAAAATATATTATTAGCTCGGCGTACGAAGTACCGAAGAATCAAATAATTCTAGAAGAAGTTGTAAGGCGAGCTGGACGCATAGGTTGAGTTTAAAATAACATTGTTTTGTTCTGATAATGTTACAGACACACGACTAAATAATATAGCTATGGTGGAAAACTAAATATAACTATGGTTATAATCTTATTTGGGTTTAGATTTTCGGCATTCAGCATTATTTGGTTTTCTAAGAAAACAATTTTAAGTCAACAATAGGCGCATGCCTATTGTACTTCGTATAATGGTGAACATATACAAGCACCTAGCACCTGCACCCAACATAATTTTACTGCTCTGCCACTAAAATTATAATTAATAATAAATTTGAAAAAATCGTTACTGCACCAGCAGTGTATAATTTTAATGAAGCAGATGTCATAAAGAATGACATGAGATCTCTAAGAAGAAGAAGAAGAAGATGATGGTGTATCTACGATGGCCTTGACTTGTCCTTCCCGCATAATAGTCTTCAGATGTTGAGGACACTGACATTTGCCAAAGAATCTAATTATGCTACCTACATAATTAAATTCAACAATTGTGGATATTTCGTAAAGCAATTATTTCTTATAATTAAACTTAACTTAATACTAAATACTGTACACTTTAAAAATTAGTAATAATTATAATAACTCGTAAAATCCTGTATTTTGTTCCTGGTGTGACTTACTTTTCCCTTTAACAAACTCGGTATCGCCGTGATGTCCGGCACCTAGGGCAAGCAGCGGTACCAGCAACAGCACCACTAAGTACTCGATGGCAGCTCGTTGGTGGTGACGTGAAGAGAAGGAGAACATGGCGCGACCCACACCCGACACTTCGGCTCACATGGTTGCCGCGGTCCTCCAGGTCACCACTCACTCGCAGCACGACTGACCACTCACTGCTGCAGATGCAGACACTCTTGTTGTTGTTGTTTCGGTTGGCATCGTCGCCTTCTAGAACGAAAGAGAACAACTTTAGTTTACCTGCGCGACTTTACTCTCTCAGGTGTATACTCCAGCACTTCTAACCACCATTCGAACCAAGCGGCGCATTCACAACTGTGCTAATATTGCACGGAAACAGGACAGGTGCAGATTCAATTGGGACCATGCATATATTTTGTTAAACACGGAAATTATATTTTATTCAGACTTCACAAGCAAAAACGCTATTATAAAAGCTCCTAAAAGAGAATTTTATTACTTTCTTATACGAATCTATCGTATATAAGGAAGTAATGATACAAGAACTCGAGATTTTAAAGGAAATACAGAACTCATATTTTTAGCTCACCGTACGAAGTACCGAAGAAGCTAAAGCATTCGATCGTGTGTCTGTAGCATTCTCGGATAAAAAAGTGTTATTCTCGTCGCGTTTAATCCAAAAATATATATAATTTATATATATATTTGTAATCAGAGCGACGAGATAAACACTTTATGTTAAGGAATATCTTTGACCCGAGAATGCTACAGACATACGACCGAATGTTTTAGCGTCATCGGTACATTTATGTACGATTAAAAAGTTCTTAAAAATAACAACAAACAAAATAGTAAATATAAGCGATTTAAAGCAAGTATTCGCTCAAGTTTGATAGTGATTCAGACTAAAATAGCTCGAGGCCCAGCATGAGAGTACGAGCTAGATGAAAAAGGATACAACGAGAACTAAGCAATAAGTGCAAGCAAGACATACATACAGAGTTACAGCAGAGATATGATATTAATCACGTGGAGACTATAACGCTAACTAAGAAATGAAACTCACTGTAGCGAGTATTTCAGCGCCATTTTATTTATATACATATATGTATACCGAAAGTTACGAAAACTTATATTAATATTATATTTAAAAAATAACAACTTTAGTTATCCATTTAAGAGTCTTATAGATTAAATCAGGGTAGAAGATGACTGGTTGGCTGTCATTTCAACATTTTCTGGTATATTACCTTTTCGTACGAGGGTTATATTGTTAATCACTAGCCTCTACCCCCTAAGGTGTGAGGGTTCAGCCAAACAATAGCTCGGAATGCCTAAGTCACGGGTTCTTTTTCGGTACATACGCCAAGATACTCAGAAATACAATTTTAACCAATGAATTATGAAATTGAACAAATATTTAATGTGTGATTCTACTAAATGGACGAAGTATTATTATCATGAATTATTTGGCAATTGGATATTAGCGGAAATACACGGTTTCAACTTTACTGAATTTTATTTGAATATTTTTAAGATGACGTCTGTGTATCTATTTGTGAGCGATCTACGACCGGTTGCTTTAGCTTCTTCGGTACTTCGTATGGCGAGCTAATAAGGATATATATTTTCTAATATATGGTAATAATATTATTAAATCGTTATTTTAAAAATCACAATAACCATGAGCCTATGGCGCCAAGCCAACCTACATATATAATATCATAAAAAATGTAACCAATTTACGAATAACCTTTCCATTTATGTTATTAAACTGTATTAACTGTAAACTAGAATTTCTTATATGGTTTTGGAATTAATTTATAATATATTACATTTATTTGTACTTTCGTATAGAACTGGAAATGTTTGTTTACTCGGGTCATTCTTTGCATATTCCGAAAAGGACACGAGTTAGAGTAAAACTGTATCTTAAATATTGATCATTAAAAGCTATTAGTATCGCCTATAATATATTATATCCGAACACCCTTTTTATATAAAAGTATCGAATAGTCGATGATTAGCTATTTCTGATCGCGTGGTTCTACCTGTGTCTAAAATAATCGATTATTTACATCTAATAACAGATGAACATGGGTAGAAATTTTGAAAATACAGCGAGAAGAACACGTAGCGAACACCACGCCCATTTCAACATCGTGAACCACGAGTCACGAGCTGCCACATGAACACGAATCCCTGCCGTGTTTTTATTTTTGTTCATTTGTTCGCTACATATAGATTATAGATTTTATTTAGTTCTTTAATCGAAACAATATTCCTAGAGATTGGCACCACAGAGTGTAAACTTAAATAATAACTGATATATCTTAAATTATTCGAAGATCAGGTTGTAAAAATATACTTTTGTGTAATGCATAAATGATATGAAACTTTCATAACTGCGATTGAGCAATAATATTTTTAAAACTGCATAATAAATATTTATAATAAAATCAGTGCTATGACGCCAGTATAAATGACGGTGCATACCAAGAAATACAAACCTGACATTAAATAATTAAATGTTGTTTCATTTAAAAAACCCTGAGACCCCCTAAAGGGCAAAACCATCCCATTTCGAAAAATTCTCAGAGATTTTACCTGCTTTTGGTTTCGGGGTTCAAAAACATAATTATAGAGCAGTCGCTGAAACTAAAGTCAAATGTGTCGGTGGGGCGGAATGATTTGATTTATTTTCACTGGTGGTGTGTTATGTATCTTTTTAAAAATCTAATCTTTCTGGGAAGAAACCTTTGCTTAGATATCTACATATTCTTCGTCGGGATTTGCTTATCGGGACACCGATTATAGTTGGGAAGGTAAATATTTGAACCAGGGCAGATGTCGTGGGAATCATAAATGATATACCTTGTTGCGTAAGGACATTGCCCTATCGCTGTTATTATTTGTTAAAGATATATCAATTAGATACCAACATAAATTTGGGTCTAAATCATAAAACTAGCATACGCCTAATACGGCATTCCAAAATATTAATTCCCATTTGAGTTGTGCGCGTTTGAAAATTACTGTTTTTTAGCTCCAAACAACTAGCCCTTAAATAATGTTTACTTGGTTATATTAAGGAAAACATCGATTATTCTGCGTAATAAGAATACAATATTAAATAAACATATTGATATCTAATCTAACACAAAGAATAACCTTGATTTGCTTAAAATAAATCAATCACCTAATCGATAAAGTATAATAATAAAACGACGTAAAGAAAACCGCGTTTATAGCCCAAGGTAAAATCAAAATGGCCGCTAATCTGCGATCACAGCAACACAAACAACCAATAATTTCGGTCCATTGTTTTACATGATCTGCCTACAGAAATTCACGGATTACACTCACCCAACTACGCTGTAAACTTCATCACACTAGTCTACGATATCCAATACTACACTGGTCAACTAATGAAAACGTAATATATAGCTAGAGATCAACTGATCACTATATGAAATATAATAGTGGACTATTTTGTCGTTTAAGGCAAAATATGATTAACATGGATGTAGCTAGGCGGTATTTATTTTAATTGGGACTTTAAGCCTAGTTTAAACTATTAGAAAAAAATTGTAATTGTCGCCTTCTTCGGGCATAAAAATATGCATTTATAATAATGAGAAATTTAAAGTATCGTGAAATCGTTTGAGCACAAAAGTGATATGTTTTCATTGTTTAAAAATGTGGTTTGTATAGTGTAAAGTTTAGTTAAAACAATGTGGTTTACGGAGAAATATTAGGCTCTTAAATGTATTTAAAATGTGCCTGTCCTCTTAATCAGTGTTTTCCAATAGCTTTTTTTTTTGCTCTAACCTAAAAACATCACACAACAATAATTACGAAAAACAAGTTGGATGCGTTATGTTATGCGGAACAACCAGCCTGAAATGGGTTTGACATACGTAGTCGTTAAAATGTGACCCCCATGCTGGCTTCGCCTTGTCTCTGTTGCTCTTAAAGGGTCGATGATGACTTGGGAAAAATTAGAAATACGATTTCATTGCCGGAACGAATCGAACGCTTAACTTTTTTACTGCGAACTTATGTTTTATGTTAATATGTCTGTAATAACTTTTGCTATAGTGAGGACAGGGTTACATTTAGTTAATTTTAAATGCTTCAACTAAACCCGATGGAGAAACCCACTCTGCCATTGGAATGAACCATTATATAATTGGTTTCTTTTAAACTCAAGTATTCGTTCAATATTTTGTTTCTAGTGCCCTTATACTTCAACTGTGGGCCTTGAAATTCATTAATTAAAAATGAAATATGAATATTGTAAATCAATCATGAGGTAGATGACTGGTCATATTAGTTATAATCGAAATTATTCGTTATTTGATGTGGTCATGGTGATGCTAAGAACTGGACCAGCTGTGATAATTAATCCTACATTCTGATACTGATATCAAAGTTAATTACACTTTTAATTACTAGCCTCAGCTTTGTACAGCCGCGCCACACTGGTGTAATTACAACCTGATTTTTTACAGTGTACAGTTACACGCATTTTGGCCACCGTCAAAGATTTCAACGCTGCATGAAGCTAAAAAGTTAAAATTAAAACAAATACATATAATGTACTGCTTCTTGGGCACCCATTTTATATGTATACCGAATTTGGTTAAATCAGCCTAGTACCTTCAGAGGAGAACGAGTTAAATACCTCTAGGTATGTATATGAGTTATAAATATTTGCGTAATCAAGAAGAATGCATAGAATGTTAAACATGGTTTATAAATAATTTGTAAGTTTAATTAAAACGAAGAATTTAATAAACGAAATGTCAGAGAGTCGAGTGCTTGATGAAACAACAAAATTGTTCAACAGAAATAAAAAATATGTACAGAATAATAACAACATATTACTTTATAATACGTAGTTGGCAGAACTGAGTTGAGCACAACAAGAGCTCGTCACGAAAGATATGAAATAAGCAACCATTACGCCAAGACGTGACCCTCACCTCCTGTGTGATCTCCAGAACTATCATTAACTAAATTTACTCGTACTCAAAATAAAATAAAATGTTGCGCGCATGTTTTACAACGGAACAGAACAGTCGTTTATTCTAATGATGATTTGTCCACGATCTACGTACTACAGTTCGTTCGACCTGACCTGCTGACGGACCAACTGTGTTTCGCGCCCACAACTCAATTTCGGACAAATTATACGGACATTTATTTATTATAACAGACATCTACTTTTTACTATATACATATATAGATCTTATTCAAAAGCAATCAACAATATTATAGCATATATCCCTAAGTACGTGTCTCTAAAGTGTACAAAATAAACAAACCAATTTAATACGGTTAAAATAAGACTTTTTAGTACGCTGTACGCTAAAGCATTCGGTCGTGTATCTGTAGCATTCTCAGATCAAAATTTTCCTAAACAAAAAGAGTTTGTCTCGTCGCCCTGAATCCAAATATATATATAACTTATATACTTGGATGTTAGTCGTCGCTCATTTACAAGACCAAATTTTTGCCCTTTACTCTTCTGAAGGTACCGGAGCGATTAACACCAAATTTGCTACACGTAATATTTGGTATCCCATTTGAATCCACTTGCAATTTAAATCCAATCGCCCGTATACTTTCCGAGTTATAAGCCCCCAAAATTTGATACCCCCCTTAATACTGCCCTTATAAAAATAATTAAAACACCCAAAAATTCAACTAAATATTCTAAAATATTTTATGCATACAAGATTTTTCATATTGTTAACCTAAGGGCCATAAATAAGGGCACTCAATTTTTTTATCTAAAAGGCCACCGCTGTTTGCAACGAATATTTTAATTATAGGGCGAGCTGGACGCATAGGTTGTACCTAAGTTTGTTTAATATTAAAAAATCTGTAAGACTTTCTAGTACGTATATTAATATTTTATTTTCTCTAAATCGTGTTTTTAGTATCTTTGTTTTGCTCTTCGCTGTTTTGGATGCTTTGTTTTTTGTATTTCGATTCGCTCCAGTCGTGAATTACTCTAATAATATGTATATATAAAAATTGAACAGAAATGCATTTTGCAATTATAATTACTAAACAATAATAACCATGCAAACATAAATATAGTATCACGGACGCAATAATCTAGTAGTAATTGTATTGAAAAAAACTCAAACAAAAGTCATAAAAATGTTAATATCTTCAACTTTAATTATATATTAAAATAATAGCAAGAGTAAAATGAGAAAACAGTTAATGCAGGGATGATATAAACGTGTATTTTCGTTACGGTGCTACCTACTATCCGGTAGAGTATAAGAAAATCGCGATAGTTTGAGTTTGCGGGTTGACAATGACTACGTGATAGGCCTTCAACGATATATGACATAATTCGTATTGTTGTTTATATTAGTCGGTCTCCTGAGTGCCGTTTATTAGCACCATAGTGCCAGTTGCACGTTCCTGTTCAATGCTGATCCAATTCGCACTTCATCAACAGCAAACCAATACTTTACTTGTGAAGTGATACATATTTCTTATTGCGCGAAACAAAGAGCCGATGCGTGCGTGCTTTCTCGACTATTTAACGACCATGTAACGCCAACTTGCCTGCCTGCACACAGCTAATTGTGCCAGGTAAATTGTTCCTTTGTTCCCCTCATAACTTGCTCCATTCGGAAAACAGATAACTGATTTTAATTTTCAATTGGCTACACAGTTTATTTTAATTTATAGGGGGTTCACAAACATTTTTATTTTTACCGATAACCTGACCAAAACATTCCTTAATTCAACGTAGAACAATCGAAATCTATCCTTGTCTACCTAAGAGGGTCTTTGTCGCATAAAAATGAATTAAATAAAAGTTTAGGCTACATTTTTCTACATAGCGGAATGCATCCCTTTTGTTAATTATTTTATAAAACAGATTGTATTTCAAGATTGTTACAAAAAGTATTTTAACTTTTTGTTTTCGACACGTAAATATATGCATACCTTACAACATCCAAATAAATATAAAAGATTTATGTTTATTCTTTAGATATTTGGTGAACGTTGGCATTCAACAAGTTTCAGAATTTATCTTTTAATTTTTTTCTTATTTTAAAATACAGGTTTTACCATTTACAATTTATATATTAAATTATACTGATAACCATATTGGTTGTGGGGTCAAAAATTGACGATTCTATCCAATTCTACTTTCGTTTACGAAGTAATAAGTAAGTATAGGGACACCAAAGAAAATCGAACAAACTTTATAATTACAATTTACGATATTATTAACCCAATCAATAGCCCCAAAAAAAGTGCAGTCCTTTCTTGGTCTGAGCAATCTTATAGGTTAAAATAAACAATGGAGCCACCAATCATAAGTTGTGCCCGATGCCTGCACCACAGACACCGTGGCATCTGAACAATTACGCTAATCGTGTGGGTATAATAATTCAATGTTGCACCAAAAACTGTTGACAATTGGCCGCGGCTTTCATTGTGCTAAATGCTAAAGAATTTTACGTTAAAGTAACGTAAGTGGCTGCACTGCTTCAGCAGCGAACCGGTTAATAACAAAGACAAAAGAATTGTGGTGCCGTCTCCGTCTATCTCTTGTTATAACTGTTTTTGATTCCTCATGTTACCCAAATCGGTGGGCCCGAACTTGCACGCGATATTTTCGTATTTCAAATGCTAGTTTTTTAGTTATCAAGGTGCTAAGATTGTTGTTCAAGAGAGAGTCAGTCTTGGGAGTGGGTTTACTACACTCTTGACTAGGAGAAATCATCGCCCACGTGATTTTATTCCAGCTAGCTTTAAACGCAGTATGTGTGCAACATTGCAACTAGAAACCCTTGAATCGAGTCCTTCGATTACATATCTTGAAAAATATCACATGCATTCACAACCTTCATTATATGAGTTTTAATTTATCCCTTAAATCAAATATTTAACAAAAACGACGCTCAGAAACCTAATCCTATTTCAAATATAAATTCACAATTAATATCAGATTTTCTGAGAAGCTAATTTTACGAATTAATTTTTTTTTATATAATAAAACATATTATTGGCTCTACAGACAAGCAAGTGCAGTGTATGCCACTATAGATTTTTCTGTAAAGGCAATTAAAGATTCTGAAATAGCAACAAAACTAAAGATCCTCTTCAAACTTCTTCACAAATACAAACACGACATTTGGTTGTTTTGCAAAATAGTAACATCTACTCAGTGGGCTATATATACATTAAAATCTAGTAATCAATCCCTATACTTTCGTTATGAGAAAGTAAAAACGTAAGCTCTATTTATAGACGTGCTGGTATCGTCTAAGCTAAGCTAAGCTGATAATATTAGATTCCGTATAGTGGTAACCTTCTGTGAGCACTCTACACGCTGCCATTGCTGTAATATGTTGTTGCTATGCAACGTAAAGATGATGGCTTGAACTTAATATCGTGCATCGTGTTGCTGGTACACAAGATCGTTAAGCTACAAAGAAGATCGTGACCGTAGGGCAATCGCAGCCGCAGTGGATGGTGGTCCGGTCAAGCGCGACCTTGCACCCAAGAGAACGTGAGCCACAGTTCAACTCACCTGAGCCTCTTTGTTACAGCCATTTTTACCCAATCTTTAGGAAAGATGCCTACAAATCCACCTACAATACGAACAAGTGGAACAACATGAAACAATAGAGTTACTCATGTTCTTTGCTCCTCATGAGGATTTCATACACATTTAATTTAGTGGCTCTACATAAATTTGTACATGTGTTGGTGGCAAATTTAATTGTTTCTCTTCTGTATATGTACAACTGTTGTCATTTTTTACAATAACCGTACACAATTTTTAACAAAAAAAACGTAGGTGTTACATTTTTAGGAGGGATGTCAAGAAAATTGCAAATTGTTTATTATATTTCAAATTGTAATTACTTAAAACTGGATGAATATTTACAAATGAACTGTTTTACTCGTCGATATTTATAATAAAATGTTTGTAAAATCTTTGTAGGGATTAAAACAAGCTTAGGTACAACGCACCTATGCGTCCAGCTCGCCTTTGGAATCTGGGTGACGAGACAAACACTTTTTGTTATGGAATATTTTTGATCCGAGAATGCTACAGACACACGACCAAATGCTTTAACTTCTTCGGTACTTTGTACGGCGAGTGAAAAATATAAAAATAGTGAGAAATCTCAGAATTATTTACAGAAGTTCCTTTTTATAGACGAAGATAATCTCCGATACAATATTATTTCTTTTTGTGCAGCCTCTAAGCCTCCCGTAGAGCATCTTGAAATATTGAACCTTACAGTTCTCTGTAATAATAATGATTAGATATCACGCATGGGCTGGCTGTACTTGTACACGGACACGGAGTGAGCGCTAGTGCTGCCGCCTCACGACGGCGGCGATGTTAATCTCCTGATTGCCCCTGGCTTATAATTGCATACCGATGGAGAATGGAGAGGAATAAACTTTGAATGTGAACTCGCTGTATAGAGGAGCGACACCATGCCGTTTCTCACTGCTCAACATCGACCAACAAACATCTGAAGACTGAAGAGTACTTCATAATAAATAACCAGTACAACATCAACATGATGTGCTGTACAAATACATTACTAACTTTTAATCATTTAACTTTCTTATATAGGAATTACAGAGCTTTTATAATTCTCACTACTCCGCCATAGCAGGCGGAGAATAGAAAGAGAAAAGGGATAGTTCGCATAGAGCTAATTTTGGGAAAAATAAATATTTATCTCCATACACAATTATTATTTAGTATTGAAGAGTAGAATTAAAACTCTTTATTATGGTTTGTGTAGCCATATTGGTAGGGAATACCGTGCCGGATACACAGACGCCTATATAAGTTTAAACAAATATATTTAATCAAATATTAGAACTTTCATGTACGTACATGACATCATTATTTACATATATGTATCTTGTACCGTAACTAAATATTTTTGAACATTTAAAAACAATAAATAAATATCATCACATTGCTTTATATACATATTAATTTAAACATTTAAAAAGCGATTTACTAGTAACTAGTATTTATATCCGAGAAAACGTATTTATTTTGAGTACAATACATAAATTTAGACAAGGTCCAAGAACGTAAAACAAAGCATTGAGATGATTGTGGTTGGAAATCGGTAAACGAAACAAACCATATATGTATGGTGGCTAATTACGTGGGAGATTAATTGTGATTGTAAACACAGAGTGCTTGTTTGGGTTTGAACATGTGTTCAATGCAGACGAGCGAAGACAACAACCTGACCCATATGTTTCCGAGTTTCGGTGGCCGGCTATTGTCTCGGTACCGGCACTGATGCCAACACGCGTGGTCCATACTAAACACTGCTGCGTGCGCGCTGCTTATATTGACGCACCCATCAAGGTTTCTTCAGAACACACACACACACACACAAGGACATCTACACTCATCACACTTGCTATAAACAAGAAAAAGAACTGGCCATTTACAAGGGGACACACACTTTTAACGATTTTTTTTTTTTTTGGTCCAAGGAAGCTACAGACACACGACCGAATGCTTTAGCTTCTTCGGTACTTCGGCGAGCTAAAAAGGAACAAATATAAATCTACATGTGCTCTTGGAGTGGTTATTCTGCCATCAGACGATGTAATCCGAGTGAAAAGATTGGATTTTAAAGAATCCGTCCGAGCCGAATTCGCACCACGACCACGAGAGATACAATCTTCCTTTCGCAGAGCATGCCTAGAGGTAGTCGACGTCTTGAACACAGTGCTAAGCCCTCCTCCTCGGCGGGACCGAAAGAAGAAAACTTTCCACAAAACAATTCACCTGTAAAATATCTCTCGCAGCAACAAAGCAACGAAAAGGAAAAAAGAGAATGCCGTTCGGAGAATTTCAGTTATGGCACCCGAGGCAGCCAGCCAGCCGACCTAGCTAGCGTTCTTCTGCATCAAGGCACAAGACAGAGATAGCGCTGTTATCTGCGTCTGACAAGAGTCAGGTAGGTATTAAAAGTTGACCAACACAATGCTCCAAACATCCCCTAAGTGCAGACCCGGGTTTTGCTATTGCAGCACTAATCAAAATATATTTATGCTCAAATGAATTTAGTATTAGAGCACATAACAAATCCACAAGTAAAATAAGAAACTACTCATTTTATGAGGAACTTAACTAATGACTGGACCCTAATCCGCAATCTGATGGTATATATAACCCCGGCTCTGGTTGTGTTCACGGGCAGTGTTCTGCTGTGCAAGTGGATGTGGAAGGTGTGCTAATTGCAGGGTAAGTGCACTTGAGTTCTTCGGCGGGCGCCACAGATACAGCACCAGCAACCAACCAGTATATTTTGCTCAGTTATACGATTTGTTTTATTACTAGTCTAAAAGCATTTTTCGTTTATCAGTTGACTAGATGATAAATAATATAGTATATACACGAAGAATGTGCATATTTCCCAACGACTTAAAAGGTAAACAAGTTTTGTATTCTGTAAAAAATCGAGAAATGATTTAAATAAATTAATCTGGTGACTGGAACAAATTATAGCTACGTTCTTACAAACATTCTAATGATACGTCACTTATGCCCATTTCCACTGACAACAGAATTAAGATTATATTACTCTGGCGTAATTAGGGAGCATATCATTGTCTAATCATTTAGATAATCTAAGTTTAACTTCAACCGAAATTACGAGCCTCTAATGTAGGCCAGTTTTTACGTCGAACTTAACTGTAGATTAAGTTATAATTTCTATACATATTTAGCTCTTACTTAAACTTAAGTAGCACCGAAAATGTATAAAATTAATATCTATCTTTTATCTACATAAAGATACATTGATTGGCATTAACTTTTTTCTAGATAACGTATGCGTGTGTTCACAGCGCTCTAATTAGTAATTAAAATTAGAAATTACTAATAAGAATTTATTAGTTTAATGAGTATTTACAGAAACAAAATATAGAATTAATGCGTTCATTTTGCAGCTAGTAATGTTTGTCATAAAACAAACTAGATAATTATTTGTAATCTTTAACATTTCTTGATTTAACGTACAAGAAAATCTTAGAATAGTAAACTACGTTTTTTTCTCTTTTATTTTACGTATTGTAATGCATGTCTGTAACTATTTGAATAGTTACATTTTAGAATAGTGACATATTTGAAAATACCATGTTTCTTACATAAAATTAATTATTTTAATAACGCTAAATTTCACTCCTAGATAATTCATACTTCATAGAGCTGGAAGCATTGCTGCTGGCACCAATGCCTGTTCAAAGGACAAGTAATAACTTTGTTATTAAAACAAAATAGTTCCAAACAATAAAACTGTAATATTCGTGTTGTGTGTCAAATAACCTTTTATTGTGTCAACAATGACTCATGAAATAACTAAATATAATGTAAGTTAACACTAAAATATACAAAAAACAAATTAATTTCTGTCAACTAAACCAGTAACATAAATCTACGCTATTTAAAAATCGTAAAATATTTTCGTTGGTAGTTATTTGTAAAATTACAACCATAATACGAAAACTGGAGTGGCCTTTACTCGTGTTTCTTGTCCTTTCACTATCATTATTTATTTCTTAATTTTAAATCCCCTAATAATAACAAAACAGTATTGCAACTAGGAAACAAAAATATTAAATTCCTAGTTTTTAAAGACGATTATTTGTTAAATGGTACGCATTTCGAAAAATTTGAAATTTAAATATCTTCATCTTTTATAAGAAATATTTTTCTCTAACTAATGCCATTTTCGAGATATTAAAGAAATAAACTGTTACTTCTGGTTAAACTCAAGAATGGTTATTCCCGTTAAAATCGTACGAAATTTTGTATAATTGCAAAACATTCTTATATATACACATATAAGAAAGATAAAAATAAAATATTAAACGTGAAAATGAGTTAAAAATATGAAAATACACGTTTTGCATGTACATACACCTGTGTTGTAACAAAGCTAGAATTCTGAGAACGTATTGAAATATACTATTTGTTTGCTGTAAGTACGAGGAATTGCTGTGTATTGTGGTGAAGAATTATCCTAAAGATATCTTAGCAGATTAACACCGGTACAATGGAAGAAAGCAGGGATAGATTATTATAAAAACACAAGACTTTGTTAACCAGTAGTATTTTCCGTTACCTAAACTAAACTTAATGTTTACTTAAACCAACTCTATTTGTAACAAACAAAGTTAACGTCTTATCATATCATAAACATTATTTACCTAGTATACTGTGTATGTTTTGAAATCTATTTATTATTATTATCTAGTTTTGGAGGGAATTTTATAACGATTTATATTGTGCCTCTTTTTAAATTTATTTTGGCGGCCCTAAAGACTGCATTATATATTTATTTTTGACCTAAACCGATTACTCAAAAGCAAGAATGATACAAACAGAGAGAAGGCTGAAACAGATGATTACAAATATAGATACTTAGGCAAAAGGAAAGAGAATACTCAAAAAAGCGAAAGAATAATAAAAATAATACTCATCATCATCAGTTTTATAATAAACACAATTTCAAGAGTCCTCTATTTATAAGGATCCGTTCTTTTAGGTATTCTCTAGTTACTATATTCGCAATTTTGGCATTTCTTTGCTTTTTCATTCTTTTTCTGCTCGTTCTCTGTTTAAGTAATTTGCTGTTTTGCTCAAGTCTGTATATTTGTTATTCTCTGTTTTAGCCCTTTTCACTTATGCATATTCTCTGATTTTACTATCTCTCTTTTGATTATTCTCTGTGTTACTCTTCGCTGTTTTAGATTCTTTGTTTTGATTGATATTCTTAGTTTACCATCTTCAATAATAATTTGGCAATGGCAAAAGTGGGTAATTATAAATTATAATTATGCGAAAACTTAGTAACAGATTTCAGTTACGACAAACCAAGTCGTATACTGGAGATCTTAACGTTGCGTTAGACATGATATTTGCCATTCTTTTTCTGTCGCCCACTTTGAGATGATATAAAATTAATAATCATATTTGTAGTCTCAGAATAGAACGTAATATATATATATACCTGTGTACTACCTACTCTGCAAAACTACGACCTACTTATTATTGTTATACTACACGTTCACATTATATTAGCCTATTAGTAAAACGGAGAAATTTAAAAATGTTATTTACTATATATTAAATAGTACAACTATAATAATATATCAGAAGTGGCCTATACCCGACTTTAAGCCCGATTACAATACTTCCAGACTTCGTCCAAGAAAGTAAAATACAATTTTTATAGCCACTAATTTTTGGAGGGATAAATTAATCTTATGGAATCTATATATATATATATATATATATATATATATATATATATATATATATATATATATATATATATATATATATATATATATAAGATAGTAGAACTATAATAATATAATATCAGGAGTGGCCTATACTCGACTTTAAGCATATATAAACTCGTACAATTCACGCTCAGATTATATTAGATTGTGACATTTAAAAGTAGTATCCGGAGTGGCATACTTCGATTTATTAGTATACATTTATGTGGATAGTTTTGCGGCAATATATATCTGGTGTGGCAGACACCTAATGTTCTTGTACGTAGAATATAATTGTATATTTTAAATGTTAACAATATTTCCGGGAAAATCTATAATTTTGTTTTAAATACTAATAATAAACTGTCCATTTCCATGATTTCTGGGAATTGAATTACAATTAGGTGATATAGGTGTAATAAGACCAATTATTACAATAACTCGTTAGATCATTCACATACTTAAGCCCTATATGTTTCTTTTGCTGTGTACAAGAACGGTTATTTCAATAATTAGTTAAAACAACCATCATATAAACCAAAAATTACCTAAAAACTATAAATAAACAAACATACCTCATGATAGAACCAAAGTAAAACTAGATAAGTCCAAATGTATTCAGTTTGCTCCAATCCACTTAAAACAACACAAATCCGCGCAACTTTCACTAGTGTGCTTAACTTAAGTCACTTCTTCTTAACTGGAGTTCATCAAGCAAAACTCCTACTTAGGGCATTAGTAATAAGAAGAATACGAAATTAAACACGTTGAAATTTTAAAAAAATTAAAGAAACGCGTAGCTTAGTGTTACCTTGGCAACGTCTTAGATCCAACTCAACAACAAGGTAAAATTGAATTCCCCGGCCAGGTAACTCAGGTAAAGTCATTCCAAATATCTTGGCACTGGTGCGAGTGGCTTAAGATATATAATATAAGTATATATATACCTCTACAAGGAAAGCGGCAACGGTAAGAAATGTTTCATAATATATAGTTTGCTAGAATAAATTTAGTTATGGAACTTGTTCCCTCTTCAGCATGTTGTATAGTAGCTTATATTGTTATTTTACTTTCTTTTATGAAGTAATAAGTAAGTCTTGTAATCATGAAAAATTTAGAACTCGATATTTCAACGGATATACACGTCTTGACCTATCCTTTGTCTATGTATATATATATATATATATATATATATATATATATATATATATATATATATATATATATATATATATATATATTATATATATATATATATATATATATATATATATATATATATATATATATATATATATATATATAGTGAAAATTACGTAAAATAAAGTCGAGTGCAGGTCATCCTTCAATTATTTTTAATATGTATTCATATTTTTAGAAAAATGAAATATTATTAACAATATTTTTAACAAACTAATCTCTAAGTTTCATATTTACGAAAAAGACATTTTTCTGTTTGTTCTAAGTTATATATGCCTTCACGTACATCATGGCAGCTTGCTATGCATGTCCTTAACACGATTAATTGATACTACAGTTAAATTTGTCGAATATAAAGTTATAAATAGGAGCTATGTTCTTGAAAAACTATATATAAAAAGAATTACGTGAATTTCTGCAGAGAGCAACAAAAACATGGACACTCTAAGAAAGACCCGATTGGTAAAACAGAATCATAGATATATGGAATTAATTTTAAATTACTGAGTCTTTCGTTTATATAACAATAAAATAATTGCTTTTTTCTTTCAAATTAAATAAAACAAATTAGTAATATTTCCAGGTAGCTAAATTAATGATACTTAAATTAAGTAGGTTTTAATATTTGGTATTAGACCGCAGATAATTATCCTTCAAAAAAAAAAAGTCGTAAAAAAAATCTTTTTTTAAGATTTAACTGCAAATATTTTTATATATAATCACACATGCATTAAATTCTAGTTTCACGTACATCATGGCAGCTTGTTAAGTATGTCCCTAATACGACAAATAGATATCACAGATTTGATTAAGATTTGTATATCCCGGGAAAGAAAACTTTCTATTTTTCTTAAGGATATTACAAGCGGAAGTACTTGTTTACTCGTATAATTTTTTGCACATTTCGAGGACACGATTTAGATATTAAAATATCTAGGAACTTTTGTTTGAATGTATTTGTTTTCCGAGAAATATACAATTTACTAAAAAAAATCTCCTTTGAAAATTACATTTACGTTTCAATCGTAATAAATAAATTTAAAACGCTCTAAGTATAAGAAAGTCGTGAGGGGTAAATAATTATATTTAAAAATATTTTAATAAAGATATATTATAATAAACCAGAAGAAAAAAAACCAAAAATTTTTAATGGTCAATTTATACAGGTGTTTTTCTTTTTATTTGTGGCTCGTCTTTCGAGAATGTTTCCACAATATTTGAAACTTAAAGCCAGCCTGATAAGGATCACAAGTTATATGGTGGTTACACAAGGGTCATGGGAAGAATCTACCATAACAGTTCGGTTAATATTTCCAGCATAACAAGAAAGAACAGCCGACTGGCATTACTTTGCATAATTTTTACCAAACATATTTGTCACTGCTCACCGCACATTATTCTTGTGCATAAAAACATTTTTGCTACTCCTGATTAATGAGATGCATTTCATTATTTAATATCACATTTTAGTGCCTAAAATTATACTAAAATTAATTAATTATATTATAAAAACCATGGCCAAGTGTTATTCAAATGAGGAACATTGTTGTCGATTATTAAAATTTTCGTAGAGCAATATTTTAATATTTTTTAATTTTCTAAACATAATTACTATTAATTTCGCTATGAATACAGTTGTAGAAATATATATTTGATTATAATATTGATAGATTGTAAGTGATTTTAAATATTGTGTTTTGTTAAATGTGTTTCAAATTTGACCAATCTTATTAAAGATTTAAAAACAAAATCTCAGCGAAGAGTTGTATAATTTATTGCATGAATAAAATATCTTTCTGTTCAAATTTATGGCTGAATTTCACGCGATGAAAATAATTATGAAGGTTTATCTTTGTTTTTTATTATTTTTTCGTCGAATGCAACATAGTTAGACATGGCTAGTTCTTCCAGAGAGAATATGTGGTTATTTTTTGACCAGTCGGTAATATAAACTTTCAACTTTGACACCGAGAAATATGTACCGGTTCTTCAAGAAGAAGAATGTCGACAGTATTTTTATTTTTTTTAATGGTTCGAAATCATAAAATATTTTACTGTTTCTAAGAATATTTTACCTCAAATTTTATGAGTGAAATATTTAATATTCTTAGTTTGTAAAATGGTTTTAGTTCAGTTAAACAAGCTTCGTTTTAGTTTAAGGTTGGCTTTAAATTAGAACCACGATCTAATTAGATCCTAACTTTAAAGCGAATTCGTTGTTTTACTCAGTTCTTTGTTTTTGTTATTTTATTATTATATATTATTTTTAAAGCTTCTCTGTTATGAGAATCCTCAGGCTTTTAATTCTCTGTTTTTAGCATTTTCTTTCTTGTGTATTCTCTGTTTGGCAATTCGCTCTTTTTATGTGATTATTCTTATAAACATCAATATAATAGTAATTTCATAATAACAAAGACATAACTGTACGTGTTCACTAGTTCACAACTTATTTTCTACACAAAAGAAACATTTCTCCCACGCTCTAGAGTTCTACGCACCAGAGAATCTTTTGCATAATATGCAGAGCATAATCTATATATATAAACAAATCATAAGCCTAGATAGATCATTGTGAATACCAAATATTAATTTATATATAACAAACAAAATACCAGCAAAATTTACAAATATGCCAAATTTTTTAACTGTTACTAAAAGACAATGGATTGTAGTATTGATTAAGTAGTGTGTTAACTGTCTTAGGGTATTGATAAGTTCTTCGTGTATTTTTACGACGTGTTTCCTTGCAAAGACATTAAATTAACAAAAAAAATATATTTACTTGTCGACACCATAGTAAATATATGTTTTATGTATCTGGAAGTGAGGTTATCTTCATTGCTACAATGGAAAAACTTAACTGATTGCTAATTATATTTTGCATTTACTTTCTTGGACGAAATCTAAAGGAGGAAAACTACGAACTCGGCATTTAACTTCCCTGAGTTGATATTTATTATTGCCAAGATGAACTCTCATTGTGCCCAAAACTGAGTAATTATTTTGTACCGAAATGATTGGCTGGTGTTACCTTGGGCCTCCAAAGTGGCTGTTGCTTGCAAGAGTGTAACAATATACAAGAACGTGAGAGCGTGATCTTGATAAGATGGTTTGCAGAGCAGTATGTACGAAGTTCGTGTATTCGTGACTTGGAGAGTGGCTATGTGCTGACCGCAGCTTTCGGTGTCATATGTATTCCGTGCAATCACGATCACGGCAGAGGAACGTTCTTTCGCCAACAAGATCAGTTTACATGCATATACAACGGCTATGTTAACTATAATTAAAGCAACTTGAATTCATTTGCGAAATTTACCCTCTTAACGATGTACCAGATCTATAAATTGAGCATGTCGTATACAAATATCCGTAAATATAAGTAAATTAAATAGATATGAAAATACTTTGTTACTGAGTTTTTTATAATTCGAAATTATACGAATTATGCTAAATAAATTATGTATCAAATATTTAACGGTTTTAAGTAACAAGTATTTGAAAACATGAGTCAATATTTGGCCAATTCAACAAAGTATATGATACCGCCTCACATTAGATGTAAATGTGTTATTGTATGTTTACTTAAATGGTAGTACCAGGCGTATTAATTGTGTTAATCTGTGTATATATTACTAAATGATTAGATTACTAGTACTACTACCCAAATAGCACCGCTTTAAAAACATATATTTTGCATATAGTAATAAAACTGTTTGACTAAGATAACTGCAACAAAACATGAACAAAAATAGGGTAAGTTGTGTTCAAAAAACGATAAATTGTGTGCAATGAAAGTCTACAAATGTAGGTTAATTCCTTGTACGTACTTTCTATACACAAATTACAAACAAATCTGCGGCTAAAACCATATGTCGTTTGTGTAAAAAATTAATAAACCCAAATTCCTATACACTCAATAATAATGATTGCGGTAAAATTGTTAATAATATTACTACATTTTTCCTTACATATAAATAAATAACTTGTTAAATGTTAGATAATCACCTCACTCGAATTACAATACTCGAATTGATTAAATACTCGTTTACATAGTTTGAATATTCGATACAGTTTCATCGATTATTGGCAAGATTACTAGAAATTCGTTACTACCAACATTTATATTTGATTAAATGCGTTTGTTTTCCAAAAATTAGATCAGATTTGTATATAAAGAATATTTTAGATATTTCAAATTTCATTTCAAATGTTTGTATTTCCTTGTAATACAGAAAGAAGTAATAAGCATGTTATTTTTAAGAAAACTAGACAATTAAATATGAAAATTACCTTATTATCAAAGAAACCACGAATATTTCCAAATTTTACAAAATTCACTGGTTCAAATTTTTTATTTTGCCACCGTAAACACAAATTAGTTGAACCGTACGTGAAACAATAAACGGACAAACTGAATTCCGAACTCGAATCGGCTTTGAGCACGACTCACCAGAAAAAACAAACATAATAATATAATATTTATGTTATCATTATGTACTACGTATGAAATATGATCCTAGCAGCATTACTGTTGCAATTTAAGCCGAAACTATTTGAAAATTCGCGATTACTACAGTAATATATGACATTGTTGTTTAGGGGGCGAATTAATCGATTAACAATTTTAATTGCATTCACATTCGCACTAATATAAAAACAATCACACATAAACTAAATAAGCAGAAATTGAACAGAAATATAAAAACTCTGGGTTATTGAATTAAGCACTAGAATGAAATTGGCTTAATTTGAATAACCCTGAGTTCGCATGCGAATAACATAGAATGAAATGGAACTCACCAACGATATAAATCTTCTGGATCGAATCGAACCGCAGTGTCCTTGATGGTATCCATAAATGGGCCCTCCGTTGTTTTCCCATATAAACACAATGTACTATTCCATAGGTACCGTTATAACTACGTATATATCACATATCACACAGACACCATAGTACTAAGTTCACTATTTTCAACCATACTTGGTTGCTTTGAAAACACACGACATCGCTAGAGTGGAAAAATATTATAATTTACTTGAAATTCCATAAATACACCATTTTATAAAAATATTAATATTAAGCTATATGGAAAAACCAAATTATTATTAACTATATTTATAAAAAACAATTTTGGCAGTTGCAAACTATTTTTTACTCACTTAACGAATATATTCAGAAATAAAAATTACTTCACAGCTAAACTCCTTATTAATAATAGTTAAAACTGCCAAAATTTGTTAGCTCAGCTAACACATTACTTTTAAAATAAATTATACAAAAACAAAGTTTAAAAGATAACAGATACAGTAGCAAATTTTATTAAAATTACGTGTCAATCCCTTGGAGCACAAAGGTGACATGTCCAGGTGCGAAATTTATTAGTAAATTAGTATTTGTAGTTCTAGAAATCAATTGACTACAAATTCATGTTAATATTGATTTATTTGGCTAAAGTGGACATGTCTCTCTTGTGCTCCATGGTAAGTATTTTTATAAATAACTTATAAATTAATAATTGCTTTACGAAATATCCACAGCTGTCTTTTCGAAATTAAATATTAGATAAATAAAATCTGAAGAAAAACATGTGTTAAACCAAAAATAATGGACTGTCGGACGAAGCATCTAAGATCTAAAATGCTGACAACCTTGAGTTATTTTATTTTGTTTCTTTATAATTAATGACAAACTACCTATCTACTCATCTATGCAGTGGCGGTGCCACAAATTATTTAATACCCTCCCCACATATTATTAAATTTAAATATAATTATATTTCTAATTCTTTTTCACCGTTTTCGAAACAAATTGACTCTTTGATTGTAATTTAAGGCATTATAGTTAATTTAGGCTTGTAAAAAGCAGTTTATTTTTGGGTAGTCTTACTGTGTGTTGACGAGCCGCCTATGAGCTCACCATAAACTCTAACCTCAAGTTCTGAAGAGCGGCCCGCTCACCAGTTAGATCCAAGATAATGTTGAAGGGTCAGCTTACCTGAAAGAAGAAACAATGTTAACAATGATGTTAGATTTACAAAAGACATTCGTTAAATTTGAACAGGAGGAACCTACATAGTTTTTAAGGACTCGGATCTCTTAGACCGACTGGATTTTATGAGTTTTGTCTGGGGTCTTCAAATTTTTGGGTATTATAACAAATATTACTTAAATAAACTATATATCTTTATGGTAGATTGTAAATATTTAAAAGACTCCGTTTACCTGTCTGTCTGTCTGTCTATCTGTCTGAATATCTGTCTGTCTAATTGTCATGTAACGTTTACGTTACCACACATATTGATATTGTTGCATGGCAATTGTAGAATAAATTTAAGACACAACTTAACTTAAAACTAAGTATAAGTTAATCCAATAAATAACACACCAGATTTCTTTTGTTTTGTTATAAGCTCAGCGTACAGCGAGCTGCAGACATTGGTGCTTGCACCTGTGCTTATTTAATGTTTGAGTTGGTGTTTTCGATATTTTTTCCTTCCATTTCAGTGGGAAATGGCATGTATGTGCATAAGTTGGATACTTTCGTATAGCGGCGAATTAAAGAAGTGAATAACGGGACCAAAGTGATTTCGATTCAACATTCTCACATGTTCATGTTCATTAAACTGTAGAACCGCGACTGTAATTACGTACATATGCTGGGAAAATTACGTTTTTTATTTTCGGATTCTTGTTTTTGGGAAGTTTTTCTACAATGTCTATGAGTGTGTTATTTGAAACAAAGAAATGTCATTATAGATTTTAATTTCAGCTAATTTCGTTTTTATAAATTTATATTATTGTTTCTATATACAGATATATTTTAAATATACACTAGGTTAACACATGTGCCCATATCATATGCCGAATACAGTCCAATCCAGTATCAAATTGTATATGTATTTATGCATATATTGTTTTTGTTTCAAGGCAATGATAGAATGAATTAAAAACACAATAATATTACATCAATAGTGAAAGCAAATCAACAGAATCGCGAGTGAAGGCCACTCCAGATTATTTTAAGCGTGTTTAACTTTTAAATTATGGTAGCAACGTGATAGATGAATGCCGATGTTGTTGTTAACCAACTGAAACAGAATCCGCGCGATTTTCAAGTCAAGATCCAATTACTTTTCGCTGCACAAAGAAGACGCGAGGTCTTCGAGGTTTCTCTGTTCTTCGCGCGCCTGTCTGCAGCAATCTGCATTGCCATTTTCAGGCGCGCTAAAGCTGTGCGGGCTCTTGCGGTATTATATGTATATACCGCCGCGAGGAATGCCTCTAAGGACAATTAATCATGTGCATGGAACATTGTTACGTATTTTTTACATAACTCGGTAACATTTCGCGACCACACAAAATAGAAATAGTTGATTGATTGTTCTCGAACAGGTTCGAGGATATAGCATTATTGTTGCAAACTAACATCATTATTAATCTATTGAAAACATTACATATAACTATTTTAAGCATAGTTTTTGTAATTTAATACAACTATGATTTCCCTAACTCTAATTAAATTGCATTTCCCAAGAATCCCAAAACTCTTTTTCCTTCATCAAAAAAAGCCAGTCATGAAAATACACTAGTCTAATTAGCTATATAGACAAGTTTCTTTTTTTTCAGTGTGGGAGCATTGAGTAAAGTGACTTCTTAACTGTTACGCCACTGAGTAATCGTAATCAAGCAATAAAGATTGTAATAATAATAATACCAAAAACAAAATAAAAGGAATACGACGCATTAAAGAAAAACTTGATTCTAACGTTAAAACAACGGTAATAAAAACATAGAAGTTTAACATGAGGTCCCAACAAGTTGGCTCGTACATAAATACATACATAGACATTCCTAAGAGTTGCACGAGTGCTTCGAACAAAAATCTAACATATACAAGAGTGGTATGATGGCTGGCCGTAGTTCGCGAGGTCTCCACACCGCGGTTAACGGTCATCCGCAGAGGTAGAGTGGTCAAGCGGGGGAACTGACTCTTGACTTGACTTGAAAGTCACGCCTTCCAAGGAATGTCTATTACAGATAGCACGCTCAGTACATTCACGCTGAATTCTACATCTTTTACGTGCATTATTATATATTTGATAGAAATTCAAATTGTTAAAGAATTTTTGCTAATAAGTGTCGGGGAATAATTAGAGTCTTGTGTACGAAGTACCGCAGAAGCTAAAGCATTCGATCGTGTGTCTGTAGCATTATCAGATCAAAAAATATCCTTAACAAAAAGTGTTTGTCTTGTCGCTCTGAAACCAAAACGGACGCATAGGTGCGTTGTATCTAAGCTAGTTTTGTTATTTCGAGATAGGGAAATAGATACAGACACACAATCTGCAATACTAGTGATAGGTTCACGCTAAAATATATAAGATATGTAATATTTTGTAGTAGTCTTTGGAAAAGATCTTAGGGCTTATCTACGGTTATCACATTTTTCGAGCAGATGTTATTTTTTAATCAAAAACAAATATTTAATATTCCCTTAGTGTTTCCTTGGATACCTATCTTATAAATACAGACATACTTATTTAAAAACATAATCTAGATAGCACTATGTACTTTTTCAACTATATACGTCTCATAGTCTAGGAATTAGTTTAAAATCAAACGTAATAAATGATTTCATATCGTAAAATATATATAAGTTTAAAAATAATACATATCGTATGTTTTAAATTCAAAATATTGACTCAGTGATATGATAAATTATTCAAGTAGTTTTCAAACCCAACAAATTATAATTTAAAAAAAATGGTTAAGATTTCATTTACACGACAGAATGAAATAATGTCTAAAAAGAAATACGTCTTGTATGTATCAATTATTACGCGTCAACATGAAAATGATGGTATCCGGTCGTGTCGTGTGCCATCTTGTGGCCGCTAACTGTACCAGTTTTTTATGATATTCGGTTTAAATCCGGCGGAAGTATCTCGAACAATGTATAAATTACCTTGAGATAATTATAAGTTTTGGTGTTTAATTATTGAGGAAACTGATGCCTACATAGTTAATGCTGTTCTACATTTGCGTAAGTGGAACTTAAATGCGTTAAGTTCTACCTAACGGAAATACCAAATCTATTAATCATAGGTTACAAATACATTTTTAACTTCGAAAGGAAATACAATGTTCTTAACACGATAAATTTTATTAAATAACTAAACGATTGACACAATAAATAGTTTACATTTTACATACAACGAATTTTGTCTAATGCCAAAAATTATCGCAGACTTAAAATTATTAATAAATGTGCATTAATTGCTTTTATAAGAATTTGAAAAGTTTAAATTTAAAAGATTGTAGATCATAAATGTGTTTTGTTAGCCACCTAGCGGGATCTTCACGAACTCAGTACGGCGATCTATACACGTTCTTGATCATAAGACAACTACAGCGCCAAAGCGGCTCGATCCTTTACTTAACGTTTACTCAGTCAACCGCTAGGTGTCTTAAGTCTTACATTGCTTACTTATAGCATGTCCAGTGGTGGAGAATGCAAGTTTTTACCACTGGGCACTGTGAAACCCCGGAGATATAATACGGACACTTTTAGAAATGTTATATATATTTGTTTTTAATAAATGACACATGGTTTTAGAACAGTTTTTCATTCTGTAGCTAAAATTTATTTGACGAGTGTTGAGAAAGGATTATTTATTTATTTCTGCAATTTTGCTCGGTTAAAAATCGATCCTTTAGCAGACAATCGAACACAGTTTATCTACGCCAAAATATTTTTGTTTGTACTCGTATTTTGTGAATCAGAAATGACGTAGAAATTTGTTTAAAATTAAAAAATATTTTAAATACTAATTAACTATATTTTAATTAGTAAATAATGACAGTAATTGTACTAGTCTGTAATTAGTTAATATAAATGTAATTTTAAATTGTATAAAAATTCTAGAATGTTTTTATTTAGTAAACTTTACTTGTAGGTATAAGTATAATCTTAATTTTGTTTGCGTTCCGCTTCAAGTATTTCAAGCTGTCACGAAACTAAGATTATATTTAAAAAAAATTATACAAAAATGTAGTGACTTAACTTGAATGTTGTAAGAAGTAAGAAATAGTGAAATAATAAACTAATTTTTAACCATTTTCGTACATTATACAAAGAGTGTGTATATTTTAACACTTGCAGTGTAAAAGTATACTAATAATTATTTTATTGAATTAGAGTCAAATAACTCAAGAAATCAAATATTTTACTAATTTTTAGTAAAACTCCATGACTTATAAGAGTAATTTTACAGTAAAAGTAATGCATTTCCACATACTGTTAAACTGTATTCACACTGAACCAATTAGTAATTAGAATTAATAAATCCGGCTAAATTGTTTATAATACTAACTCCCAGTGTATTTTTAACGAATGACCTTGGCGTTAAATTTTAATGAGACAACCAGATTATGTGTTTAGCTATTAGGGAAATAGGCTTAAACCTAGTTCTAATTTAAATAAGCCACCTATATACTTATGTTTACTTTATTTCGTGTATTCTTAAATCGGGAAAAAACACAATTGTTTATTGTGCTGGTCTGGCAACGTTGTATAATGGCGGCTAGAATTTTACGCATGAGAACTTGCGATATGTTGTGTAAATGTAATCTTATTATTTCTGTAAGATATATGTGTGTATACACACACACATGCACAGATGTGTTATGACCGTGAATATCTGTACAGTCACCTACAATAACATACAGTCATTGTTTTAAATGTTTATGAATTTATTGTTATATTATACGTATATTCATTTTAATTACATAAACAATTATTACTGCGTTACACAGTTAAAAATCCCCGAATTTTCATATTTTTATTTCTATAGTAACATTACTAAATATGGCAACGAATTTTTCAAATCATTTCAGTATTGTAAATCAGAGATATACTTAGTTTATAAGTTGTATTTATTCGGATAAACGAACTTACTCAAAGTTAGTGATTTATATGTAACTGCAATTTAATATTTTATATAATATGCCAATAAGCAAATTCTTTGAATATTGTTTACTTTGAAAACAATGACTCGTAAAAATAAATTTCTTCCAAAACGAAATTAATAAAAAAAAAACAGTAATACAATGGAATAAAGACCCTATTACAAGAATACATAAAGTCAATAATCGTTTGGTTAACCAACAATAATGACAGTTGACCTGTATTGTTTCTATTTCAATCAAAGTTCACATCGATATATAAACACAATCGAATATCGCATGCACTAAGAATCAACTTACGTACAAAATGTCAACGGAGCAAGATTTATGATTGTACTTTCTATTATACACTCGACACCTGTTGGACTCGAGTGGGATTACGTATAAAATAAGAATAACGTATGTCTAATCGTTTTTGCTGATCGAAGATTCCAGTACGTGGAAATAATATGCAATTTAATTAGAATTGCCAATACGAATTTTGTTTAAAGTGCAATAATTGTGCCGTGGGTAAATTTATTTGTGTCCACAATACTTTCTTTTATACATAACATATAAGAATAAAAATCGATAAATTTTGTATTAAAAAAAAATACAGAAAATTGTTCATTTCTGGAATTCTTGAGATTATAGAGGATGTAAGTTGTAAATTTTATTTAAAATAGTTTTTGGTGCCAAAAATATGCGAGCTTATCATTTAAGGTAATCTGCATTGTTATTTTTGGATAGCAGTCCCTCGACTTCACGGAAGTTCTATAGAACTGACTAGATAATTTGCAGAAGATAACAATTTATAACTTCCTTTTTCAATGTCAAAATATGCTATCTTCAACAGCAATGTGACAATAACATGGACAAACAATTACGAAGTATTTATTTTTATAGCGACAAATAATAATTGATTGTTCTAGCAGATTTACCGTAGCAGTTTTCTCGTATCTGGTACCTTTTTGAAAAAACTTTTTAACAAAAGTTGTGCGAAATATTAATATGTTTCATTATGAACATAACTATTTTTGCCATAAGAGCAGCCGTTTTAGTGATATTGGAGAAAGAATATTAAATTATTTAAGTTTAATATTAAGAAATCTAAGATTTTCTGTAGCAGTTTTCTCGTAACTGGTACATTTTTTGAAGAAACTTTTCAAACAAAAGTTGTGCGAAATATTAATATCTTTCATTGTGAACATAACTATTTTTGCCATAAGTGCAGCCGTTCTAGTGATATTGGAGATAGAACAAAAAATGCAGTAAACATGCATATCCGGTTAGAATATTCTTTTCAAGCATCACGTGTATATTGTTTGCCAAGCAAAAAAGTACGAGTAATTATTCATATAATTGTTTAAGAATTTTCAACATGTTTTTGTAAATGTAAAAAGCTTCTTTGCGAAGGCCATTCGACTAGCAGTACCTCAGTGTCCCAGGGTGTGGTGTAATTATGGATTTTCTCGCATATTATTTATAATAGAAATAGTTGATGATAGCATTTAGCATAACCGGTCATCTTTCGTTCCCCTCCAGTTCGAAACGGATGCAATTCGTCGTTTTGTCGCTGGAGGGCATCGCCGGCGTTTCCGGTGACCCACCACGTGCCCATACCGCCTCTAAGACAACTATTATGTACCTTCTTCTTGGTTCTTCAGGTTCATGATGTTCTTGTATTGCAGTAGGTGTGGCATGTAATTGTTAAGTGTATACCATGGTTGATAGCGCCTTCAAGAAACCGTTAGGTAGATTGTATTACTTGTACAGTAGTTTGTTTGCCATTTTTTTATAAAACCTTTTCTTGGCTGTAATTCCTCTTGCAATACGAAACGAGGAGGAATTTTAAACGTATATTGCAATCTATATTTTACATTGTTATATACGCATATATATATATATATATATATATATATATATATATATATATATATATATATATATATATATATATATATATATATATATATAATATCAAATTCTTTGGGAATAGTAAATTCGAGAAATACATCGAACTAAAAGTATTTGAACATCAAATAAGAATATGTAAATGTACTACACGCATATTTGCGCGTATGTGCGATAAATGAATAAGTTCGTTGTGTATACGAACATACATAAGTACTTATGAACACAGAACAGAACAAAACGCGTAAGTTGTGTTCTTGTGTTGTGCTATGCAGAACAGTTGATGGTGAATATGCGTGGGCCCCCGAAGAATCTGTTAGTGGGAGGCCAGAGCTGGTTCTCTCCAAGCGTGCGAAATTTTTTATTCACTTTTTTTTTTTTTTATATAGCAAAGATCGCACTTGTTTAAGTTTACATATGCTGCTTTTACTTTCTCGATGTTTTACTAAAGGAAGTATTACAAAAATACATTATTTCAAGTGTACTTATAGTTATTTTTAGACAAATCTAGGAAGTAAATCTCCACAGTGTGTATAGAATTACCCCAATATCACAAAGGATATAAAGGCACTTGATTAGGTTAAAAGTGTCTCAAGTAGCCGCGCGTGTTGAGAACTAAAGATCGCGGACAGTGCCATGCGGGTTCCATAAATTGGTAACAATGCTGAGAAATACTTAAAAATATCGACGATAACTAACAATAGAACGTTTTGTCATATTACAACTATGGATCATTATTATAAGACTAATAACGTAACTCGTAGCGGTTTTTAATTTAAATTTAAATTAGTCAACTGGCAACACTTTGTAAATAAAAACAAGCTTAGGTACAACGCATTTATAAATAATAAAATAGAGAATACAGATATATATTTAGTAACTTAGAATATCCTATATTTGAAGGTGGTAAGCCTGACTCATATAGTATTTAAAACTACCCTTAATTTGTAAATGAAAATTTATTAATACAAATCCCCCGACTGACTCACTGTTTTTTTAAAGTCTCATAAAATGAACCCTTCGCGAACGATATTAGTGTTTTTACAGTCACCTATGTTTCGCGTGTCCACTGTATACCATGCGTCAGCCAATTTATGGTATGAAATCATGGACGAACGTCACTCTATTTATATTTTCGTTTTGTCAAATAGCAAATATTGAATAAGAACTGATTGATATTAGCACAGAAGTGTTGGGCGCCAGACGGTGTCATCTGTCATCATTCCGTGATCTTATTACAGATTGAGTCATTGTTGAAATTAGCTAAACATTTTAAAGTTCATATCATATATGATAATACATATTTTAAAAATATAGCTCTAGCTTAAAATTTGACTGGTACATAATGATAATTTGAACACACAAATAACACATGAATGATTAGTATACAAGTGGACCATGTTGTGTATTTTTTTATGATATTAACCATGTGTGGCTATTAAATACATATTATGTTTGTCTTTCGATAAAATTACACAAATCATATTTTATATTTATTATCATTTAGTAAATTGTATTATAACATACACAATTCTTGTTGGAGACATATCTGACAAGCTTCCTAGAGTTAAAGGAGACACCAATGCCTTCAGCTCGCTTATATAACGACTTAATTATAATTATTTTCCACAACTGTAGCCACATTTCTAGTTTTGTAAGTGCTTTACAAGAATGTAAATTCTGAATACGTATCGCATAAATATGCATCAAAAAATTAATTTACCAAGCACTGAATACATTTTGCAACTAGAATAGTTGTGCAATGTGAACCATTGTATGTCTTAACGTCTTCTATGACATATTTGAGCCCATATCTAGGTCGAACAAACTGCTATTTTTTAAACCTTTCACTCAAACGGAAATAATATAAAAACATACTATAGGCACCGGATAGGAAGTTCTTTTTACTAGAAAATATCGGCCATATGTTATTCCTAAAATGGTCGAATTAATATTTCCCCTCAAGTTTTACCAGTGTGAGAAATGTCTAAACGTCTTGAAGACACAATAATATACTGAAAGAGTTAACGGACAATGCAACCCTTTCTTATAATAATTATAAGATAAGATGATAGAACCTTAGGGCAAGGGTACTGTTTAAAATATATACCTATACTTAATTCATTATAAATTATAAAAAGATTATTAGAATATTTTTTATAAGAAACAGCAAATAATTTAAATAAAAATTTAGATTTGTTTCTTTAACAAAGTAAAATCTGCATTTATAACTTTATAAAGGAAGAGAAATTTGCGGATACACTGAAAAAAATGTATCGTATATCAACTTTCTCTTTTTAAGATTTTTTATACCTAGAAATAATTAATAATAAAAAAATATATCCATATTATATTATTGTTACTTCTACGGCATATCGTTTATTAATAACTGTAGGATCATTTCATACTATGTCCATTGTAACCAAAGATCTATATGAACAACTATAGATACAAATCTGTTAAGCATATTATTCTAGGTCCAATGTATCTAAAAATAAATTTATAATAAATATGAAAAATCGATTATAAAAATATATTTTTTTAGCAGTTATATTACATAATATACTGCATATAATACATGCATCGCTATAGGACTATATTATTCCATGTCCATTATACCAATAGTCCAAATTAAAAAAAATATATATATATATATATATTTATAATAATAAACAAAACTATATAACATTATCGTATATATATTCTAGGTCGAGTGAATCAACTTGAATATGTTTACAATAAAAGATAAATTTTTATAAAATTATTATTTTAATAAATTATATATCATAATGGTATCGCAATATGATCATATTATTCTATGTCCGTTGGATCCACGTTTATCTAACAAACAAAGCAATATTAAATATATTTACAATAAAAAACAAAACTATTAAAAATTATTATTTTAATAAATAATATCATAAATTAATCAAATTAGTCTATGTTTATTTAAATCCAGCTAAGAATACTAAGTTTCTACACTGTAAAAATGTATAAATTGACGTAATTGCAATTTAAAATAATTTATAAAAGTATTGAATTCTAATATAATTTAACAAAATAATTTATATTTCTTAATGTGTTGTATGTGGAGGATTTCGTCGGCAAAATGACACGTAGTGCCCTTAATAGGACAGTGTGTCTTGAATAAATCAGAGACATCTCACTCAGATGAAAAAGATTCGACTGGTGGCCCTGAGAACCGTAAAAAGAATCGTCAAGTTCACAGTTGTGTGTGTGTGTGTGTGTCTCTGAGAAAATAATATTTCCAAAGACAAAAACGGCGGGCTCGTGAGAACACATGCGAGACCGCATATATACGTATATATCGCGTGACTATTGCGGTGTTCTCTTTCAACGCACGTTTGCCCCTATCTATCCATCATTGTTTAGGTTCTCGGACAGATTCTTTTCCCAGCAGTACCACCAGCACACAGAAGGTTCTGGCCGCGATAACGTTTTTTTAATACTACATGTTTTGTTTTAGTGTTTATGGTTATTGTATTCGGCAATACATGATTCTTATTTGTATCAGGACAGACTCCCGCTAACTTAATGAGCAATTTCGGGGCCTGGCCATGTTAGCAGCTGAATTAATCGGCAAACAAATAAAACAAAAAATTGGCGGCGTTGACATACTGAAATATATATAGTCGATTTTTAAAACGGTACTTTTATAGCAAAGATATATGGAAACATATTCTTTTCACGATTCTACTATACGTATATGCGAACTCACCCGAATATGTTTCTTCTAGTCATGATAAACGCGCATGCGTATTATCTATAACTTTGTATCTTATTTAAAAACTATTCTATTTATCTTGCATATTTCTCTAATGAATTGACCATCATAGATTTATTGTGGAACAATATTTATTGTTCATTAATGAAAAGATTGAAGGACGCCTGTCTTAAGACTTCAGTACATGTTATAAAAACTGTGTATTATAAAGCTAAATAGTCTTTTGTATTCTATGAAAAGTGCGTTCTTATATATATACCTGGTTACCTGCACTAAAATATCGGCAGGTGTGACGGCTACCAATATTAGAAAACAGTGTAAGCAGTATTGAAATTTTGAAAATAGGGATGAAGTAGAATGGTTATTATAAAAGGGCTATTGGGATTATATTGTGAAATTCGGTTTCAAGAAATGATTTATGAGTGTTCTTTTAAAGAGTAAACAATTTTGGAGAAATTGTTTAATTCCATCAATATATTTAGTAAATAGATACCCCATTTATTAGGTAAAGCATTTGGTCGTATGTCTGTACCATTCTAGCATCAAAAACTTTCCTTAACAAAAAGTCACTTGTCACTCTGAATCCAAAAATATATATCTTATATACTTGGATGTTAGTTGTCGCTCGCTAGTAAGACCAAATTTGTGCCCTTTACTACTCTGAAGGTACCGGAGCGATTCACACCAAATTTGCTACACATATTATTTGGTATCCCATTTGAATACGCTCGCGTTTAGATCCAATCGTCCGTATACTTCCCGAGTTATAAGGCCCCAAAATTTGGAGCACGCCTCGTATCGCATATATTACTTATAAGGCGAGGTGGACGCATAGGTGCATATATGTATGTTTAATGAAATTAATCTAACAGGAAATGATCTGCTAATAGTTACTTCTAATAAATTAGCAAAAAGACCCCAATTTACATTACTATAAACATTCTCAATAAGTTACTGAACTTAGTAAAACAAATATAACATTTAAATAAATATTTGCTTATATCTCGTCAATTATTCAAGAAAGTATTAAAATTAAATGTTTGGGAAAAAACCAATCCAACAAATATTCAATTCAGGGACTGTTGCACAAATATTAGCTAAGTCAAGCACTTAATGGTTATAAACCAGGTGCTGGTAAAAAAGATTTGAAGAGCTCTCTTGGTTCCCAGGACCCAGAACTACCAACCAACAATATAAAAAGTAAATATACCTAGTTGTGTTTACTGTTCCGTGTCAAATTACGAAATAACACTGCGAAAAAAACCAAATATGAACGAAGTATTTGTTCTTCAATTGATTTAAAACGATATATATTATCTTTGCTGCAAAATAACAAAATAAGAGTATATTTCGTATGAGTATAATATAATAATCTGTTTATAAACGTCTTGCAACATATAGTAATTTAATTATTGATTGATTACACCAGGAATATGTGAAATGCAATATTATTGGAACGGATATCTGCAGTTGTGTCTAATGATATGACATTAATAATAAGTCAGAAGCGAAAGAAATAAAGTTTCACTTTTTCTCAATAGAGTCGAGGTTAAACCATTCAGAACGCACTAGTGCTGAGTACTTTTTAACATCTTTTAGAATAAGATGAAAGTAGATCTCACGGTTGGCTTTCGGTATCAAGTTTCGTCTGGTTTTCGTCTTCAGGGGGCCGCCATTCAAGAACGACAACAGAACACAAAAAATATCTACAGCATTTTATTGTTGAAATCAATCAATCTTTACTGTAGCTCCTACAATATCCACAAAAAGAGCTATAGTGTTCAATATCATATTTTAAAAATAAGTATTTTGATATTTTAAATTGATTAGAAGCTGTATACCTTGGTGCTTGCTGCTTGTTATTAGTGAATATTGTAACGCCTATAAGAATATTTCAAAAAACTTCAAGTAGGTAGAGTATTCGCAAAACTAGTGGACTAACTATCTCTATTCAACGAATAGTTATTCACAAAATCTTTAAGGCCGCCTTTGACCATTTCGTTGTCAATTGTTCGACTAGCCATCAATCTTCTAGGCCCTACAGTCAGCCAATTTAATACTGGTCATAGTGTAATGAGCGATAAACGTTAAAATTGTTTGGTTGCATTTGCGTGCATTGTTCGTATGGAATTCGATATACATGGTCGAATTTTTTAGGTTTAACAGATGTTACGACTGCTGGTTTTCAGAAATTCTATAACATCCTCAGGATGCTGGCTTGTTCAAGAATTTGCAATATTTGTTGCTTTTAAATTGTTAATTGTGAAATTTATAATATTTGATATTGGTTAATTTGGTACATGTTTATATTTGAGTCATATTTATTTATATAGTCTAAATTTTAATATCCGTATTCTTCTAAAACTGCTTTTAAGAAAATGGCGATGTTTGGATTCGCACCCTGTCTACGACAAAGTGAAAATTAATAATTAAAACTACATAGGACTACGTTCATGGTAACTACGGAAATTGGCGCAGCCAATACTTGTTTCTATTTTAAACAACAACAAACCAACGTCTAACAATTTCTTAGTACTATTTCATTACAATCTTTTTATCATAGTAATATCTATCTAAAAGAATGTACGATAATTGTTGAATTCAGAGTATTTTAATATTAGTATTCCCTATATGCAGACGCGGTCCTTCTTTAGGGAAATACTTCGTAATTAAGGGCTATTTGTTTAAGTAGTCTCGTAATTACGTCTTATTAGGTTGGCAACCATGTAAGGCCTTTTACAACCCGTCATCTGTTGCGATAAAGCATTCCATATCCAACGATGTATATAGTTGAAAGTATTTGAATTTTAGCGTGTTATTTGTGATGCGCGATTTTGCAGCATCTCGCATATGTGTAAGAAACTAGTTTTGCCGCCCACGGTTCGTGTGTGAGGCGGAGGCAACTTGCTTTTCTTTCGTGACGTCATTTCCTCTACAGGTAACTTAATTGGCAAAGAATAGCCAAACCAGTCACCGCGTACATTCGCTTCTCGACACCAAGAACTTTATACGAGATTAATATTTTCATTTATTACCGATATTTATTATATATTTGATTTTTGGAACACAAAAGAGACTTGCGTTCAAGTTCTGGAAGGATTCTCGACCGTTATGGATATATAATACGAAATAATGCAAATGCCAAGGTCACGTAATAAATATAATATTATGGATAAGAAGAAGAAATAGGCAAGTTAAAAACAGTGTATGTGCCAATGTGGTGACCATAAATTGCTGTTATAGAAATTTAAACCGTACATGGAATACTTGAACCATATCAACCACTTAACAATGGGTGTAACCACTGGAACCAGGAACCAGACAACGTTTTATAAAATTTATCAAAAATAATGCATTAAAAGTACATTCACATATAAATTAAGTTTTTTATATCTTATACAAACACCAAACAAATATTTGCCAACGGAAAAATTCAAGTAAAATGGAATCATTAGATATATAAACTTGCAGTTAAGACACAGGAATAAATATCCTGTTTCGATCTAAAGTGCTCAATCTCTATTGCTTATGCAAAGCATATACACTGTCTTTGGATAAATCTATACGTGGTTTTATCTGTCGAATAAATAACATTGAATCATTCAAAGCGATTGGATATTTATTGAATTGCTGTACGAATTTTGTTATACACATTTTATCATTATTTATCTAGTATCATGGTTTTTCTTATCTTAGTAAATGTGGTTTTTACTTGATTTGTAATTTAATTTAATTTATTACCACTTCCGAACTCGGTTCTTTAGTAGTTAAAGAATAAACTACATATAAATTCATTTGACGACCAAATTTCTACGTTAAACACCTTTGTTACTTTCTTGGACGAAGTCTAATGAAAATTAAATCACGAAATGATTAGGACAGAAATACACGTTTTGGACATAGTTATCCCGATTAATTTCCACAAGTCTGTGTAGCTTAGAGGAATGAAAACAATTCTCGTTGAAAGCGATAATATTAGAACGTGTTTGGTTTGAAATCACGTAAAAGTTAGATCGACACGTACGTATATTTCAAGAAGATTTAAAATCATTGGACTCTGACAGAGGTGGCGCCGTTGGCTGTGACTAAGGTGCGGCTACAATATACATTCATATGCAAACAATTGAAGGTAAGAGGTTGATCCGAAGCCCCCTCTAAGAAGAGACACATTGTCTTTCTGGTTCAGTGCATTTTCAATGAAGCATAGCTTAGAAACACAAGGCACCAACCATCTCAGTTCATCGAGTCAACTTTTATAAAGAACCAACAACAGAAAGACCAGGCTTGATGCATCAAATTTAACTAACATCCAAGTTATATACATTTTCGAAGTCTCGGAGACTACACCAGTTATTTTGTTGTCATGTTCTTGATTTCAGAAATGTATTTTACCCATATATTTGGTTGTATGTTGCTCGCTTGTAAGATCAACTTTTTTGATGCATATCCCCTGAAGATACTGGATCGAGTTTAAGTAAATTTGGTACATTTAGTACGATTTTTAAATTCAATTGCTTTTACACTTCTGGAGTTAAGGCCATTAAAAATGAACTCCTTTAATACTGACCCAAGATTATTTCTAAATATATCATAACATTTAGAAGATTTGTGATTTCACCCAAAGTTCTAAATAGTTCTATAGTCTCCAATAGAATTTGTACATATGTTTAGATCATTTCTTCAATGATCTATAGTTATAAATAGTTCATCTTCATTATGAAAATAATAATTCTTAAATTTAAAGAATATATATTCTGTCGTATAAGTTGAAAGTATTGATGCTTCTACTTGCTTGTTTATAAAATGTTACACTGTTAATAAAATAGTGTATTAGAAATTTGGCGCGTTTTCCCAAAACTAATTCCAAATTCTAATGGTTTTTATCATTGAAATTAACAATTCAAATGAGCTATATAATATTCAAATATTTGCAAATAAAATAATTAGAATTATACCCAACTCACGTCCCTAGCGATATACAATACATATGTACATACATACGTAGTCAGACATAGCGTACATATTAATTTTGCATAGGTTAAAAAAACAATGTGCTAGCTTAGCGCGGCTTTTGTCTGCAAAGGTGTTCTGGTCACGCATTTACACGTGTCTGCAAAATATGCAGAACACCTGAGACTTAACAATCAGCATAAAAATATGTGTAATTACCAGTCTGTGCGAGCGTCAATGCAGGGAGCGCACAGTATATAATTACAAATTTATTTTATATTATTTGTAATTTTAATATAATATTTCTATCAATATTTCAACTCGAGTTATTAATATAAAGATAACTGAAACTCGAGAAAAGACGTTTTAAAATATAAATATGTTTCAATTCCCAGTTCATGTATGAATGAATATATAGTTATAGTAGGTATGGTTATGGCACGCGGAACCTGCGGTCACATTTAACAACCGGACGCGGTCCGTTGCTTTAACCTGGTCGAACAGCATCATTCAACATGGTTACAATTCATAAATAACTTATAAACAAAATTTAAAAATAATATCTGTGTATCTTAAACAAAAACAAATCAAACTTTTAGATCCTTTAAATGCCCTAATTTCTATATGCATGTTGAACACGAAACACGTAAGTTTAAGACACAAAACTTCAAATAATTTGGTGGACGTGTCGCAATTTCTCACTGTTATTGCAGAATTGTCGTCAGGTGACAAGTTGATGATGCGGCAACGGCACAATTAACGTTTCAGGAAGCTCTACAAGCGGGTACAACTTTTTTCGTATCGCAATTCTATGAATTACACTTATTACGCACCTGGTTTGCGCCAATCAGCTGCCCCAGATGAAAATTATGATGAACTGATTTGTTTCTTTTATTTCTTACTTATGTTATAGAAATAATGTTTCTTTGAAATACGTGTAATACGTTCTTAGAATTATTTATACTTCTTGGCAATTGTTGCTTAATGTTAATTACATCCTTAATCAAATTTATATATATATATATTATATTTCTTATAGATATAAAATAACTCGGGAAGTATAAACGCGATCATATTTAAACTGCGGATTCAGATACCAAATAATAAGTGTTGCAAACTTGGATTTAATTTTTTTAATAATTAAATAGTCCAAAAGTTATTAACTAAACTTAAAATTCGTTTTAAAATACAAGAATAATTTTATGTAAAAGATAAACTGATAGTGTATCAATATATGACCTAAATATAAGTGGAACAAGTACACTGTTAATTATCAGCGCACATAATTTAGCAATAAAAGCCTGTAATCGTTCAATAATTTCTTTGCTATTTTGTAATGTTAATTGTTTCACATTTAATAATAATAAAATATTAAAGAAATATTGGAAGACAGTCACAATTGATTATTTATATGAGTATTTATATGGTTATAAATCAATTAATCTGCAGAGAATAATATTATTTACAAATATGTCTGTGGACTATAGAAATATTTGAGGTTAAGTTCAGAATAATAAAATAATCCAATACACATGTTCGAGCCGTAATTGATTAAATACTGTAATTAAAAGCTAAATGCGGTAGGTCTCCTCAAAGAAACTAGAACTATTTCCTAATGAGATCATTTTAAGGCCATTAGCCATGTATTACGAAAATATATTTAATTCTTACCAGAGGCACACTTAGATTGTAGCGGAAACAAAATTCTGCTTACCTGAAATAAAGAAATAAATAAAATAAAATTTGCCTCTAGAAAATATGAATAGTTCTTTTATACAAAGTAAAACCTTCTTGTAAATCAGTTTTTTTTTTTATAAATAGAGCGTTCTACACATTCACATATACATCTAGGTGTTTATGTAATATAACTAATTTTGTACAATCAGTAATGGTTCTCAAGTTCGAAATTGTTTTAATGATCCCATAAATTTCGTCCAGGAAAGTTAAAATTAATATAAATGTGTATCATTTTTTTACAGTGTACAAGGAATGATATCTTTAATCAACTATGTATGTAATGAATGAATCAGTATATTTGTTATGTTTATTTTCTGCTCGCCAGTGGCTGCCAAACAACATGTTAATGATTGCAATCAGATTTAAACTTTCACTTCGTTATTTATAAAATAACGGGAGCCATGACTTTTTTTAAATAAGCGTGAATGGATTGGAGTGTGTAAGCATGTGTAACGAACATGTACTTTATGAATGAACTGTATCAAATGGATTTGCCTCAGTTTTGCGTAAAAAGTCATGTAAGTTCACTAGAAACTACAAACATATATTTATTAAATATATTTTATAATAATATTTAGTATATTATAAAGAAAACATGTCTACAACCACTGATAAGTACAAAATTAATATGTTTCACATAATATTTGTTTATTAAAATAAATATAGTCTATGGGTAAACATTTAAATTTCAAGTAAACTATAGTTAAATGCGAATTAATTGAAATAGTGACTAATTTTGCAATATATTAAATGTTTTACCGATTATTTATTGTTATCACATAATTTTCATCTTTAATAAGAAGGTATCAACTCAAGACTA
The DNA here is from genome assembly GCA_933228885.1 of Leistus spinibarbis. Taxonomy (NCBI): domain Eukaryota; kingdom Metazoa; phylum Arthropoda; class Insecta; order Coleoptera; family Carabidae; genus Leistus; species Leistus spinibarbis. The sequence continues at coordinate 4,868,284 of OW121804.1, read as the reverse complement.
TCTAAATCTATAACTACGTCGCATTTGAAACTTGTTCTATAACTTGTCACTGATGCCCTGATAAACATCGTTGGGTTTTTATGTTTATTTTGATAAGTATAGCGGTTTTATATTCTTACACATCCTGTGAATGCGTAAATACATTTCTTAATAAGTAAAAATAAACATATATGTAATAATATATAATACAAATTAATTACACTATCCAATTACATTTTGCAAACAATTAAATCTAAAATATTCCAAGCCCGGCAAATAAATATTTGCTACAAAAATAACGAGTTCATGGTAGCTTAATAAAATAATTTAATATCCTTTATATTTCCGGAGTCTTGTGGGTTTATTTTGCACCGTGATTGCCTATAGTTTGATGCACGGGCAGCGGGAGGCATTGGTGCATGCATCTATGCTTGTTATTATTTATTTATGCAATTAAAACTGTCATTATTATTGTCGATGTTTGTTAAACGAGTAGTATATCACTATTAACATAATATTACAATTTTCTTTATGCTTTTATTAATAACAGTATAATGTTACTTATAAAATAATACCAATATAAATTATGATTGGAATAGTTGCATATAATTATAAAAATGAATGTAGGAAGTATGGCTGTTTTCGTTTAGATCCTGTTTATTAGAAAAACGCAATTATTTATAATTATTGATATACAATCATAATTATTTCTATGGGTTTAAAACACTACAATTAATTAAAGAACATGCACATGGACCGTATTCTGTATATGATACGGGCATACGGTGCCCATGGGTTTTCCTAGTTTTATAGAATTAATGATTACAGTTGGTAAAATTACAAATTACCCCTTAATCATTGAATAATTAACCAAGCCTATCCCGTTACCAAGTCACGGCATTTTAACAACTCCGGTTTATTGTTTTTATTTGAAATTGTTGAAAAAACTGTATGGTTTATTATATAAAAATATGCAGCGGAAATAAGATTTTTATACAACAGTTTTTTTACTGCTAGAATAAAAGAATGTTCAAATAAATATTTTAAATGGAAGCATATATAGTACATATATATATATATATATATAATTGTTTTTATTTACAATTACTTAGGTTATCTCTGACTAGTATTTACTGTCACGTACTCTACGTCATAAAAGAGTGTTTAACATCTTAATCTGCAGACGGTCATCAACCGTACTCAAAAGATATGGAATTTAAAAATGGGACTTTGTATCATCTGATACCTAATTGTTTTGTACCAGGAATTTAATAAATTAAAACGTACAAAAATACGAAAAAGTTCCCAAGCCTTGGTTAGGTTAAGTAAGGAAAAAGTCGTTTTAAAATATAACGGGATGAGCAACTGTCTTAGCTGATGTGACCATAACCGAGAGCCTGTCATCGTAAAAACTGTGAACACACACACACACACACAAAGGTGTATATAAAATAAATGCATTTGCAAAATGCGAGTCAGCGAAAACTCGCAACGGGACACTGAGTCAACCACCTTACATGTAATTGGAACTGCCAAAGAAATTTCAACATCAGCAAAATGAAACGTGAAGCTTTAACAGCCCATAAATTCAATCAGTACACCAGCTAATCGTGTCCTGAACAAGATTAATCTTAGATTCCATATTGGTTGAAGAACCAATTCTTTTGTGGAAATTTTGGTTATATTCAAATAAAATCGGGCAACACAGGACTTCAAAAAATACTAATACAATTGCGTAGGACACTGAAGCATTCCAATTTTTGGGATATGATTAACCTTTGTAGATGCACAAATAATGGATTTAGCATATCTGTATCGATTGATGAAAGGAATGCTTGGGTCTTTAATTAAATGGAATTCACCAATAAATTGTATGATGTGTTTGTCCCAATACATTCGTTGCACGATATATTCTATTAAAATGATGAATCATGTTTTGATGACGAGTTGAAATAGGTCAAGCGACCGTGATCTTGCGCATCTTACAGCACGCTCCGAATTGATCTTAAAATCATTCGTACACAATGAAAGAGGCTCCTTTCGGTAACATATACAACTGACCATAAAAACATTCACTACAAATACATGTGTATTTCTTCTGGCATTACAACTTACATCAATATGCAATCGTATATAACTCAAGCGTGATCATAAATTTAACAGCTCCATGTGTTTTGGTCATTACCCCAATTGAATTCATAATCATTTTAACGTCTGAAGTTTAGAAAAACATAGATCTTTCATACGGACCAGGAAGAAACGCATATCCGGGAACTTTGACCTGTTTTATAAAGCCACATGTGTCCTGCACTAGCCGGAAATGCCCTTTGAAAACGGAAACGGGCCCTCTGCCTCTGCGCTGGATGAAATAAAAATGCGTGAGCTGAACATATGCACCCGCGATTATACTTCTTTTGCTTCAGACGACCGAGGCTTTTAAATCTTTAATTCACTCTTCATGATTCAGTTCAGATGTAGTGTAGACGCTATTATATTATTCATCTCATTCATGAAATTGGGATTTTTTGTTTGTCTTATAAACAAGAGTGCATAATTGGTATTAGAAAATATTTAAATATACTAAAAAATAAATAAAACCATAATCAAAAGGTATATAAAATTTATGTATGTAAATGTATTTATAACTGATGCAAAGTGCAATCAAAAATAACAAAATTTAATGAGAAAAACAACTTAATAATAATAACATATTTACAAATAATAAATTATTAATTACATTCAGATAAACACACAAAACAATATTTATCAATAATTCATGAATCACTTATTTATATATTTTTTGCTGTTGACGAGAACGTGCAATTTTTTTGAACTTTGGGTTTTAACGCCTGAACATTATGAAATATCGCAAATACAAGCGCTCATGTTTCTTCGAAAAGTGTACGTTTCCAGAAAGCTAGCAAGTTCACCAGATTTCTCCCGATTACTTTCAATAAAGATAAATATGTATGTGATACTTACACCAAGATTCATTAATTCCTTATTTTATAAAAATCTTTCATCAAATACTATATAATTAAACATTTGATTAACTGTCTATTTCGGTAAAACTATATTAATAATAATGTATCTATAGATTCGTTTCCCACGATAGGAAGCTGATTTAGGTAGTGGCAAGTCCGAGTGAAACTAGTCCACTGCTAATGAGTGTGCATTATTATAATTTATATCTGTGAAATTGGCTAGGAAGTAATCTTATTTTATTTATATATTTATAAGTAGGTACCTAATCGCTTACACATGCTTATTACAACTTTTATTTCCTTACAATTAAAGACGATTAGTGATACGTGAAATAAATCATCATAACAGTAGCCAATAAAACACACACAATTATCAATCTCAATTTTAAAGCAAAAAATATATATTTCAACTTTAACGGTTACTAGCGCCCTTATTAGCAAATCTATCAATAAACTACTCTATATAAACGTCTTAGCTGGCCCTTATTGCAATTCAAAGACATTAAATAGAACTTTATAGCTTAATTATTAAAGGAGATAAGGCTAAAAATATAAATACAAATATTATAATTTAGAAACGTCTATGAATTTCAAATGAGTTGTTTTTTACAAATTGTATACATTTAAACAAAAGTTGTTCAAAATGTCGTTTCGAATCTAACAATTGCAATCATTTTGGAGGTATTGAAAAACGTCTTGAGTAAAGGCAGTTCTTACCAAATATATCTTAGGATCAATTATGAAATATTACTGGTGTAGTTAATGCTTATTATTCTTGATATTTTCTTGTTATCAATTCCATTTACTATACCGAAATAATGATGAAGTTTATCAATTTTTATATGACAACTCAGATTTATGTGTAATTAGAAAAATGCGGGTCCCCTTTATAAAATGTAACATTTTTCATATCACGTTTCTACGAACGTATTCGATGTTGGTCCGTGGTCTAGTAAATTTTTGTTTATCTGTACAATCTGTCATATAAGTTGTATATGTGAGGTATGGAGGATAGGAGCAGCGCATGTATCTCAGCTCAGACATACGTGTATCGGAGCATATGTTCCTCCTTAGTAGACAGATGTGGCCGGCGTGGGAACCGTCATCCACACTAAGGTCACCACCACTGCATTGTCAAACAATTATAACCCATTTATGAACCTAACATATATATGACACTAGTTCTACATTTTTCTCTCGTCTTCACTCAGTGTACACTTATAAGTAAAAATCATTCTTATATTTTACAAGGATCTTGACTTAAAAGACTGGAGCAACCAACAATCAAAGTTGAATGTCACATTTGAGTGAAGAGGTGGTGTCATATTTCAAAGATTTATTTATTTGCTGAAAGGTTGCTAACATAACCTGTGCACACAGACACACTGATGCACACGACCCATTGTCTGCATACGGTCATACGATGTTCTTTTCAAGAAACATCCATCCGTCCAGGTATACTTGTAGAACAACACAAACCAGGCATTCCATTTACGCGCTGAGTTAAAGCTGTATAAAAAAACACACACACACACCTGTCCGTCGAGTTCCAGTGCAAAATACATTCGCAAATTTAGAACAAAATACGTAAACTTCAAGAATTACATAATGGGTTATATTTGTAACTAACAATGGAGCAAAACAGTTCCAAAACCTCCGCATTAAATAAGGAAGTATTTGCTCTAATAAAGGAGCAAAATAGTTCCAAAACCCCCGCATTAAATAAAAAAGTATTTGCTCTAATAAAGGAGCCAAAATCTCCGCATTAAATAAGGTAGTATTTGTTCTAATAAAGGAGCAAAATAAGGAATTTAATATATGATCAGTATAAATTCCTTGAAATTCAATGTTACATTTATAACATAAAGTTCTTCGCATTTTTCAGTTGTGGTTTGCGGTTTTGCAAAAAATACAAATCTAATCGAAAAATCTTACGTAACGTAATTAAACCTTCTAAATAAGGATGTAAACATATTAATAATGCATACGCTCATAATTTATTAACTTTACGTTGCACATGCTTTACACATTACACGCTTATACAACCAACTATAATGAGCAAAAGTCTATAAACTGCAAAACTAAATACACCTGCATTATTTAGCAATACGCATACGCATGTTCGCATACGAATTACTAAGGGGAAAAGGGCTGCATTCATTCATAAATACTTTAGCGATGATTATGAATGGGATTAAAATAAAATTCGTGTATAAGTGCTTAAGGATCAATTGTTCTATGTCCACTTTTGTTGCTTGGTAGTTAATTTAATATTTTTTTATGGTCCTTGGGTTAACAATATGAAAAAATCTTGTAAACATAAAATATCTTAGAATTGTTTGGCGTTTTAATTATTTTTATTTTATGTACTTCGGCGAGCTAAAAAATTATAAGCAGACTTAATATGCAAAATAGTCTTCAAGGAATTGATATTTAAAATAACATATGAAATAACAAATTCGAATGCATGGTTTTTATTGCTATTAAGAGATTTCGAAGAAATAATAATAATAAATATTTGCTATCGCCACAAATATATTTATATGCAAAGTACACATCATATTTCATAGAAATCTTTCTTATTTGTTGCTATTATATTACCATTAGCGTGTTAAGAGCATCACAGAGTCTCAAGAAATCCTTCTTATTTATTAAATCGTACATAACCGTAAACAATACGTAGAATTCGTTGAATAAAACCTATTTAAAGCACACAGATGTGTGTTAATTACAAGATTACACTGTGAAGAAGAACGTAAAAATGCGAAGGATTTGTGTAACAGTGTACGATGACAGGTCATAAGGTCTTCGCGTCATTCTAGCCCGGTCAATTAAGAATGCACTACGACACAGTACAAATAACATGGCATTTGTAATATCAAGAATTACACCAGTTAAGTTTACTAAGACGCTGAATTCTCAATTTTGTCTAATGTTTTCAAATATTTTAATAAATAATAATTTTAATAAAACATAATTTCTTTTGATACGTGAAACATATTTCGCCAAAATTAGATACAATGGCAAAATTTGAAACAGTTTTGAAAGAAAATATTTATTTCACCGGATGTCGAAGTATATCGGCAGGAAATTAATATATATATATTAAAATAAGAAAACGGAGAAACATCTGCGCTAGATTTATGCAACATACATTTGAAACCTGCGGATCTGTGGGTCTTTTTATAGAAACCACCCCCATAAGGTACACTCTGAGCCATACTAGACCTTTTTTTTTAGAAACCGATCCCTATCTTTTGTACCCCCGACTGTACCCTTATACACATGTGCGAATGGAATTCTACACTCTGCATCCCCTAAAAATTTGAGACACCCACCTACTCTGATCTTTGGGAAAAAAGTTCCCATACTAAAAACATGAAATCTGCAATGCCTACACTGGACTTTCTCGCCCGAAAAATCGAAGAAATTTATATAATTTCGATTGCCGATTAAATAACCTGGATATGTTATATAGATAATATATTTCGTTAAATTCGTCCGGGTACCTTGTAAGTGATGCTGTATCTGTACCATAAGTTAAGGAAAGAACCATAGTAAAACTGTGACATTATTATAAGATAACTAATATGAGTTTTAGTTGCTTGATTAACGAAGTCAACGTATTTAATGGAAAATAACTAATGAAACTTGGCATAGAAGTATGAGTAATATTCTCAAGCAATAAGAAACGCTATGTAATAGTTTAGTTTAGAGGCCACAAGTAAGCAAGCGAGCGAATATCGTATCGCGTAAGAAATAGTATATACGGTGGCTGCTGTTCTTGTAGTGGTGGTGGCATTGAGGCTCCTTCGAGCGTGAAGGGCCTATGGCTATGTGAGGTGAGCCTTGCGGTAACACCGACCTCACTCAAGAATGTTGTGAAAAACGCCACAACTACACACAAATCATGCCAGAGGTACAATCACCCACAAAATTATACTCAAATATTCTGAAAATACTCAAATTTAATATAGCTCGAAAATGAGAATATTTTCATATATGCATTAATTAGAATTAGTAAAATTGAAACGTTATATTTGAGGCACCAAATTTCGTATTAAATAGTATAACACGAATTTCAAATATGCGCCAATATTTTATTATTAAATGAATGTACAATTATTAGTTAAGTTTGTAATTACAATACGATTGCGCAATTTCATTGTGTACATAGATTATTTACCAGATATAATGTCTTATCTTAAAACATTGTAAACTTTATCATTGTGATAAATATCGATATACAATTATTACTTTTATATTTAAACTGTATTAACAAAGTATTGCTTATTATTACAAAACTAACGTAAGTTATATTTGTGAGAAAATACAATTTGAACCTTGTACGAAATGAAAACGCTGAGATTTCAATTCTACGTCAAGGTAGAAACGTATACCTTTAGTTGTGGTTCATGTTTTGCATACGAAATGATTTCTGAGTGGTTGAAAAGATTTTATTATTATTCTGTGTTGAATATTAAATAGGCAAATATGTGAAGCATGCATAGAAAATGTTTTTATATACCATAAACTATTTTATTTGTATCTTGAGACGTCTTGACTCTATCAAATTGAAGAAAACAATTTATTTATTTGTTATATATGTGTTTAATTTTACAACAATTGCACAAAATCTTTGTCTGATAATTTTAAAATACAATATGCGTAGATAGATCATCTATGAAGTGCGCCAAGAGAACTTTAAACCCTGTTTTATTAAAAAATAAACGCAAAATATCTTGAAATCTAATAACTATTTACAAATTCTAATCATAATCTATTATTTTGATAACACAGTTTTTAAAATACTAAATGTGTAGATCTATAATAGATTTTCATATAGATGATCTATAAAGTAATGACTTCAAAGCCTAATTGTATAATAAAGTAAGATTGTTCACTGATTTGTGTAAAATGTCTTGAAATCAAATTATTATTCCATTCCAATAGTTACTTCTTTTTAAATAACAGTACTATAAAAATGTGTAGATCTATAATAGATCTTTATATAGATCATCTATGAAGTAATGTATTCAAAACCTAATTGTATAATTAAGTAAAATATTTCACTGATTTGCGTAAAATGTCTTGAAATAAAATATTTATTTCAAAAGTTTACGATTACAGTTTTTATTATACAAAATGTGTAGATCATCTATGAAATTCTGTTAGCCTAAATGTATATCATTTCGCCAATTTGAGCAAAATGTCTAATAACACTATAAAAATATAACTAACCTCTTTCTTCAATAACGCTGTCGGCGCTCTGCCCCTGAAGAACCACCAGGAGCTGAAGCACCCAAACAGTCCTCCAAACAAACAATAGATCCATTGCGATCAACAATCAATAATCACTAAATTAAACACAACACATATCATCAACAAGTTGACAACAATCACTAAATCACCAGTTTTTAAATCCGAAAATACGCGCGCAAATGAAAAACATATACACTGTTAAATCTGATAAAAACCTTTAAATAATTAAGTACGGGTTAAATAAACAAAGTTAAATCACGGAACACACAACTATCGCATCCACGGACAAAGCAACAAATGTCACGCTAACTTGAAGCGAAGAGCGAACCGGAGCCGGAGCCGACACACCGAATAGCCGATAGCTGAAAGCCGAAGTCCCGCCATGCGCGCGAGATTTACCGAAGAGGAGTGAGAAACTGCTAGCGAAAGATAAACAGAGACGTTCGTACCACAAAAAGAAGGTAAGTTCCTTACCTGAGGCGAAATAAAACATAATTATTTCTCAGGTAATATGAATGAACTTTGCGAGCCAATTTAGTACTGCCTATGCTATACAACCAGTCTTATAGGGAGGTGGATTATTTGCTTGAATGTTCAGACTAGTTTCATAAGTAATACCAGTAGTCAATTGCATATCGTTAAAAACTTGTATTGGAATATAAATTCATTCATGGGATTCTGCCACTGCACACATGTGGAGTTTAAGCCACATATTTAAGCTTATTTAACTGAATATATACACCGAATAATAATAGCTATTTTAATACAATAAAACTAACCATTCGAAACTAAAATTTGACGCATGGGAGACACGAAATGTACTGGTCTAACTATAACTATAAACTGAACATGTTTTACCGTGAATATGCATTTTCTTTTAAAATTAAATTGAACTGTTTACTAGTTTTTTCTTGTATCGTAAATTTATTCATCGCCTGGCAAGGTCATGTTTTCACTGTTCACTACTAATTTCGTCTTTATATACGTTTGCTATAAGGGTTTACTACTATTTTAGCTATAGCCAATGGTACCAAAAGAAAACGAAATAAATGAACCTTATGTATCTTTAACATAAAGGTGTTTTCGTTCCGATTTTATATTTCTTCGTGCATTCAACATGCATCGACTCAAATGTTTAGTTTTATCATATCGTTCTACAGAGTGTGAGGTGGTGTGTTGTGGTATATTCGGGGTTTTGAGTGTTTTCTCGAGACTTTATAGATATTAAAAGACTTTCTAGTGTATTCGGAATGAAGATGTCCATTTAGAACGAAAACTAACGCCTGGCAATGGTAAGTCTTCACTGTTCACTACTAATTTCGTCTTTATATACGTTTGCTATAAGGGTCCTATTGCTTTACTACTATTTTGCTATGGCCATATAGCTATCAAATGAATACGAAATAAATGAACCTTATGTATTTTTAACATAAAGGTGTTTTCGTTCAGTTTTTATATTTCTTCGTGCATTCAACATGCATCGACTCAAATGTTTAGTTTTATCATATCGTTCTACAGAGTGTGAGGTGGTGCGTTGTGGTATATTCGGGGTTTTGAGTGTTTTCTCGAGACTTTATAGATATTAAAAGACTTTCTAGTGTATTCGGAATGAAGATGTCCATTTAGAACGAAAACTAACGCCTGGCAATGGTAAGTTTTCACTGTTCACTACTCATTTCGTCTTTATATACGTTTGCTATAAGGGTCCTATTGCTTTACTACTATTTTGCTATAGCCATTTAGCTATCAAATGAATACGAAATAAATGAACCTTATGTATCTTAAACATAAAGGTGTTTTTGTTCAGTTTTCAATTTCTTCATGTATTCAACATGCATCGACCTAAATGTTTAATTTTAACGGCAGTTTTATTCAGTTCTACAGACTGTGAGGTGATGTGTTGTGGTATATTCGGGGTTTTGAGTATTTTCCCGAGACTTTATAGGGATTTTCGTGGATATTAAAAGACTTTCTAGTGTATTTTGTCCATTTGGAATGAAAATGTTTAAGGTATGATTTATTATGTATTTTTCTTTGCTGTATTGGAGTTTACTGCATATTACGGTTAAAAGGAGATAATTTATTTGGTTCTTCGTACGATTATACCAATCTTTTTTATAGTAATCATCTATAAAATAAAATTCAAGAAGTTGAAATAAATAATTTTTATTTTTATAATATAGAATACAAATTGCATAAAACTTATTCTAAAACCATATAGAAATATACTTAAACATAATAATATGTGTATTTTTATTATACGTTTATAATAATAGTTAAAATGTTGCCCAGCTTGAAAATAAAACATTAAAACGAAATAATTACAATGTTCTGTGCTTTTGAGTCCAACGAAATACGTTAATATTTGATTACTTAATAAGGCATTTGAACTTATCATAATGAATTGTTGTTTTGTGTAGTAGAGATACCTTTAGTGCCATTTTAAACTTCAGTTTTAACTGAAAACAAATCAACTAAATACATCTGTCTGTAACACACTACATTAGTAAATATTGGTTTAGGCTACTGAGATGACGTCTCATCGCTAAATATAACACTAAATATTATTAACGATTTTTGCGATCATTCTGACTTCCGTAAATTGGCCATTTGAAACCCAAACGGGACATCAATCACTAATAACCGTAAGAGCGAATAAATAAATCAGGGCCGAATTTACCGATACGCTAAAAAATCTGCCACATTGGGATCCGCAATTATGAGGTGTTAAAACATGGTTGCAAGTGTACTTAAAGGCCTCCATTTTAATGAGAAGCAATTAAAATTATGTAGATGTCACGTTTGCGCTTCAATGCAGAATGACGCGATTATAAAATAAATATTTGAGAAGCATTTTTGAACGTCTATGTTTTAAAATTGAATCTTTCTCCCAAAATGTCAAGATATTCGGTTTTTCAGCTCCTACTGCAGTGAGCAAATAATAAAAACTTTTAAGGCGTTTGGCTCTTCCATCATTTTTTGTTCTCTCTCATTTCTACTTAAATTTATTATACAATTTGATGCCAGTACGGTGAGCAATGCAGTTTTAACCACACTATATTATTCCCATCCAAATTTACAAAACTAAGTTGCACAAAACATAACGAAAAGAAATACTCTTCCATTTTCTTATATTACGGTCCAATTTGTTGATTAGTTCTATGCAAATTCCATAGCGTTTTCGGCGATTATATATTTAAGTTAATATTAAACGAAAAATCAGTCTGTTCAAATTTTAGAATAACATTTAGAGTTAATCTTAGAATACCGATTGTTTAGGCTAAAGACTTATAAACTGGTGTTAAATTTAACGATAGATTAAGATATGTCAGGCGATATTAAGCTTAACTTAAATATAGGATTAGGCCATTTATAAATATAGCTTAGAAAATTCGCGGTCCCGATTACAAAAAAATTAACCCAAATCTCTTAAATACACAATTAAAACACATTATTCAATAATCTGTGCCCTTGACAAGGTCACTAGGGTTCGAATAACTGAATACACGCCATAAAGTGTACACAATTCACACTTTTGTAACCTTGATGTACCATTATTGCACTTAGACAACAAATGACAAGGTTTACGATCGTCAAAAAAGTATAAAACATACTTTAGCTGTTTTTTTATTTAAAAAATCAGGTAACTTATGGAATTTTGCATAGAACTTACCGGCTTCAAGATGAGTATAATAGTGTGTACTGTGTAGTGATATGTACAAAACGAAATTGAGCTTTAAAAATTATAATACTCAATTTCTAGAGGCCCATTCCAATAAATTTCGATGTTTAAAAATAACAGAATTGAATTAAAAAAAAAATTAAATGCTCTATAGATCGCATAAGCCAATTTGTGTTAACGAGCGTATAGGGCAATAACAGTGGCGTAGCCAGAAGGGGGCGCTTGCGCTCCTGCCAAAATAAATATTAGATATACTAAAAAAAAACTATTAAATTAAAATGCCTAAAATAGTGATTGTAGTAATCCCAAAATAAATTCTGGCTGCACCACTGGGCAGTAGTGTATGAAACTGTATTGAAATTTATTATATAAAAATTCTTTTCGGGCCAAAAACATATTTTTTCACAGTTTACGTGGCTAGTCTAATTGGTAGCCAATACTGGCAACACTGTTGAAACTTTGTGTAAATTACCAAAAAGACATTACTCGCAAAGTGAGTTACCGAACAGTTTTAAAGTTATAATTACTGTATAACCTTTTAAACACATTTATAAAATAATTTGTAATTACTGTGCTTGAACAACATTGATATATAACACGTAAATCTGACGGTAAACACCCTAAATGTAATTACATGGGCAAACAAGATGGTTACAGATGTAACGTTGTCGGTTAGTTGAGGGTGTAATACGGAACGACTGTATTTTCGGTTTTAAATGACTTTACGAATGGTATAAATACATTTAAAGTTGGGTAAAAATGCATGATTTATTTTGTAATTTACGTAAAGTTTTATCAGTGTGCGCTAGTGTACTATTTTATAAGAATAAAACAGTTTGGTCATGCACTACGAAAATATGTTTATAAAAAGCTATACATTTATCTAATCTAAAATTATGCAAAATCTCTCATTTTCGATAATTCCAAAAGATAAACTTTTGTTATCAAACTCCACTCAACATAAAAATTAATTCGTTGAAATAAAAATGAAATTAGTTAGTTTTCTACAAACGTAACAAATAAATTTCAATACAGCGTGAATTTATAAACAATTACTTTCAAATCGTATGGTTTAAAATGTGTGAATTTTTAATGAATTAACACACGACTGCCGAGATCGGATTCTCTGTGATACGAATGACTGTTGATGGCCACTGGTGGCCAGTTTGCATCTTGGCTTTGAGCAATTCGTCCAAGGACGATTTTCGGAAAAACGCCATTTTTGTTGGAGACAACGGTGCCACTGGAATAAACATAAAAACATACCCGGAATCAATACCCACATACCCCGGGAACTACCACACAAGCCAAAATAGCTGTTAGTTGGTTAGGCTTAGCAAAACGGCCAATTATAAACTAAATTATTTACTTTTTGTTAGTAAAACTTACAGTGCGTTGCCAAATTATTAGGTACAAACATAGTTATTCATCCGGATATATCCGTTTACTAATTCAAAATCCGAATATTCAGATTACTCTGTATCTGGGTATCCAAATTTTGATTTTCTCGGATATTGATATAAGAATGCAAATTTAAAACACATAAAACGTATTTTATTTACTGTTTAAATTTGAAGAGTGTCTCTATTAATTTGGAAACTCATTTAGTCAAAATATTTTGTAATACAAAGTTTTTTTTTCTTGTAAGATTAGTTTAATATTTGATCGAAAACAATCATGCTATTTGAATATAATATTTCCACACGATATTTAAGTTCTGAACTAAGCGTCATTTGAGCTGAAGCTTAAACACGAAAAGTACAATATTTGACATAATAAAATAATGTAAAACTTCACAAAATTTAGTTTTTCATTTTATTAATACAAATTGAAATTACATGCAGTGCACTTTGAATAAGAAATAGATATTGGAAAACTTCAATAAATCGAAACTTTGGTTCAGATATACTAAAAATGAAAATGAACATGAATAATATAGCATTTTGTGTTGTGTATTAGATTTGAAATTAAAATTAAAACATGCCATAAAAAACGGTTAATACTGAAAATGTGAACAACCAGACATACCACACGCATAACTTCACAAAAACGACACAATTATGGTTCACCATGCTTCTAGAAGAGTTAACTTTTTAGAGGTTCTCAATTAGGAGCACTGTAAGAGTGTACTGTTGTATATAAGACTCTGTATTGTCTGTACATATATACAGATTTCATAGATATGCTATGAGAACTGTTGGTACACTGAGAAAAATATTTTTGTTATCACAACAATAGCATATTAAAATCTGTGACAACTGGAACTAATTTTAAATATATTCACTGTTACATAAATATAAATTTATTTATACATTTCTCGGTGTATTCATGAAAAACTTACTTTGTTGACCCAGTTGTATGTTCCAGTAAATTGTGTAATTATTTGGATTCGATAACTGGCATTTTTCAAACGTATTAATTATATTATAAAAATCAGATTCTCTTTTATTTTTTATATTTTTTTGTTTGCTCCTCTAAAATCTTAGGTAACTTCAGTTAATGCTAAGCTCACTTTGAAGAATAATTCAGGTGAGTCATATAGTACATTATATTTGCAATTTTAAATAACGTACCGCTAATGCTACTTTAGCTAAACTGCTAAATATAACAGTAATTCAGGGAAACATAGAAGAATATGCAAGTCGTTTAAACGACGTTTAAATTATTTGATTCAACAGAAAAATTTACAAATTGAATAATACCAGTTAAGAATACAACTGTATAATTGTGTATCTGTAACAGATAAATCTGCATTTGTGTTAGGTTAGTAATAAACTAAAAACTGTATATATATATATAAGATTAATGTAGTTAATGAGTCGTTTTAGTATTTGAGCTTGTGTAGAAATTAAGAGGGAACTTAAATGATTTGAAACAGTGTATTAAATGATCTTAGTTCTTGTAAAAAAATTATTTATCCCCTTATTAATAGATTTGCCATTACCAAAATAATCGCCTACGGTTAGAAAATTAAGAATTTACATTAAATTTGTTATCTTTAGACCTAAACCCGATTTTAGAAGACAGTTTACACTGAAAAAAAATAATAAGAAATAAGTATATAAAAATACTGTGGTATAGAAATTCTCAGACCTTTTCTGCCAAAAGATCGAACGGAAAAGGTTGGAGTATAAGTCGTGTACCTTAGTTTTAGAACGGATAAGGAGAACCGTACCTTAAAATACTAAAATTTCAATTTATTGGGATATGTACAACATAATTCATAATATTTAAGTTCCCTCTTAGGAGTTTTTAGTGAGGTTGTATTTTTGGATAAATAACAAAACCGTGTCTACTTTATAGTTTATGCCGTAGAGCGCCACTTATTATATTGTAGCAATTAGAGAATTAGTAATATACACAAGAACTCGCTGTTAGTGTAAATGTTAGGGAGAATCGTTTTGAA
Source organism: Leistus spinibarbis (assembly GCA_933228885.1). NCBI lineage: Eukaryota > Metazoa > Arthropoda > Insecta > Coleoptera > Carabidae > Leistus > Leistus spinibarbis. The sequence continues at coordinate 4,852,971 of OW121804.1, read as the reverse complement.
ATTAAAATGGGAATTGATGCACTTACATTGAAGAGCTCTAAGGGCAGCCACATCCGTGGGCTTAGTAACATTTACCTTCAGTAAGGCTACTGACAGTAAGGCTACTGGCCCGTCTACCCACTCGCACCGCTAAAACACAATTGCAGTACTGAAGTCCCTGGACGAAGCTGCCCCACAAACAAACACCACTTACGCGCGCAAATGCACCGTAATATGGGGTAAGTTAGGAGGGCATAGCTTCCAGTGACAATTTAATAATAAATAAACATGTATCTACACATTTGCTACATAAGACCCAATATTAGAAGCACCCAGAAGCCCGACAGATTAGTAAATTAACAATAATAATGATTCCATCACATAAAAATGATCGACACATATGAAAGGGTACTGAACGTCTTTTAACGTCGATTAAATACTGGGAATTGATATGAAAACCGATAGATGCACTGCGATTACTTTTTCTATTATATTTACGAACATTTTCAGAAATACGTATTTTAGAAATGTCTTATTTCAATCTACTAATATAATATAATAACCGTTGTGAGTATTATAACAAAAATAAACAATGAGGAGTGTACGTAGTGTTCATTAGAAATATATATCTTAAACAAACTGTCAACTGACAGTAAAAAATTCCATTCATAATTTTATCGATCATTTTATGTATTCTTAAAAATATTGGCTAATAATAGTATCCCAAATGACCATCACCACGAAAAAAATATTCACAAAATACAATTAAATAATTTATTTTTAATATAAAATTTGAAAATGCTTTGGTAAATTTACACAAATTAAAAACACATAAAAAGTTAAGCGTATTAAAATATCCGCCCATAAAGTGCGGAATACTGTTTAAAAATAAAACTTAAATTAAACTCAGAATTTTCGATCCTTTTAGCAAATGTGTCGTACGTGTATGGCTGAAAAACATAAACATAATTAAATCATATATAAACAAAACATAAAAATCAATTCATAATAAATTAGCTTGCGTCTTTTGTGTAAATGTGAGTGCAATTCGCCCATTTTATTCTATGTCCATTTGTCACACACTTTCCAGCTAAAGTTGTGGATATAAAAACTAGTTATTTCTGGGAACTTTAGGGTGGACATAGAATAATATAGCAACGAAATAACTAACTACGGGCACGATACGACATCTATTCTAAAGTTGCATGTTAAAATTTTAGCCACAGAAAAAGTAATAACACAATTTATTTACCAATTATTTGAGTACAGATAATAGCAGATTTTATAACCAACAATCTACTTAACCCTTTTAGGACCGCATTTGTAAAAATATTATTTATCGCCAAACTAATTAATTAAGACCTATTCAGCCGTTTTCAATGTATTTTTATTAAAAACGGCTACACGGTGTAATCGTGGAATAAAAAACTATATTTAAATATATCGTAAAAATAATTTCATAGTGAAAGTATGATGGCCCTAAAAGGGTTAGAATAAGAACTGAATAAACATTTGTATATAAACTTTAATGTAGCATATATTAACGTTGTATTTCATTTATCATAAGCACTTGTAAAGGCATAATACTGTTAGAGTAATACAAAATTAGCAATTTTTGTAGCTGTTGCACAATAGTTAATATTTTTCGAGCACAGGTGCAATTCTAGCACACAACTTTAGCGAACTGGCTATACTTTTGCAAGTACAGTTTCAGTATACAGGGTAAAAATGGTCATTTAGAATTGACAATACATACCAATCGCGCATAGTCCACCCAACGCAAACAATGTAAAATAAACAAACTCAGTGTCTTTTGGTGTCAGCCAATCAAAAACTCAATAAATAATGACATATGGGGCAGGGGCAATGGCGCCAATACAATTTTTATATATTGTGAACTCACCAAAATTTTGAGCAACTTTAATTATTATTATCAACACGTATGGAGTACACGAGAATAATATACAATGCTTCAACTTATATTTCTTTATGCCATTGAATGAAATTAATCTAGAAATCTAATTTTATTGTTTTTAGTACACACCTTCACTTAAACTGTATTTACAGAGAACCAAATAGTAATTCAAATTAGAAAATAATAAATAATTAACTAGTTTGTATTATTACAAGAAATTCACATCAACAAAATTAACACAATTATACATTTTGTTGCTGTAAACGTTAACATTGTATAATATATCATACAACAAACTTGTAATTTTTAAGCTTAATTACTAATGGTTTCGCTGTTAATACACTTTAACTAATATAAAAATATTAAATATTTAAAAAAAATCCAAAACTATTCGAAAAAACATTAAATGCGGACATATGTCTGATTAGTCTTCAAGGTTCTTTAACTAATTACCTTCAAGGTGAAACTTATTACCATTTAATTTTAGTTTTCACGCAAATTCTTTAAAGCATTTCGATTTTAATCTAAACATTTATTTCTTTTAATGCCAAAGTTATATTATCAACATTTAAGACAATTCAAAAATTGACTAGGAACAATTTAAGATTGGTTTTATATATGTAGATAAGAAAGAATATATCATTTTGTTTTTAATGGGTCGCCTATTTTATTTTCACTAAATAATTTATAACATAAAATCACACACCTAAATAAAATATTTAAGTATAGGCGCGGGTCCAATGGACCCAGTTAGTAGCCACAGGGCTATCATGAAAAATATTTACAGAATATTTTAAGTAGAAAGACAAAATTTATTATTTTAGTCTAAATAAACCTTGACATTGTATATTATTCGCATGTGCTCGTTTCTAAGCACGATTAGTGTACATTTTGGTGAATTCAGGTACAGAGCAATAACATATTAATCGAATAATTCAAATAATTTGAAAAAATTGCACAAGCCAGTGTGTTTGCGCGTGTATGTGTTTGAAGCACGCGTCCTGTCTACTAAATACTTAAATATTAATATGAACATGATAGATCGACCTACGGCGCACAACAACCAGAATTATAATCATTACAGAACTACGCAAGAAACCAAATATATATAATATATAATATAGATACAGAGATTTGCGCATAGAATTTCGGAATAAACAAACGTTTCATTTACCTACTTTTAATACGCTTACGTTTAGATTAAGTTAGGCTCGCTGCACAAACAACAATATTAACAAGATTTCTGCACTAATAGCAGAACTATTTATAATCATAATTATTGTTACAAAATAAATATACTCTTCATGTTTTAACAATCTGACTTACCGTAGCCTTCGCCTTGCAAGAATAAACGGAATGCCTCGCTCACTTTGCCGGGCTGCTCCTCCAACACCATCCCGCAATCAGAAATCTGGAACAATTAATTCATAATTGTATGTAAGCGATTTTAAAAGTACGCATGCGCGCAGATCATGCCTAGAATGAACACAAATCGGCAATCATCGGGTGTATACGTTACCTTCATCCATGTAGAGTTGGTAGGATCGAGTCTTCCGTTCAATGTAACAGTATCGTCAACGTGTGGACTCAAAGAACCAGTAATATTGATAACAGGCATACGTAATGTCTTCAGTTCATTACGTTTGGTCTGCTCGAGTTCCCGAATAATGTTCAGGTCACTTCGTTTGATGTAACTGTCGATGAATAGGGCTAGATTGGTTGGATTGACGTTCTTCTCAAAGTAGCTCTTGTACACTTGGACCAAATCGTGGTTACGCTCTTCTGTGCCCTGCTTAAATACATGAATTACATGTGTCAGAAACTATTCCTTGCCAAGAGAAGACAAATAAAAATGTTTGGTATCTATAGGGGAAATGAATTATCAAGAGGGTTCATATAACTGTAGATAGGACAATATTTCAGTTCCTAGCGCTGAGAAACCCATTAATCCGCCACTATACGTCGGCTAAGAGAAACTCGTTAGTTTCAATGTTTGTCGAGGACGACGTAAACTTAACTCACTTCCCCAATTACCGCATATTTGCTGCAGCTCTTATCTACGTGATAAATAGTGTTTAAAATTGCTTACCCTGCCAAAATGATGCCACATTAAGTAATCGAGAACCCCCTGTGTCATTCCTCGAGCTCGTAAATGTCTGGCATTTAATTTTTGGTATCCCCATTCGATCCAACCGGCTTGGGTGCTTACGCAGTTGATAAGACACAAGGCCACAACCTTATTTGGATTGTTTAGGGAGTAGCGGGCCAAAATATTGCCACCAGCACCCACACCGAAACCAATTATGAACTTTAGACCAAAATGGGATAAGACGAACTCCAGCTGGTTGGCCAGTTCTTCCATTGTTGGGAAAATATAACTGAAAGAACATTAGTATTTGCAAAATGGTCAGTTATTCATTCTGAAACTTTGTACTCTCGCTAGGATATATTTTATTAGGAATTCCTAACATTATTATGCAAGTTTACATTTTAGAAACATACTTAAACATTCCAAGTTATCTATAGATAAAAATGGATTTAAGATCCTCTCTGGGAACTCGTAGGTCCCAGTTTTAGAGAATATTTTTTGCAAAAAGTACTTTAGAATAAATATTACTTTTCAATTTCAAAGTAGGGAAAACCGTGAAAACAAAATCTATACTATAGCCAAAATGTTGTTCTAAATATACTAATTATGGAAGGGAACTTTTTTCCCAATCACTTTGACAGTGTAATTTTGCATAAGTGCTTAAAAACTAAATTGGCTGTTCGCCAATTTTTCCACAAAACGACACTAGAAACTAAAAGCACTTAATTATACATTACAACGCCGGGTTTTAATTAAATTGGGCTATTGCAACGTTTTTTTCATTTAAAAGTTTATTTCATTTTAAGCATAGTTAGTCATAAATTTGGTTAGTAATACCAGGAAATAGTATAGTTAAATCATCGCACATCATTCCAATTCAGGAAGGGTCAAACCAAGAGTATTTTTGTTGAAATCTCGAGTTTGAAATTTTTCATGATTACAAGACTTACTTATTACTGCGTATGAGAAAGTAAAAATTATAATTATAAATATACTCTCCTCTTACCATAGTTTATGAAAAAGTTGGTAACTCTATATAGACTTAGTTTTGTTGGCAAACGTATATACGAATAAATAAATAAAATGATGTAATACTGTCGCAATATTGACTAGACCGTGAAATAATTTTCATTTCATAATGATGTTGAATTCAAGGTTTCTATTGAGTGACGATTTGCATGTGGCCAAGTTTCGAATCAATAACTAAACAATTGTATGCTACAAATTGTAACAGTTCTGGTACAAGGTGTAATATGTTGGTTTGCGGTCGATGTAATACGAGTGTGGTTAGAGTATTGCGAAACCTGAGATCAATGATTTTGGTTTGAACTGCAATTTATATTCCAACACTAAAACTGGAACTGTAGTAAATTTCTCGACTCCTTCCGTGAAGAAAATTGGATTGCAGATACGGGGACCCACTTTGCTATACAAGGACACTTACATTTTCTCTAGTTTACGACGTTTCGAGGAAACGGAAATACATATGAAACTTTGTTTTACATTACACAGAGAGCAGAATTTAAAATTGTATTTCTGAATCGCTTTATTAGTTGGCTTACAACTCAAACACTTATTTTAAAGGGATGATAAAACTATCCACCACAGAGAAACGCGATACTTGCATCGTAATCTTGAAAGATTAATTGTTTGGAATTAAGCCGAAGTGGAATAAAATCATATCCGAAAATAAACTTACTCTTCTGGAAGGGTAGCGGCCCCTTCTTCTTGTCCAGGAGCATTCACGTGGTAGACACAGAAGTTCTCTAGCAATGCGCGCATATCTATGTAGTTGAAGAATGCTTGGAAACTGGAAATATCTAAAAAGGATAATCATTTAACTTAAAGTTGCAAATGCACGCCTAATCGATAATATTAATATTGCTGATGATTTTCCAAGTGGGCATCACTTACAGTTTAGTCCCAAATCGTGGTAGGTAAGAATGGCTGGTTTGGACCTATTTCCCTGGACCGCGACCACAATTGGTCCACGATCTGTTTCAACGGTTTCCTCATGAGCTGTACTTTCATCTCGCGACATTGACCGAACGGCGGGGAACTGAAGTTGGATATTTTTTAATTCGATATCATCCATACTGTCTGAAGGCATTGTTCTGCAATGGAAACATGTATACTGCAAACAACTCACCATGATTTAATTATCGAATTAAGTCTATTTTTTTTTAGAAATTACAAATTCACAAATTTGACAGATAAATAAATATTTGCAGTGTTTTTGTTTTGTGGCATGATGCATTAAATCACAACACATATAACAATAAATATTAATTATTATATTCAGAGCCCCTTTTAGGCAATATACAATAAAATATTAGCATATTATCATATCTATAAATAAATATAACAATTATATTCAACAGAAAGTGTTTCTATTGTCTGCATATTTAAATTAGAAAATAGCACAAGTTATATTTAGAAGTACATTTTCTATAAGTGCCCTAATAATTCTTTATTAGATTAGAGTCAACAAAAACAAAGTGTCAGCTCATTAAACAATAAAGAACTTGATACAAAGAAGATCTTCATTCAAGTTAATAAATTATAGGGATATATAGAAGGAAATTACGCGTAAATAGAACACGACATAAGACAACAATAAATGTATACTTGGTTTACAAGTTTGTGCCAATAGTGAGTTTTTAAATGCAAAATATTTTATTCAGATTAATATTTGCCCCGCTACCACTGCCCTCTGGGCAACCAATACAAATGTCATTCGTTGGCAAACGTCCTTAAATGTGACACTTCTACTAAAAATAAAAGTAGCTGATTTAATTAGGTATAAAAATAGTCGAAATATATTAAGTCCTTCTATAATTAGCATTTTTGTTTGTATATAAAAAATATATAGAATCATTAAACGTATTTAGGAATTTTTAGCTACATCAAAAACCTTATGAATGTGAGTATTATTAATTCCTCTAAGTTTGGATTTAAAAAATATGTTGCCTCTTATTCTGTTTTCTTCAATGATTTGGTTTGATAATTATTACTATTTGGTGCACAGAAACGAATAAATTAAAAAAATATTTGTGTTTTTTAATTTTTCATCGATAAATTCTGATTTGCGTTGAATGCATCAATGATTAATAGGTTAATCAATTGGTCGGCACACTTGTTGCTTTTAAATTAAAAAGGCCATGAAGACGTATAACGAACACTTAAATAACTATTTATTTAAATCCATTAATAAAGATCGCAATAAAAATTAGTAAACAGTTTCATTACTAAAATTAGTTTAGAAACCATAAAAATCATTCTGGAAAACGTTTAACTGTAATTGGCAACTGTATTACATTTCCCAGGACCACTAAATGGGTATAGTAATATTTAGTAAATCGTATAGTGTCTATTATAAAAATAGATAGTCGAACTTTTTTGTAATTGAAAAAATATATAACGAGCTTCCTTAAAAAATAAATGATTTAACTTCAATTTAAATCTAGACTAGTAAATGTATATTGGCCAATTCCAAGAAAGAACTCGGAATTACCAGAACAAAGGCGAAATTTGGAGCAACTAGGTCAGGTATACTATTGATTTACCAGCATGAGAACCAAACATCAGGACCAAGGACTCAGTTCAGTTAAAACTATTATATATTTATTCGTGTTTGTGTAATCATTTTACCTATTGCGCTAACTATAATAATATACACTGATTTGCTATACCGAAAATACAATAAAATACTCCAAAGAAACACAAGAAAAAATACACAGGAATATTTAGTGCAACGCTAAAAAATAGTTATTTCAATTTTAAATACTTAAACAGTTGATAAGAATCTGCAAAGTTCTGCACTCGACTTTCATTTCCGTATGAATTTTATCTTTGCTCTCATCATCTTAAAAATAGTCAATATTAATTCAGAAGCCCACAAAACGTATATTCCCGTTAAAGCTTCAAGTTGGTAAATTACAATACTTCTTTTATGACTTTCTCCAAAGTTGCAAAAATACTGAGACGTCCGTTAAATTATCATCAAAATAATAACTAAATTATAATTAACCGTGTAAGATTTAATTTTTCAGTAAATGGTACATTTTTCGTAAAAACATTTCCAACAAAAGTTGCTAGAAATTTTAATACCTACAACTTTTACAATATAAATAATATTTTCGAGATATTAATAACGAAAAATAATGAGCTCTTTCATGGTTAAATTATATAGTTTTTATTTTTATATTAATAATTGGTCGTACTAAGTTAACGGACGTCGGTGAATCGATCGATAAATATGTTTTATTTGTAATAAATCATGAAATAATCACGAATGATAAATACAATAAATGGTTAATACACATGTTATTCACCTATGAAATCACGAAATATCCTCTATATGATACACTCACTAATCGATGGCTTCACAGTTTAAAATGTCGCGACTTGATAAAATAGGACTTACTTACTAAATGTCTGCCATACTTCTAGTTTATTTACTGGGACTTTTCTTTTTCTGCGCATGTTTTATTTTTGTGATAATATCCACATAAAAAGCAATATTTTAAAAATAATTGCAATAATTCATAATAATTGTTACTAAATAATATTTAATCATATAAGTATAAATCAAACAATGAAGCAATAATAAGGAACTTATGTATACATTCCATTTATTGTATATTATATGTTAGCTCAAGGTTAATTGAACTAGAATAACAATAATTGAAATGCATTGCAGATGCACTTATTTATAAATAGTAATAGTTATTTATATTAGGTTATGCATCATGATCAATACTGGCTGAGTTTTGTCTGCCAATTTTAATGTTTATCAACAGAACAATAATACATAATAGGATTCGTTCGGATATTACGACGTATTTAGTAGTTTTTAGCTCGCCGTATGAAGTACTGAAGAGCTAAAGCACTCGGTAGTATGTCTGTAGATGAAGAAAATCGATATATAATCTCAGAATTTTCAAGAAATAAAATAATAGAAGACAATAATAACAATACTAAATCACAAAATTATTATTTCTAAATTTATTTTTCTGGCACTTTTGGTGTACAATCTGAAGAGAACTAGAGTGGCCTTAACTCGACTTTCTTGTACTTTCACTATCTATATATATTAAATATGCTATATTCTGTTTAAAATTCACCCTACGATTGCTGTGAAATTAACGCAATAAATTTTGACTTTTTTTAGATAACTTTTTTATTGATTTCTCCTAAAGTTATGTGAGTTTTGATATATCAAAATATGCTATATTTACCATTGATAATATTAATTTTATAAACACGTTGTATGCCTTAATCCACTAACTACATAATAATTTTTCTATAGGAAAACTGAAGTATTTTTGTAATAGAACCCATTGTTTTTTTTTCTGTGTCATAATCCATTATGCCATTTTACTGATTGTCCGCAAAAAACAATCTCATAACCTTAGAGCAACGCAAAAACAACCAAAATACCTTCGAATTTTAATCAGCTGTGCTCTTCGCGTGTTTCGTATACCCAACGTGACGTTTTGCGCAGATTACGACGAATTTCACGGATAAAGTTTGATTTAATAAAAATTAAAAAAATTATAGCCTTAAGGTTCACAGTTTAAAGAAAATTAATAGGGATAAAATTTCTTAGTAGCTTTAACAGTATTAAGCAGGGCTCTAAATTTTGGGGCCCTGTAACTTCCATCGTGTAAGGACACTTGTATTTAAATTGCAATAACAATTACAAATATGTCAATTTCTCACAAGAAAGTAATTCAATGTTGTTAATGTAGAAGCATTAAATTTATGTAAAGTTCAACTATAAATTTACATAAATAAATAAAACTTTTTCAATGTTTCAATCCTAATTGAGTATATATGGGCCTTATGTATCAAGGGGAAAAAATGTGTTATTTTCTGTCATAATTTGTTTATTATTAAAACGAGTTTCTAGACTCCCAGGCATGTAAGAAAATTGTTTATAATTACTAATACTATTTGAAATATTCCTATTTTGGTTCAACCACGTCAATTATTATTATTATTAATTCCAACTTGGTCATACTCAATACAAAACGGATTATTTATCCATGTAAATGACGTAGCTATGCGTCCAGCTCGCCTTACAAGTAATATATGTGATGCGAGCTGTTTTTAATTACTATTACCTTTTGGTTAACAATTTCAAAAAAAATGTTATAAATATAAAAAGTCTTACAATTTTTGTAGATTATTTTAATAAAAAAATAAATTCTTAGTGCATATTCTAAAATTCTCAATTATATTTAGTAATTTTTTACGACCTTTGGGTTAACAATATGAAAAAATCTTGTAGATATAAAATATCTTAGAATTATTAATAGAATTTTTGGTTGTTTTAATTATTTTTATAAGGGCAGAATTAAGGGGAGTTTAACATTTTGGGGCCCAATAACTCGGGAAGTATATGAGCGATTGGATTTAAACTGCGAGCGGATTTAAATGGGATGCCAAATAATATGTGTAGCAAATTTGGTGTGAATCGCACCGGTACCTTCAGAGGTCTAGAGGGCACAAATTTGGTGTTACGTGCGAGCGACGACTAACATCCAAGTATATAAGTTATATATATTTTACGAAACAAACACTTTTATGATCCGAGAATACTACAAACATACGACTCGGTACTTCGTACGGCGAATTCAAATAGTTCGTAGTAATAATCGTAAATATTAAGATAAGTTTAGATATTATTAATAGTGCTATAAAGTGTCGCTAGAAGACTTTAAGGCGCATAAATATTCCTCTAATAATTGATTGTTAGATGCATAACCATTAATTGACAAATAAAACTTAAATATGTAAAGGGACAATTTAGTAGGAATAAGAACCGTGCAAAATACATACTTTTGTTCAGCTTTAGTCAATTTACAAGTGTCCATTTCGACTCTGAAATAGAAAACACTGATCTTTCTTATTGTAAACTTTGTTGATCGTGTGTGATATGTGCTATACTGTTGGCAGTCACTAACGTTATACTGAACTGTTGCAAAATAATCATGCCAGCATCACACAGATGCACTACTAGTTAATTCCTTCAATTCAAACTCAACAACATCAACAACAAGAACAAGCGGTACTAGAAATGTCTCTATAATCATTCTATAAGTCACATGAACACACACACACATGCCAAATGACAATACACGGATTTAGAACTATCAATCTTATAGGTCAATAACACTTAACATCATTTTAAATCACTAATTCGGATAGGAAATATCTGCTGGGGCCAACGTTGACGTGTTTAAAACATATTTTAAACATCGCCTATATTTAAAACGCTTTTTTTTTAACAAGTAGTTAAAACCATGTTTTTTATGAATTATTTAAAACAGTTTCAAATACAAAATATAATAAAACAAGCGGGTCCACACTCCCACGGTATTTTATGTGGTTTCTCGTATTAGGGACTTCCCCGATTTACGGGTATTACGCGTAGCGTAGGGTATACCAAGCAATAGCGCCATGACGTAAAAATACGAAATAAAACAATATGTTATAGTTATTTGACTATATCAACTCATAGTTGACTTCAAATAAAATTGACAACGTCTGGAAATAAGCACATGTGTTCCTAGTTGCTAAGACGCCATTCGGTAAGATTAAAAATGATTCCGTAGTTATTTTTGCACTGTAATTTAGAAATTTACATCACCCACACTATATAGTACGCATCATAACTTGTTCCCTGTATTCAGAACGCAGTAAATGTGACCTTGCATTCTGGATATTGTGTACGCAACACTGTATAGATAAAAATGCAATTGAAAATAGAAATGAACTTGTATGTGACCAAAACAATGAAATAAACATGTCGACCATTTTTTGTTGCATGACGCCAAGTTCGTTGGCTATTTATACATCCGCTCTTTGCGGAAGGCATTTTAATTCAACACAATTGCGCGCAAAACGTATATAATCTCACAATCGTATACAGTATTTACATATTTTATACCGGTGTAATACTTATACGGGAAAAATATCAAGATATATTTTGGTAGGATATTTTAACCGGAACTAAATGTTTAGATATCTCAGAAAGGATGCGAGTTAGAGAAAAATGTATACTTATCAAAGTTGGAGATAATAAAATGGCTAGCAACTTTTGTTTGAAAAATATTTTCGAAATATGTACTATGTAGTAAAGAATCTGTTTTGAAAATAGGCATGTTACATTTACGTTTCCTTCGTTAACACATATATTAATATTGTTTTATGGTAATAATTTATAACACAATATTATTTAGTGAAAACTAAGTATGTAAAAGTCGAGTTACGATCACTCCAATTTTTTTTTTATGTAGAATTCTAAATTGTAATAGGAATAATATTTACAAGTTAGTACAAATATAAAAATTCCGTTATAAATACATCGCACTTTTATTATGTTAGATAGTTGGAAAATCGCCAAGTAAACAAATTTTCATGATGAAAACGAATTAAAATATGAATTTGAGTTAAACTGCTCAAAATATGTTTACTTACTACTACTACTTAAGTACATATTAAGCACAGTTAAATAAGGAAAAAAGGTTTTTAAAAAAATACACAGTGTTTAGTTTCACTAATTTAACAATTTAATAACGACTAGTTTCACCAACTATGTGGCATCTTCAGGTCTTAACTCTAAACTAAAGCTAAACATCGAGAACTAGGCTATTTATAATTTACTTAAAACTAACACTATGGGGGGTGGGTTATCCCCAGAAATCAATGAGCGGTGAACTGTAAAGGTCTAACTGTTCATTCAGACAAATGTTGGTTTTATTATTCTTACATTTAATTATTTCTAAAGATTCTAAAATTGTCAGTTTATGTCCTTTTTCTTGTAAATGGAGCACTGTAGGTTTATTGGTTTCCGTTAACTTATGTCCAGATGTGATAAGATGGTTTGCAAATGTTGAATCAGATTTGTTTAGTCTATAGGATCTTAGATGTTCTTTAAATCTGATATTGAAGTTACGTCCTGTTTGACCTATATATACACCTTCACAATCGTCGCACGTTAATTTATATATTCCAGATTTGTTCATGATATCTGTTTTTTCTTTGTTGTTGCACAGAGTTTTCTTTAAGTTGTTACAGGTTTTAAACGCTACTTTATTTTTATTATATGTTATGTGTTCACCAATGGTATAAGAGATTATGCCAAAATAGGGTAATGAAATATAATTGGTCGGTTCTTTGTTACAAATTTTGGGGTATAGGAGTGTTTTTATATTTTTGTTGTGATGTTTATTTATTATGTTATCAATTACTTTTGTATTGTACCCATTGTTTCTTGCAATTTGATGTATGATATCGACCTCTTTTTTGTAGGCTATTTTCTTAAGTGGTATGTTTACTAATCTATTTGCCATGGAATGAAAAGCTGCTAGTTTATGTTGGAAAGGATGTAAGGACGTGCTCGGTATAACTGTATCCGTGTGTGTTGGTTTTCTATAAATTTCAAATTCGGGGAATTCATTATGTAGAATTTTAAGATCTAAAAAGTTTAAAGTTTTATTATCTTCTACTTCTAGTGTGAAATTTATTGTTGGCTTCAGTGTATTTATGAAATCTAAAAATGTTGAAAGTTGTCTCATTGTTCCTGACCAGCAAACAATTATATCATCTACATATCTATACCAGTATTTAACATGACAAGAATATTTTGAACTAATTATTTTTTGTTCTAAGTGGTCCATAAAGATATCTGCTAGCAACGGTGATAGGGGTGATCCCATGGCTAAACCTTGATTTTGTTTATAAAAATTGTTGTTAAATTGGAAGTAATTTTGAGAGATACATAAATGAAACAATTCTAATAATTCATTTGTTAATATCGGGTCTATATGTTTTAATAAAATAGTTTTTATCAGTGGTAGACATTGGTCAGGCGGAACATTGGGAAAAAGGTTTATAACATCAAAGGATATTAATTTGTCTGAATTGTTAAGTTTGACATTTTTTATTTTATCAACTAGTTCCACCGCGTTTTTTATGGTGTGTATAGGTTTATAATTAGTTAAATTTAGGAATGTTTTGTTCAATTTTTCTGCTAGTTTTTTACAAGGGGCATTGATATAGGAACAAACTGGTCTTATAGGAATATTAGTTTTGTGAAGTTTTGGTAGTCCATATAAAATGGGAGCTTGTGGATTCATATTTGTTAGAAAAAATTTTTCTCTATCTGTTAAGAACTTTTTACAATACAACAAAGATTCTTTTAAGGTTTTTTGAAATTTGGGGGTGGGATCAGTTTTTAATAAAGTAAAATCTCTCGGGTTTAAAAATTCTTCGACTTTATTAGTATAAAGATCATTATCTAATATAACAATAGTGTTCCCTTTATCTGCTTTGGTTAATATCAAATTATTATCCTTAATCATCTTTTTAATTTGGTTCACTGTTTGAATTTCTTTGTTTATGGGTTTAGATTTTGTGTCAGTGGTGTATTTGTTTTTAATAATCTTTCTCGTGATATGTTGAAGTGATTGTTTATCAGGATTATTTTTTAAAGCTATTTCTGTATCAATGGCTAATATTTGTAACTGATTTTCATCTATGTCTTTAGGTATGTTATATTTGAGGCCTTTGTTTAATAATTTGATGTGGTTTTTTTGGAAAGTTGTTTTTGAAAGGTTCATTACTCTAGGATAGAAACTATGAGTGTCACTCTGGTTGTGATCTATGTTTTTTAAATTGGGATTATTGTTATTTACTATAATTAACGGTTTAATCTGTTTAGATTGTAATTTAATAAGTTTCACTTTTTGTTTCTTGTATTTATTGAAGATTGTTTTAGAAATATTGTTGTATATTTTATCTTCTAGTACGTCGAATTCTAGTGGATGTAGTTTGAATGATAGTTCCATATGTAATACCTTGATGTATTGATGTAAATTCTGTCTAAATTGGTACCATTTCCTTGTTTCTTCACAGTTAAATACTCTAACTTAAATTAGCTGTATTAATCCTAATTATTATTAAAAAAATTAAATTAAATTAATTTTGCAAACTAATCTTTACTTCTAAAAGGAAATATTGTAATTATAAATATTTTTTCACGTTTTGAACTTCCCTGAATTGATAATTTCGTAATGGAATATTAATTGTAATTTCTAATCTTGATTACTAATTAATTCGCTGTAAACTTAAGTCTAAAGAAAGAAAAATTCTTTTGAATTTAGAAGATTAAAATGTTGTATTCATGAATATTACATTGTTTCATGGCAATCGCAGTATCCAACAAAAACCAAAATTCGAACAATATTAAGAGAATTTTATCAAAATATTCGATTTGTCTTTTTGTAATCCAGAAAATATCAATATTTATTGATTATTAAGTCAAGAAATTTACACTACATATTTTTATTATTTTTGATAATGTTGTTAATGTTTCAATCAGTTAATAGAAAATAATCTTGCTAGTTTAAACAATGTACAATATTCTATGAATGTTCTAGTGATTTATCCGTGTCAGTAAATGTAATTCTTGATTATTTATGTATGCGAAGACAATTTGAAAAATGAGAACACTCGATATATCGACCATAATAAACCAATTTTGGAATGATTAACCTAATTTATACTGAACGGAGTTGAGTGTACTTGTACTTTAAAATTCCATTGTTTTATCATTAATATTTATGGCATAAATTAAAATCAATTTCTTTGGACAGAAAACAAGTCTATTTTTATGTTTGTTATTTTTGAATCATAATATTTATCACGGCGATACATCAAATTTACTACTTTGCCAATTCCCTCATGTTACGTTTTAAGAGGATATAATCCAAACTATTAACTTTAGCACTTTTTGTTTCTTTGCATTTTTCGATAGTTTGTAGTGTGTAGATTATGTCCTTAAAGCCGTTTTAGTGATAATCCCCTGAAATAACTGTATAAGTGTAAGATGAAAACTATTATAGTAATCCAGTATATATAACTTGTAAATCTTTAAACGCGTTTTTCTAGAAACTAGTTTTTTCAAACTGGATCTACTAGACCGATTTGCTTGCTCTTTATTTTATATGAAAGTAATTACTATTTTTAGAGCATATACCAACAATATACATATATTTTTATAAATAACTATTATTTATAACGCGATAAAGTGAAAGAAAATTCGAAAAAAAAAATTGTTTCTTCACATGGCCACCATTTTGTCAATCATTAACTTTTTACACCAAATGTTAGTAAACGCTCTAGAGAATTCCATACGCTTTCAGAATCTAACATTAAAATTGGATTTAGATGACCCGTTTACGATATACGACTTCGCCCGGTTAGTGGTGACCTAGACATACTCTCCACGTTATCTAGAAAAGTTTCATATATTTTTATACAAAAATATGGTTATATTATAGAAGTGATAAAATGGCATAAACCACAAATTAATGCCTTTATTCTAATCAGAGAAAAAAAATCATGAAATTTGTGCATTTTTGGTTAAGTTAGAGAATAAGCTCTAGGTCTGTCATGGTAATGTGGTTTAGGTTGTCGTACTAAATTAGGTTAAGTATCATATCATTTCGTGTTTCACAAGAGGAAATTGAAGTTGAATCGATATATGTCGAGTCGAGACCGACGTAACTACCTCAACAGCAAACCCTTTGTGGGTTCAAATCTCACGCAATAATCTAATATTACGGAAATTACCATAGTCTTTTAATAGTATAGTCAGCCGATACAGATCCATATTTACATAAATAAATACATACGAATTTCATGAGAAATTGGGACATTTGACCACGATTTTGCGAATTTAACTATTTAGGACTTCGACATAAACTTACACTGTTTTATTTTTAATTAAAAAAAAAAAACGATCCTTTGTTAATTACATTTGCATTTATGAAATAAATTATAACATATATATATATATATAGAAATTAAAAAAAAAAAATTAGTAAAATTTCACTAATAATTAAGTAATTTAATTTATTTACGACTGGTATCAAAACAATGTAATCTATTATTATAATTAAGTTGACAACAAATAATTTTTCCATAATAATTGTCATTTTGTTTCGATATTGTTTATTTAAACGAAATACAATTAATTGGTAAACCAAATTATTCATAATATCGATTTTTAGTACATTTACGTACAATTCCAAGTTAATTTTAAATTAAATGTACACTGTTTAATCGCTTCTAAAGTAAAATTACACCAAAAATCATGTAATTTTACTTAAAGTATAGTAAAAATACATTGAAACTCAAATAATTTACTTAAATTCGGTAAATTAATCCTTTCTTTTAATAGTGCACATTTAATATATATGTATATAATTTTAATAAAGTAAAAAAAATCATCAGTACAATTTTAAAATATACATGAATTTCTCTGTGTATTTAATTATTTTTTTATTATGTAAATTTACTCCAGGATTCGCGGATACTAAATTAGTGTACGGCGCAGGTCAAGTGGTACACTTACACCGCACAAGATAGCGACTTCGCACACAGCCTTAATATTTAGTACCTAAATTATGAATTTTCATATACATTTTTCACAATTAGATTTTCGTGCGATAAAATTTGCATTTTTTAATATTTAAACCATAGCTAAGTGTCCTTTTTATTGCTTAAGTTAAAATAGGTATTTAAAATGGCACTATTCAGTGTTTTAGAAGCTAAATTATTCATTTTGATATGCTACATGTATTTATTTATATTTCGAAGTAATTTCTTCATTATACACAAAATGGTAAACAGATATTTATTTTATAGCTACAATAATAAAATTTCGTTGTAAAAAATCTGCCATATTGTAGATAATGTATATCCCTTTATACCGTTGCTGGACAGGGAACGATATATAAACAGGTATAGCTTCTAGTACGAATATGTATTCTACGTAACATTATTCAGTATATAGAACATACAATCAGCACTAATATTAGTGCTTAGTGCACTCTAAAGTAGCCTAGGGCTATGTTTATACATATGTAAATGTCATCATGCTTATTGTAACCGCTTTCAACTACGCAGCAAGCGCTTTTAAGCTCGCATTTTAGCGGAATAACGCGCTAAATATACCAGGCAGAAATAATAACTAGGTAAAATAATTAGTGTTTCAGACGTATACATATGGTTTTATTATAAAACATAAAATAAACACACACATAAAAAATATTCATGAGATAAATTTGAAATTATAAAAAAAAAAAATGTTTTGTGTATCTTACCCCAACAGGGCAGCTTCCTCGGCAACTCCGGAAGTGGGCATCTTTTTATTGTTTAGTGTAATTGTATTATCTATCCTAAAACAAAATAACCAATGTCAAAAACATCAGTTGTGCAAAAATAAAATTGTGAATTTTCCGTTTTTTATTTTACTATCGTTGGCAACTTTCTGATGGGTTATCTTGCAAAATAATCTATTATGTGTCAATATTTACAGCAGAAAAATAATAATACGTAATAGACTACAAGAATAATTATCTTAAGTAATTTTTTATTTGAATCAATATATTGACATTTAATTAAAACATACTTTAGCCTTTAATAATAATATATGGGTTTATCCAGAACAACCTTTAAAGACTGTATTACTCTGAATAAACCAAAAATCCAAAATGTTGTATTTGTTTTTTCTAATATTGCCTTAAAGTTTGACTATTGTACAAAATATCCTAAATTTGTTTATTAAATGTGATATTTGATTCAAACACTAATTTATTTAAAATAAATTATTCTAATAGTATGGAAAAATGAACTGTTTTTGTGTATTGGTAAATATTGTATTTGATTAAAAATATTAGGCACTACAAAGCTACAAAAAAATATATATATTCAGCCAGAATTCGATAACTAAGCACATTAAATATTTCGCTGCAGTTGCAAAAACATTTTTATATATATTATCATGCGATATACATGCTTCTTACCTGTTCGATCGCATTTTTAGGTAAAGGTTGCCAATTTTCAAGGATTTGCTTGCGAAATTCTAATGTATTGAATTTTATGATTAAATTGCTATAAATATTTATAGAGTTTGTGTTTCTTTTCGTAATCTAGGATAATTTTATGAACTGGTGTAATATTTAAAAGAAATATCCGAAAACAAAGCACTTGAAAGATAAATATTGGTTGGCAGTAAACACGTGAGACAAAAATCTGTACTATCTTAAAACGACAAATGTTGACATGGTTACTAGGCAAATATGGCCGTTGCTGAGCAAAAAAATATGTATTTTACTCGATTTATCTAATACGGACTTACTAAATTCGGCAAAAATTACATTGGTTTTACACTAAAGATAATGTATGTTTTACAGTGTGGAGAAATCATTATGCCGCCGAGTTTCGAACCTAGAACCTTCAGATTTACGCTCCACGGCGATGACGTGGCTCATGTGGTAGAGCGAGCGGTAGAGCCTCCGGAGCGTAGATCTGAAGGTTCTGGGTTCGAATTCCGGCGGCATCTACTGTTTTTCCTCAATATTTGATTGTTTGAAAAATTATTGTATGTTAATAAAGTGCACTTCGCGTATCCGAATATTGACAGCTTTACTACTATAACCATTGTGAATATTTGAAAAAAAGTTAAATAAACGGATATATCCGTTTAATTATTTCATATTCTTCGTGTTTCTAAATATTAATTTTCACGGGAATTGACAAATTTAGTACTAACTATTGTGAATACTTGAATAAGGGTTGAATAAATTCAAATCTGAATATAGTAAAAAATCAATTTATAATTATTAAATTTAGAGCACGACGTAGTTTTGTTTGAGTGGGATATTGCGTGATTTGATGAGTTATGCAAGATTAATTCTTCCTGTTGTTTACCAAACCTTAATTACTTTATAATTAAGTTTATAAATTGCAAAGTTATGATGCAAATTTAAAAATAATAACTATTTACTTTCATAAATAAAATATAGGTCGTCTGTTTTAAATCATCTTTTGCAGCATCGAAATTTACAGTTTACTATCAATCATTATTTGAATCAATGAATCGTGTATTTCAGAGAAATATAACAAAGAATTTCGCAACCAAATAATAAGAAATAAACTTAAAACTGATTCATTTTATCCTATGTCCACAATAATATAAAAAAAAAACATTTTTAAATAATGGGATATTTTTGAAAAAATGTTTTTTAAATAAATACATTTGTTGTACTCATTTTAGCCGTATCAACAAATGCCAAAACATTCTTATCTTTTTGCAATAAATTATTATAAATAACAATTATACTTTAAAAACCAGTGTAGGGAAAATCAGTTATTTTTTTTTTGGTAACCGATTGACTCAATTTAGCAATTTTAGAGACTCTTATGTATCTGAAGAGGCATAATACTGGACATAGAATAAAATGGCTGGTCCCGTATGTAAGTTAGGCGTACCTTGCCGTTGTAACAGACCCCTGTTTCTCAATGATTTGCTCCTTAACGATTCCTTGACTACCAAAATTACTCAACGCTTTCTTCATGGTATCCAACATGCCAGCTCCATAATGGCGGTCCGTCGCGGTGGTGGTGGACCGATATACGTCTGCAGATCCATCCAGAGCATGATATGTGCCGCCAATGCCCGACGGCATATTTGCAACTAATGTTTAAATAATGAAAAGAAAAAAAACACTATGGTTTTGTTGAACCTTTTATTTAGTGATGATCCAATTACCAAAACCCGTTTTAGTGCTGTTGTGCAAATTATATCTGATTTTATTTTTTAAATTATGTTATGTTTTGTTTTCAATATTTTTGGAACAATAACGAAATATTTACGTCAATTGTTATCAGAATATTTGTATATTTTGTCTAAACAATTTTTAAACTGTGTAATAAGATATAAAATAATAGTTTTACTTCAATACACTCAGAATTTTATATCGTAATGTAGAAATATTTTGAATTGCATTTAGAAACAAAATAAAGTGAAATGAGAATTGTTTGAGCTAAATAATAAAATTAATTTACATTAATTAAATATTTAAATAAATAGTGTAGGTTTTTAAATATCGATGTTGTCATTCACAGGAAGTCCGCTCTTAAAATGGTCTTAACATATTCAAAATAAATAAAATCAAACACAATTATTTCAGAACACTAGTTGCAAATTTAAAAAAAATAAGCACATATCTCAACAAATACGTCACAATAAGCCAAGACTATAATTAGCACTTAGTAACATGCAAAATTCTACTGTGTACACATATTTACATAGTTTAAACAAATATATTTCACATTTAAATAAATATCTTCACATATTTATACAGATTTTTGGATTATGGCACAAGAGAAACTGTACATTTGCATGAACCAATTTATGATACACATTGATTGATTTATTTAGTTGTGCCGTGTAGAACCAAACAAAATCTACAAATTGGCCCACGAAATTTTATTATTGTCCCTGTAAAATGACATATAGATATTTTATTTTAAAATATAACATTGTACAAGTACAATAACGAAATATTGTGGTAAAAAAATATGCTATATTGTAATTATTGTACGGTTCTACACGGCACTTTTTACGAAATTATTTAAATTAATCTTATTATGCCAGAAATTAATAAATATTCACTGAGAACGCGATATAAACAGGTGTAGTTGTTTTAATAAAAGGAAAACAATATTTTTTCAATTGCCGTGTTAGAAAACCAGACAGTTTCCTTCCCAGAATTAACAAAAATTATTATTAAATAATTACAAATACTATGAAATTATGAATGTTGTATGTCTTATCGCCAATCAATCAATATGATTAATCATATTTTTAATATAAAACAATTCTGTTATGTATTTAAACTAAAATATTTGCATTTCTGATTCGTTGTATTGTCCTTTACGATGTTATTTACTAAACAAAAAGATTAACCGATAATGTTTCTATGTGTGAAATTAAAAAAATTATAACAATGAATATTCTAGAAAATATGAAAAACTTTCCAAATTTCCACAAAGTCATTTATAATTTTGTCGACGTGTTTAGATCGCTAGATCATTATCGTTAGATCATTATCGTTCGTTAATGATCTAACAATCTAAACGCATTGGAACGATATTTAAAAATATTGATATTCAACCAAATAATAGGATTTATTTAATGGTAAACCTAAATTGATTCAAGTAAATCCTTTTCTGACTTGCGCAGAATCCATTAATTTACACTTAAATATGTGTAAAAGTTACACAGAACCGTGTCAGCATTTTCTGTGTAAAACTATAAACCTTTTAGCTTTAAAACCCAATAAATTCAATCGTAGTGCAATTTTTACTAAATACACATTACTTTACAGACAATATCTTAAATTTACATGGAACAATGGTTACTAGAATAGTGTTAAAATACGTTTTTAATTTAGTAGTACTACACTGTAAAAAAATACGTAGTACTTTATGTAAAACAAAACAAAAATATGGAAATTTACTAAATTTTAAATATAATTATACATAAATGCTTAATTATTGTTTACAGAGTAGTTTACTTCATATATGTTTGACACAAATAAATTATTTAATGAGACGAAGCGGGTATAGTCTGTTCAGAGATCGTAATTTACACCTCTAATATTACGTAATATTTAGGATGCAATATATATAAATGCATGACCTAATTATATTGCATTATCACCAATAAAGTATTTATTTAAACATTTTAGAAATAATATTATATATATATATATATATATATATATATATATATATATATATATATATATATATATATATATATATATATATATATATATATATATATATATATATATATATATATATATATATATATATATATATATATATATATATATATATATATATATATATATATATATATATATATATATATATATATATATATATATATATATATATATATATATATATATATATATATATATATATATATATATATATATATATATATATATATATATATATATATATATATATATATATATATATATATATATATATATATATATATATATATATATTAGTACGATCTCTGAATGATGAGCAACCTAACAATTTTCGTAACAGTGTACTTAGTACACAATAGGAAGTAGTAAATTTAATAATTCGTTGCCAAAAATAGCCGTTGCAGGACTTAAAGTGACCCCAATTTCCACTTGAAAGATGTACTGAACTAAATATTTATTGTTTACAATAATTTTTTATTATTATCTTTTATTTACTATAGATAAGAGGTTAAATATATGGATTATATATTTTGATAAGATCTATACTGGAGAAAATATAAAATGTACTAATTTATATCTCTTTTAATAAAATAATTTTTAATTACATATTAAAAGCAATATTTGATTAAAATATTGTACAAATAATCAAAATAAAATTGCCTTAATGTGCGCCAAGTGTAACAATTTAAAATTGGTAACTGGAGATGAAGTACCATTGTGGAACTTCGTGACCTTGCCATTCGGATATTCTATGCGTTTTAATACAAGATCCGAACGGCAAAGTCGTTTTACACCAATTTAACTATTATATTATAGTAATATTACTAATTTTAATTAAAAAAATACGTATATATTAAATATACACATTTGTAGGGTAGAATTCGTTGATAATTTAATTTAATTTAGTGCAAATTCGGTTATTCTTTTGTCTGTTTGTTTTTAATGGACCCATATATGGATATACACGTAAATGTATTTGAAAAATATATATTTAGGGGTATAATTACGTATATTAAGTGTATATACGTGCAATGGCACTGTAAAAATTAATGTCAATTCGACTCGATACATTATTGATTTTCTAGCATAACATTTGACTACACCCATTTACAAAACGGCAAAGAAGAAGCCCCAACGAGTCCCTGTCACCTTTACCCAAAATAAATACGATATACAGGGGACTTACCCTTAATATATTTGCTGTTTTCTTTTAGTTGAATGCACTATAACACTACACTCTTATAGCTCGATCGTAGACAGTCGAACAGTCGTTTTCAGGCACACGAGACAGTTCGTGTTGAAATGTAAAGTGAGCGCTCATTGGCGTTGGTAAACCATGTGACGCCGACGATACCATGGCGTCAGTAGCGTACCATATCAGACATATTTCGTTTGTTAAATTATCGCTTAAATAACTATAGAAATAACAGGATGCTCATATTTTTTGGAGCACCAGATTAGAAATGACATCTGCTAGTATCGTTACATTTCTATGCGGTTTTTTAATCTTAAATGTTTATTGGGAAAAAAAATGTGTACGTTAAACTTGTAAATATTTAGATTTCTGCTGTAACCAGATAAATCTGGTACGAATCCAGTATACAAATGCAGACAACGCAATTTCTTATATGTGCTATTGTTTTTCATTGACACAATAAAAAAATCATTGATCAAAAATAATTATTTTGCATCTTATACATTTATATCTCCATTGCGAAATATTTCCCCTTAAATATTCAAACAATAATTTCAAAAAGACATAATTATAATATTTTTAGTATTGGCCCAATACAGTAGGTCAAAATTTGTCCAAAAGTATTGGGTCAATTTCGACCTACTTTTGGGAACATTACTAGAAACTTATTACAAAATACGTCAGGGTTAATTACCGCTTATTTTAGGGCACGATTCATTTTGAACTCCACGTATGAAGCTGTTCACGTCATAAATCTATGTTCTACACACGAGCAGAATTTATAGTTTAGGTGTGAACAGCTTCATAAATGGAAATAACTGTAATGAATTGATCCCCTCAAAGAACTCATAATATTTTCAAATATTACGTGACCCACGCATAATAAATAGCTTAGTGACCCAATTTTGGGTCGCGACCCATACATTCAAACACGATAGTATATTTATTTTACGATTTATATTTCATATATCGACCTAAATTAATTTAAAACAAATTCTTAACACAAATAGAAATTTACAAATTGTGTTCTAATGGCCTGTTTAAGTTAATTGTGTATTTATTAAAAATTGTATCATTTAATTTCAAATTAAAATTAATTTAGAAGTTACTTTAGGTTCTAAGGGGTTGTTCTATCAAATTTAATGCATTTTTTTAATTAGCATTCCTTAAAATCATATTATTTAAAAGAATTATTTATAAAACTGAGAATCCCTTAAAGCTACGTCTGTGCTTTTAGGGGTTGCGCAGAGAAAATTGATTTTGTACAATTCTAGGCCAACAAGGGAGCTTTTTTACCCTTATAGTACGTGCAGACCTCTCCCGGTAACCGGTGAACTTTGTTACGTAATATTAAATGAAAAATACATTTAAAAAATGCAAGCTGAGCTTTTTATTATTGCATAAATGTCACGAGCGGTTAGTGCACGCTCATAAATGATTTGATTTCGGATAAAACGCTAATTTGTAGCCCGTATATTCGACCCAAAATTCAAACCCGGGGATCCCAGGGTCTCAAAATGTAGAACAAAGTCTACCTGGTACTTGGTATTGATATTTACTCTTTTCGGGATATTTTCTTTTTTTTTTAATAACAGAAGAAAAATTAAAAATATTTGGCCCATGAGGGGATCGAACCCGCGACCTTCGCGTTATTAGCACGACGCTCTAACCAACTGAGCTAATGGGCCGGCCCTCGTCGGTAGGATAAACCTTTTAAATGAAAAACAGTTAAATTTAATCTGCTTTTCTAATCTAAACAAAAAATGCTTATTATGTTGAATAAATGTTCTAAACCCATATTTATTTCATAGATCTATGCCATTATTACTTAATTTATATATTCTAATAATTTCTTTATATTTTTGAACTGAATATTATGGCACTTTTGTACTACCTTACTAAAAGCTAAAAATGTATGATAAAATCGTCGATTTAGTAAGTTGTAATATAACTAGTCTAAACAAGTCTAGAAATTAATTAATTTTATATTATTGTGTCCGAATAAACACTATTAACCATTATATATAAATTTACCATTTAACACACAATTTAATTCGTGGTTAATCCCACATACTTGTTACCCTTATAATCTTTTATTTCGTACTAAAACTAATTAAACTTCAACGGTTGTACAAGCGAATAAACTTTACGCTTGTACTTATGTGACCAGCCGAGCATGCACGTTAATATGGTGAGTAATTTTGTAATTCCGTATGGTTTTAAAAGCGACTTTTTACATCAAGTGTTATAATAATAACGTTTTTATGTACTTCGCCCGCATAAATCAGTTGGTAATCTACTTAACCTTCGATGATTACAACCCCCTATCAGTATCCTGTTAAATTATAGCACACCAATAGCCTATAAATTCGCCTGAACGGCGCACCGTGGGCTCATAAAGACAGGTCCCTAAAAATTATTCAACTTCTAGTACTCAACTGAGGGCAGCCCTTAATCTTTAAACCTCTTTATAAACATAGGTTCTATCTGTAATATATTATACAATGTTGACAGTCTACAAAATATATTACAATTTCGGCGTAAACATTTATGTTAAAGTATTATCATATCTGTTAACCATTGTAAAACGATATAACCCCCTTGGTTAGGCGAATAATGCACGAACCCAGTGTCTATAGATATGTTGCAACCTACAATACCTAATGTAGTGAATTGTTGCCTATATTTCAATGCCTTAGCATAGATTTTTAGTCATACGGTTGTGTAAAGCGTAACCTCTATACTTAGGCGTATTTAGACGCTTTTTACTATAATGTAATTTAAATTTACATGTAGCAAATTAGCTTACATAATTCTCTAGCTACGATTCGTATTATAATAATCACGATTTTGTTTAGCATTTATTTAAATTATTGAGGCACTATTTCGTAATAAAACTTACCCTTCACTATCGACAAAACCCAGATTGCACTTTCCTCGTGTATCAGCGTACCGTTTCAGAATATTCGGAACACTTCGAAACACAGTACAGTTTCCTTGTTTTTCCGATACGAATGATGTGGCTATTCCAGCTTTAGGACTTCCTAGACTGGCATCAGAGATGCTCCATGGTTTTGGGTTGGTTATCGTGTGTAAATCTTCACTGTAACAAACAGAAAAATGCATAAATTAATTTTACAGACATAAATACTGGTACTGCTTCTATTTTTATATTCACCCAATTTATTTACGATTTTATATTTATTATATTAATATAATTATTTATAGTAATAATTTCAATTTTTTTAATACGTAATTAGAAACTTACCAGTGGAACAAAAAATTAAACAATCTCATTATTGTTCAGTTCATTCACAATTTACACAATAAGTTAGAATTTGTGAAATATATTTAATTTCTTGAATAAAAAGCATATATATATACTAGTGATAGAGATAAGATTACTCCTTAAGCCCAACTTAATCTTTTCAATTTGTCTGACTCGTGCAGAATTTTAACAAAGCTTTCAACTAATAATTGAATTTGAAACTTTTAACTTAAAAACATTTAAAACTTTAAAACACTCCAGCAAATATCACCAGTCCATTGTCAACAGACGAATGCAGCATTCAATATGACGTTCAAAGATATTTACATTATAAATCTTATCTTTTAATGAACGTATTTATAATTAATTTAATTTTTATTAAATTATTTTTCTTTGAAAGTGATTGGAAAATTGTTTATTTATTTATAGGAACATTTTGAAATATGCTAATTTAAAACAACAATACAGATTGTTGAACTCAAACGTCTGTATTTATTTTTAGTAATAATTGAAATGTATCACTAAAGATTAGCCTATCTTTTTTTGTACCGAGTCTGGTCATAAAATAGATTAATAAACAATACATTATATAGCAGGTGCGATTCGATTTACGCAACATAGTTTTACATATTTAAAGTTTTATTTGTACGTAAACTTCGACCTAATTATTTTATCGCAAAGTCAAGTTAGTCAAAATTAAAATCTGTAGCTAAAAATAATTACACAGACCCAAATAATAGGATGCTTTAGCTTCTTTGAAACTTCGGCGAGCTAATTAGGTAAATAATTGCTACCAAAATTAACTGACAATATTATAAATAAACCAAGTGAAATAATATAAATGTTGCATTAATTTTGAAATTCAAAAATAATTATCACTTACCGTTCTTCAACAAGTATCATTTTTAAAACTATATTTAATGTACAACAAATAACAAATAATTTAAATATATATTTCACCAAAACTCTTATCACTATTTTGGCGATTGGTAAAATATACCGTATAGCAATCACTAGTTTGGTAGTTTAACTAGCACTGATAGTCAAATGAGACTACTAACAAGGTTGCAAAAAAAATAGTAATAGTTGTAAACCTAATTGTATAACGAAACTATATTGACATAGAGGTTATATAACATGAATACTTAATTCTTCTTTTAGATCAAATAGGTGTGTCTCATTTGATATGAATCACTATTCACGATTTACAATTAAGTAATTGTGTTAATAGGCACAATTACTTTTGTAGAACAGAATTTTAATTTCACAAAAATTACGTTGCTACATTTTTACAATATCGTCATTGAATTCACAGTGAAACAATTAGTAATTAAGCTTAGAAATTACAATTAATTTATGAGAAACAATGCTAGCGTTCACAGCAACAAAATTACAAGTAAATTGACCAGCCACCGTGGTCGAGAGGCTTAGAGCTACGACTCAAGCTAGATCTAGCGGTTCGAGCCCAGCTCCGTTTGTAAATGTTTCTCACCTTTATACCTGTTTTAAGATCATTAGATTCAACAAAAATAAATGTACCAATTCAAAATTCGTTAAATAATGTTTGTGCATTCCGAGGGTTGAAATCTAAAGTAGGGCCATTTCTTACAATCTGCAGTGTCCGTACAGACGATGGGAAAGATATGGGTTGGCTATCGATGTGTGTTCCGCTGGTCGTGGCATCGAAACAAATTTCATTTGATTTATAATGTTATTACGGGCTCATGAGTTATTTAAAAACGAGTTCCGATCAAGCTACTGCTATATACACAGGGTTCAGGGTGGGTGATAACGAAAGGTTGTGTTCACATGCCGTCTTGAATTTAAACTCGAAATTACTGGGGCCCCAAAGACTAGTGGTCCCGTTTAGGGATTTATATGTTTTGGATATCGCGAGACTTTTGAATTTTACATTTAACACCCGACGGTGTGTTATTTTATTATGTTATTTATTTCTCATGTCTTTTTTATTATTTCTTAGTATTTTATAGAGGAAGGACTAATTACTTGCTCACTATCTAACGGAGAAAAAATTGAACCGCAAATAACTAATATGTTTCTTTTTTTTTATATATAAAGACATGCTCAAAATGATCTGTTGAAAGCTTTGACATATATCGTCGAGATAACCTGGAAAGTTTGTCGACCAACGACATAGAATTGAATGTCTATTTCGTCAATTTTTCAGTCGGCACGTATGTGTGTCTGTGTGTATTTCAGTTAGCGTCCCTTCATGTGGACGACCCAATTGAAGTAATCAATATGTAAGTACTTTGCTAAAGGATTCGTATCTCGATCAGAATTAGATTTGGTCTACTAGTCATCGATAGGCTACGATATACTTCTAGGTAGAGGGATCAACTCGTGAATTTTTCATGTTTAGATCTTGAAGTTTTCAAAACTTAAACCGTCAATCAATACTCAGACAAGCAGAAGTTCATCATGATATTTATATATCTACCGTTGCTAAATAATTACTAAAACAAGCTTAAGGTTTAATTGGTGCAGAAGTTAAAATTAGGTATTAATTCACACATGAAATACAGATGGTTGTATTTGTACATTTGATTGCATTGTAATTTAGGATTACGTATATATGTAGTAGGTTGTTAGGTACCCGAAATACATAGCGACATAGTGGCTTCTTTACTTATGTATTACTTCATCAAAAGCACTCCCTATACGCGGCGCACAACACGACATGCCATTGCATGATGGGGCGGTAATGTTGCCTCCGACTGATGCGACACGATCTCATGATGTCGGGATCAATTCTACTCAAACGTTTGCCTCATGTCAACCGAAATAACTACGAGCGCAACCACCTATTGCAATATTATGAAGCTGCACCGTCAGTCATATAAAATTAAATAACAATATTATTCCATATACAAAGGAGAAAGAAACACAAGCATAGGTGCAGATGCCAATGCCATTAGCTAGCTGTTTTAGGTCCACCAATCAAGTGTGGACACATTAATGAATTATTAAGTCACCATACAGTGACCTGAAGGCATTAGTAACTGCATCTATACCACCACCAATGCGTTTGTTATATTACATATTTATTTATAAAACGATTTATCAACGAAATAAATTATTATTACGATTTAAGGTAAACAGAAGTGTAATTTAAAATTGTCAGATTTCATTAAATCTAGTTTAACATTTCCCTGTGTCTGACTGTTTGTCTTGTGGCTTGATACAAATTCCAATTTCTTTATTGTGAAATGTTTAAAATATGCTCGTAGCAACAACAGAGTAGCTAGATTTCTTCTGTAAATTGAAACGGATTGGTGGCGTCATGGCTTGTTTGGATAATGGCGGCGAACAGGTTTTGAAAAATTAATGGGATGTACCAACATAATTTAACATCCAAATCGGATAGAAATTCACGTTGTATCGAAATATAAAACAGAATATTCGAATTTTTACACTTTCGAAATAACATTAAAACAAGCTAAAGGTCCAATGCACCTATGCGTCCAGCTCGCCTTTTAAGTAATATATGGGATGCGAGCAGCAGTTTATAATTATTATGGCTTTTTGGTTAACAATTTGAAAAGAAAAATATAGATATAAAGTTTTACAATTTCTTGTAAATTAATTTGATAAAAAATTCAAAATTATAATATTTAACCATTTTTTACGGGCTTTGGGTTAACAATATGAAAAAATCTTAGAATTTTCAGTACATTTTTTCGGTGTTTTAATTATTTTCATAAAAGTAGTATTAAGGGGGGCTCCAAATTTTGGGGCAAAATGTAATCGTCGAAAGTAAATTCGTAAAGACGTAAAATAATGGCATTAACTTCGGAAATACAGGTTTTTAAATTATTTGGTATATTTAAGAGAAAGACGATAATATAAAGGTCACTGAACTACCAACGACCAGCTGGAATCATTGGTGTATATATTCTTGTTTAGTAATATAATTATAGTAAACTTGAAAATACAGGTATTTTAATTAAATCGTATGATTAAGAGTAAGAAGCACTATAAATACTTAACCTTATAGTTTATGTGCACGAAATGTTAACAGATTTTAATGTGCAAACAGCCAACTTGTATATAATAACATTATACGTGCCATATAAGTGTTAGAACACCCTGGGTACACAACTTTGCTAATGTTCTTTACAGCATTCCTGAATTTAACTTGGACCACTCTTAATTATTAAACTAATTTTGGAGAGCTTCCAAAACTCGAGGTATAATTGAGCGCTTGAGTACACGTATTCATTTCTTATGAACTGTTTGAAATATGTAAAAATGCCACCAATTTTAAGATTTTTTCTCAGCTTAATGGCGACACTCATATGATATTTTTAGACGAACATCGATATTTCCATAAAAAGAAAGTTGTTTTTATTAGTTATTCTTATTTGCGGCTATTAGTAAACTACGTGACGGCAAATATTACAAAAATAACTATTTATAAAACGTGTATGTCGTATTATCTTAATAAATCCGGTTTTTTATTAAAAACAATTACTAAATTATTATTTAACTTTGGGTAGGTTAAGGTTAGCTTAGGTTAGATTTAATTGAAACATAGCTAATATTTTCTAATATAAATTAAATATTTATGCTATTTGACGGAACACTAATTTCAAATAAAAGTACGACGAAACAATACGTTGTTCGTTAGTTGACATATTTATTTTAAAATTTTAAATATTTCTACGAATGTGAACACACGGAGTGTGCATTGAGCTAAAAACATTTGTGAAATACGCCCAAGAAGATTCGATTAGATTATATTGAATTTAGCGTAAATTTTATTCAAAAATTGTGGGCGTCCTGCACGGAAAAAGCTGAGTTATCCGATCGCAAATCATGTTATTTCCCCTGCCATATTTATCAAAGTTAAACTGCAATCAAATTGTAAACATTGTTCATCGAAATACCAATCTGACATTCGAATATACACGGTTGATTACATAAACAAATCTGTAACGTACAATACACACAAAACAAAACGCGAAACTGGGTAAAAAAAAAAACATGCGAGGCGGCGGAATCCAGCTGAATTATCGACACGGCCTGCAACAACCCTCCGCCGACGATTTGTAAATATTTCACAGTTAAAAAAACATCATAAGGCTTTATTACACACTTCATTGTTTATCGGTGCAAATTTCATGGCCGGAGGTAGAAATATATAGCACATATAATGGGGGGATATATTTTCAAAAGTATACACATCCATTGTAATGGGATTTATAAGCAAAATAACGATAATCGTTTTGAACACCAGACAAATGTCATGTCATGTCCCCTTGATGTGGATACCTGTTGGGTTAGTTAGGGAAAACCAAATTACGATATATATTCTCCATTTTTTCTGAGAAATAATTAACCTTCAGCAAAGTTACATTTGCTTAAACTGGAAAATTTATTTAAATATTTTACAATATAATAACACATTTTTATATTTAGCATATTTTAAATATCCATAAACGCAACAAATAGATATTTAGTATTAGTATTTATGAACTAATCAAAGACTTCAAGCCCTCAAAAATGCTTCAGGCCCTCAAAAAGGCTTCAGGCCAACAAAATAGCTTCAGGGACTCAAAAAGGCTTCAGGCCCTCAAAAAGGCTTCAAGCCACAAATTGTATAATTGTTAATAAGGCCTAATAGTTTCAAATCACATTTCAATTTAAAATTACATAAAAGATTTCTAATTGATAATTATAAAATAGACTTCAATACCTTTTGATTGTTAATTTATAGTACAAAATCACAAAAAGAAGCTTGTAATTGTCAAAAAGAATTCAATTCCTTTTGAATTATAACGGATTTGTTATTTGTTAATAGGTTTATTTCCTATTAATTATAACCAAAATTCACATATAAGACTTGTGCATTATCGATATAATAATTATAACTTGAATTATGAATTCAATTCCATTATAGTAATTGATTTTTTTCCAGTTCTGCCTGTACAATAATTTAAAATTAACAATAACATTTATAAAGTTGTTAAAAAGAACCTCTATGTGGTATTGGGAAGACGATCGAGTAAAACGAATCGTAATGATTTTTCTCAGTCCTGAGAAAACGCAATCGATTATTTCAAGTGCCTAATTACATATTAACTTGTTTTAGAGTTGAAAGGAACAATATTCCAATATAAATACTTGTATGTACGCACTATGACTTCAAATTAAAATTTGGTAATAATTAATGCATGACCATGAATACAACGATATTAAGAATCTGCGAATAACAAATCAATAATTTTTAGTTCCTGTTTTGGCAGCCTTGAAATATGTTTTCCTCAATTTTTCCCCAGTTTTTAGCGTCACAAAAGGAGGCAGAATTAAAGGGGACCACTGTACGATCTTTGCAATTAAATATTGCATAAAAGGTGAAAGAATGCATATATTTCTATACCGTATTAAGTACTACAGTACCTTGTAGTATTGAATATTGTAAACAGAATTTACATAGATATTGCACTAACCAGAACACGACAAAGGAAATTTATTCGTTCAGAATTATTTCCGCGACATTTCAAGGTCGTTTATATCGTATATGTTTGTTTACTATAGGTATTCAGCATGATTAAGATTATAAATATATATATATATTTCTTAATTAATCTACGAATGAGGAAATCTATTGATATTTCTTTCTTAGTAATTTTAATTTGTACACAAAGAATATGTTTACAAAATGTTGAATGTTAAAATATCAGGTAATTAGATTAAAATTCTCGATTTTGAGATTTCTTTCTTTTTAAAACACTGATAAACATTTTCATTAATACATTCATTTAAAAATTAGTGGTTATTACAATGTTTCTGTAATTAACTGTGCGATTCTAAATATATCTATAATTCTGGTGTGTCTGTGACAATTTATATTTATTGTTAAATTATAATTGCTATTATAGTAATTGTGGAAACCCGTTAATATTAAAACAGTTTTTAATCAATTTTTTGTAAATGTTTCGCACGTTTGCTCGAAGAGCAATGAAATTATTTCTTTTAGTATTAAACCATACTAATTTACAGTTAATTATTAAATCAATATTAAAATTGCTAACCTTTGGTTTTCACATACAAGGAAATGTCAAATCAATATATGTTTGTTTTCATATATTACCCTGAGACAATGAAAGTTTACTTTTTCGCACACATATACAACGGTTATTATTGTATTTTAATTATAAATTACACTAGTAACTGTTTAAAAGCAATATTACGCCAAATTGTAACTATTTCATTAGCTTTAGGGCCCTAAACAATACTGACATCACAACTATGAATAGAGTTTATGTTAATATATAAACAATAGATTCTAAATTAAGACATGATGAAGTAATTCAGAGAATATATTTATATGAACGCAAATATTATTAATAATGCAATGAATTTATAAAAGATAATAAATCTTTATGGTTATTTATATTTATAAACAAACGTTGTATGACTAATATTATAGTTCATTGCGTTTCAGATTGTAAAGAATATTCACTTATTTCATAGAATTTAAATAATATACATTTTCGGAACCAGGACGATGTGAAACGAATTTCTATACACGACCAAACACTATTTTACTGTGTGATGATCTAAACATATTTGAGAAAATGAAAGAATACTCCTGATTCAATTCAAGTCAGATTCAATTCTTGGAAAGATAGAGAATGTTCCCAAAATTCTTTGAAATTCCTATACTTACATACCTATCGTTTCTTCTTTGACCAGAACCAGTTTACGAAAGTGGCGGGAATGTTTAGAACCGTTAAAAAACTTTCTCATTTATTGAATACATGCCTCGTACTACATCACATCAACAAATCATTTCAGATTCCCATCGTTATCCCGTACAACAAAACCATAGAATACAAATTCTAAATTTCTAGACACGCGCTACAACATTGCAATCAAATAAAATGCGTAAATACCGCTGTACAGCAAGATTGTCAATTAATCAATAACAATTTCTTGCATTATTGTATAATTTTTCTCCATTTAAAAAATCAGTGGTTAAAAATGTCCACACCTCAAAATATATTATGTAATAAGTTAAAATGTCTTATATATTTACATAATGTGTCCCCATTGTGCTCCAAGTGGTGCAAATGCAACATTTGATTGATTTAATTCCGTGTACACTAAACCGCCTACCCTGACACCCTTACCAGAGGCGCTATTTATCCCTATTCGCGCGGATAAACTTAGGCACAAAGGACAATAAATAAAACTTAACTGGGATAAAAATAATTCTTCATAAGACTCTGCAGATACGTTATAAAAGATATCCTACCAAAAATAAAATAACACAACCTATAAACTACAGCCTACGTACTGACGCTGGCATCGATTTAAAGTTAAACCAGGTTTAGTTAACAAACTAAATAGTAAAATATACACGGATTCTCTAATAATTGCACCACTAGCATTTAAATTCCAATAGAATTGTATTTTTCAGTAATACTTTATTTAAATAACTGGGGTGGTCTTCACTCGACTTCCTAATGCGTCTACTATCTATATTATTACCTTATTTTGTATTAAATTAATGCTAGATTGCCGTGAAACTAAATCAATATGTATGGTAACGTAAATGCAACATGCCTATTTTCTAAGCCCATTTTTTACGAAATGGTACATTTTTTGAAAAAACTTTTCAAACAAAAGTTACTATAAATTTAAATATCTTTAACTTTTATAAAAAACACTTTTCTCTAACTCATGTCGTTTACGAGATATCGAACACTTTGGCTTATACTGTCATAACACGAAAAAAGTCAAATCAGATTCAGGGTTGGCCTAAACGTATATTTCCGTTAAAATCTCAAGTTTTTAATTTTTTAATGATTGCAATATTTCTTTATATACATAGTATAAGATAGTAAACATTAATTATGTTGAAGTTTTTGAAATACCTTAAGTGTTATTCATTTCACGTTTATACTAGAAATAAAACAATAAAAAAATATATATTTCATTTAATTTGTCGTGTAGTGGGTGCAATTGGCTACAAATAAAAATAATAATTGAACTTACCCTTGGACTATATGCACAGGCGGTAGGATCATGATAAAATTTAAACTCACGTTTAACAAATTCGCACTTAGAACACTGTCACTGATCGCGCAGACTGTCGTTATAGAATTATATTTTATAGATACGATACGTTCGGCGCTTATTGATAACTAGAAATGTTGTCTTGTTAGTTGACCGTTTTTTTCATTTTTTTCCTATTAGTTAAGGTGGCAACACTCCGCGCACTGCCTGGCGGAAGGAGTAACCTAGTGATTGCAAGAATGTTCACTCTATAGACTAAACTACTTTTCTCCGACTATAATTACAAGAAATTAAATATTTTAGGCCAATTATACTCTGATTTTTATGGCCACATAAACATTTTCTTACTTTCTTAGACAAGTATTTAAATTTTTCATGACTATACAATACGTTTTTAACAAAAATAAAATTCCCGGCGCATTGTTTATGGGCATGAAGTGCCCTCTTAAACCGGTGGTAAATACTGTTCGGATTACGATTTGGTTTAGTTTATATCTGCAATAATATGTTACATAGAAATCCGCATAGCACTGTATACGAATATATACTTGAGGCTGCCTCTACGACAGATGTTCCTACATAAATTCGTGTTCCGCTTGTAGAAGCGCTAAAGTAGGAGCAGCCCCATGTATTTTTTATTGCATTTACGGCAGCGCAATAAATATTATATATATGCAAGGGACCGCAAACAAAAATTACGACAACACTTGAATTTATTTTAAAACACACATACAAACACTTTACTATACAGAACAGAAAATACTACTCGTTTATCTTGCTGGAATTTTACAAAACTGTACAAAAATAAGCATGCACCAATGCGTCCAGCTCGCATTATAGAATTATGGTGAGGTTTTTTGAGTGGCTCCGTTTTACAGTCACAACTACAGTTTTGGTTCAAAGTTTTTAGTGCTATTTGAATAACAAAACAATCGTAATAAATTAGCAAATATGGTTCCAGGCACTAATGCCTTCAGCTCGCCACATATTCTATTATAAAATATATATAACTTATGTACTGGGATGTTAGTCGTCGTTCGCTCGTAGGACCAAATTTGTGCCCTCTACTTCTCTGAAGGTACCGAAGCGATTTACACCAAATTTGCTACACATATTATTTGGCATCCTATTTGAATCCGCTCACAGTTTAAATCCCATCGCCTGTATACTTCCCGAGTTATCGGGTCCCAAAATTTAGAGCCCCCCTTAATACTGCTTTTACAAAAATATGCACTAAAACAAAATAAAAGTCTTTTTATATCTATAATATTTTTTCAAATTGTTAACTTATAGGCTATAATAATTACGCTGGACGCATAAGTGCGTTGTACCTAAGCTTGTTTTCAGTGTGCTGACCAATATATATATTTTCGTTATAAGAATATTGAAAACTTAATGCAATATCCATGTAATTATAGAGTAATATAATTATTATTCGAGTGCATACTCTGTATTGCTTTCCCCACCACAATCCACAATACTGTAATCATATCAAGAGGTGTTTGGGTACATGTACCTATTCCGTAACAATAGTGCAATGCATGCGTGCAAATGCAGTTGCATTTTACGAGTCACAACGCGAATATTGAAACTTACACAGTTTAGAAAACCAATTCGCAACGTTTGCTGCAGAATATTACGGGCTCTGTCCAGACTTTCGAGCACAAAGGTGACTTATTTCACAGCGGGTTTTATATAAATGGAAAATATTCTTGTATAAACACGCAACACTGTGCGCAAACGCATTCACGATATTTTTATAATACCGTAATAAATTTCAATATTTAAAATATCTCATAAATAATAATTCAATGCATATACATATTAATTAAAATTAATTTTAATTTCATGTTTTATTTTGCTATAATGAGGGTTTTGTTAAAAAAATTAAAAACATGATTCTTGCTTTCTTAGACAGAGTTTTAAAGGAAGTATTGTAAACAGGAAACATATTAAACTTGGTAATACACTTTTCAACTTACTTTAAGATGAACTCTATATATGTATTTATGTATCTGTCTGTGTGTGTGTTTGGGTTAGAAAGACACAAACAACTGATAAAATGATTAAATTTTGTAATTTTACAATTTTTTGCCGTTGTAAATAGGCATATACCCAAACAATTATTGCTGTTTTACATTTCATATACTTAGGGTAACATCCTGTAAAAATTTCAACCCCTTAGCCCTGCCCAGAAAACGGCAACCAAAACGAATAATCATTATTTTGCCATTGTTAAATTTCAATGCAATTTAATGAATGATTACTCCCATTATAGGTCTATAAAACAAATAACGAATTATCTAAGTCAATTGCATTCATATAACCATATTTCTTTTGTACAGTGTAGGACATGGAAATGACAGTATTGTTTTCATATCTTTTATGTTCCTGGCGTGTTCGTAACATGTACCAATTGTTTAAAAGCATTTCAATAATATAATGCAAATAAAATAATATACAATGGAGTAAAATCTTTTGTAATAAATATAAATAATAAAAATTATTTATATTGCATAACAATAATATGAAAATGAATTTAATATTCATTTTTCCACATTTTTAAATCCCACTTTATATATTAATGACAAGAACCTCCCGTTTCATAGCCATCAATTAGGGTATTAGAAGGCGTCCATAAAGTGTGATGTAAGATGTCCCGGTTGTTCCTGTTCTCAATTTATTACCGGTGAAGGTTGTACATAGGTTGTGTTGTCCCAATGCGCCGGTTGAACTGCAAGGGAACAAACCGAACAGAACGACTTTATTCACATAAAACAACGCTGTAAAATGAACAAAAAATATTTTTATCACTTATACATTATTCACTAACTACATACAATATTTAATACGGTGACTCTGTCTTTGTTTACTACACACACACGATATTCTCCATCTGTGTCAGTCGAACAAAGTCCAAAATTATTTCAAACGAAAACCTGAAGCTCTCTGTGTGAAGTAATCAGTGCCTAAATATGTTTCTTCAAAAGAAGAATGGTTTGTTATTATGATGAACAAAAAACAAAAACCAGTCGACAAAATATACTGACACGGTGCGATTGTATCTGCCAAAATATAATTACCAAATTACAAAAAACTAAGCTAGGTTTGGATTTAAAAAGATTGCCATTTACGAGGCGAAATGATTTTAAAATACTGAACCACTGTATAATTAAAAGTCTAGACTCGCCACTGATTATTTATTCAAACCAATTTCTGCGTTATCGAATTTGGACATTAAATAATTATCATGATAGGTTATGAATTTTTTGCATTGCATTTCATAATGTTCTTTTGAAAGATTTTGCAAACTACATAGTAAAGGAACGGCACAATTTAAGATACGGCATAATTAGGCCAAATTAAATCATTTCATAATATAACTGTGCAATATTGCATTATATATTAAATAATTAAAAAACTAATCTTGTTTAACAACAAATAAAACAAAAAATGTCCATAATTTTGGTGGAAGCTTGCAAAATTAAACTGCAAACCATTTTTTGTGCACATTAGACAAGGAAAGTGGCTCGAGAAATAGTTTTCGTTAATTCATACCGCGGAATAGCCCCTTAATACATTTACCAGAAACTTTAAATTTGTTTTCCTCTTTACAGCACTGTAATGCGGTTCAATAGCTAAAAGGCGCATGTTTAACATAAATCACTTCTTATATATTCAATAATTGACGCTAAAACTTTCAACTCGAACTAAATTACTATATGGGTTCGTCGGTTCTAACTCGAATGAACCTTGACCGTCAATCGTGTAATACTTTCTATAATAGTATAGGATTATTTATAGATTTATCAGAGAAAGTAGTAAAGTAATCGGTAATATGTGTAGTAAATGCATGTATTATTTCCACATTGTATTGTTTCTAGAGAACACAAATTGAATGTTTACAATGTGTTTCTTTAGTGACAAATATACTTTCTTATTCAATTTAACCACTAAGGAAATACAAAAGGATGTACATGTATTTATGCGGTAAAAAATATGTTCTACATTTCTTGTTTCAAATATTAATTTATCGTTTGGGACTGGATTAAATTGAAATCTAATTGAAATACAAACGTTTTTTAACGAATTCTGCAAAGATGCAAGATTAACTGATTATGAGAAACGGTTTAAAACCATTATTTAAGGGAAAAAACAAACTACAGCCCGACCTATAACCCTCGTTATGCGGTGATTATTGAATCCAGCGAATGAAGACTGATTTATTTTTGTAGAGCAGTGTTATTAAATGTAATTACTTATCTTAGTTACTAATAGAACCTGTGAATATAATCTTTTTTCTACACTTTGTTTTCCATGTGGTGAAGAATATTTACCCACAAGTATCGCACCATAAAATTAAATTAGTGGGAATTAAATAGAACTATATAACAATACATTTAACACATGAATAATAATTTATTGAAGACATTGTTGTGCAAACAATCTTGAGAATTATTTTTATAACAGCGAGCTTCATTGCAACAAGATTTAAGAATACACTGCGAGTAACGGTTAATTTAACTTGAGCTGGGAAGAGTTTTTAAAAGTGTAGATATTTTTTTGATAGTCAATGTGAACAGTGCAATCTTTCTTTCATACACTGACCTATTTCCTAGGATTGACGGCCACAAAGAATTAGTCATACTACTCTTACTTATATATTAATTTGGAGCGTGTTGTCACGAGAATTAAAAAAGTGTGGAGTGGCCTGCAGTTATCTATTTATACGTAGTTTCCTTCCTCCTTATTAATTTAAACATGTCAATGTCAATGATAAATTGAAACATATTTCTATGCGGTTTAGTAGAAACAATGAAACATCGTGATGTGATTTCACTAAATGGTACGATACATAATTATGGTTATACCACAACTACGCATTCTGTCAGTGGCTAGCAGTAGCAGGCCAGTCATGCAAAATCCAATAAATAGTTGGTGTGGTTTGGCTTTCTGAATCTGAAATTCTCAATCCCGGCAAATTGGAGAGAGAGTTTAACATGTGCATTATATGATGACCTAAAACTTGCATCATGTCGCCTTGATGTGGGCAAACCACGTGCCATTTGCAAGTTGATGTCATTCAAACCACAAACATGGTACAGCACCATTAGGTAACGGATATGAGGGCCCTAATTTATGATTTTCACTTTGGTTTTAACGATAAAATTAATTTATTGTACTGTATAATTCTTTTTAGCTCGCCGAAGTACCAAAGAATCTAAAGCAATCGGTCCTGTGTCTGTAGCATTCTCGGACCAGTGTTAGTCGTTACTCATAAGACCAAATTTGTGCCTTCTACTCCTCTGAAAGTACCGGAGCGATTCTCGCCAAATTTGGTACACATATTATTTCACAACTCATTTGAATCCGCTCGCAGTTTAAATTTAATCGGGCGATTGGATTTAAACTGCAAACGGATGCAAATGTGATGTTAAATAATATGTTTAGCAAATTTGGTGTAAATCGCTCCGGTACCTTCAGAGGAGTAGAGGGCACAAATTTGGTCTTACGAGCGAG
Organism: Leistus spinibarbis; assembly: GCA_933228885.1. NCBI lineage: Eukaryota > Metazoa > Arthropoda > Insecta > Coleoptera > Carabidae > Leistus > Leistus spinibarbis. Next base: position 4,811,301 of record OW121804.1, on the reverse strand, counting down.
CGACGACTAACATCCAAGTATATAAGTTATATATATTTTTGGATTCAGGGCGACGAGACAAACACTTTTTGTGAAATCTTTTGATCTGAGAATGCTACAGACATACGACAGATTGATTTAGCTTCTTCGATACTTCGTACAGCGAACTAAACATTGTAAGACTTTTTATATCTATAACATATTTTCAAATTGTTAACCAAAAAGCCATAATAATTAAAATACGCTGCTCGCATCGCATATTTTATATTTATAAGGTGAGCTGGATGTATAGGTGCGTTGGACCTAAGCTTGTTAATATTCTAGAGTTTGTAAATATAAGTTTCTAATTTTTCCGGTGTTAGACTAAGTTTAAAAGGGAGCATTATTATAATGGACGACAAATAAATGCTTTGAGCTCCCTTGAACTCTTTTATCACCAATTTGTATATTATTCAGTGTATATATGCAGAATTATATTAAAATTACACTTATATTCATGTAAATCTACTAAAGTCGGAAAAATTACATTATATATATAGTTTTACAATAAAGGTAATGTAAATTAACATCAGTTTACAGGGTGACAAAGTGAAAACAACGTGGTACAGGAAATTAGAATTGAACGCTGAAATTCTCTATGCGCACAGTTTCATCGGAGTGCTGCAACCACATTTATCGAGATACAGTGGAGTCACGTGTATAGTCGCACCAGCCAATCAGGGTATGACCTGTGGCTGGTATAGCTTACATTTCACTCAGTGTTCACACTGGCAACAGAAACAGAACACGGAAATCCCGTCGGTTTTGCTGCAGCCGCACTCGCTTCGAAATCCAGCGTGGCATATCTTCGTGGCATATTCATTCACGCGACCAGTCACAATTCGTTTTGGCACTTGTCGGTTCGCTATTTGCGGGTTAGTTGGTTCAACTCGTGTATTTCGCGTACAATGACAATGGCTGTAGTGCGATTTTTCGTGTGCATTGTTGCACTTGTGTTGGCGGCGAATGGCGATTCGAATTCATTAAATAGCAAAGATGAGCTGAAAGTTGACGTTGTTTTCGTACCGGATGGATGTGAGGCCAAGTCCAAAAGCGGGGACATGTTGACGATGCACTACACGGGCACTTTGACCGATGGAACTAAATTTGATTCGAGGTAATTCTTCTTCTTTTATTGTGGTTTACACTGGTGCAGTAATTATGGCTTAACGAATTGGCGCGCGTTCGGATTGTAAATCCCCCGGTTATTCGGTTCTATATACAACTTATTACAAATTTGTGGTGTGTCTGTACCAATCTCAGGATTAAATTAAACTTGCAGACGTCTTCTAACAAAGTTTGCGCGAAATGTTACTGAATTTAATAATTTTATTTGTGCAGTTTGCAATTTAGGTATTTGGCTAATAATAATAATCATTGCCAAATTTTACAACAAGTTATTTAGTTTCATTTACTTTACAAATAAATAACTATACCTTTACTAATTTTAACAAGAACCTTGTGATGATTTAAGTAATATTTATTTTATTGTTTTATTATATGATTTAGTTTCGTACTTAATATATCACAGGTGTCCTTGAGACCCGTCGCCAGTGCTGAATTGATAAAATATATGCAACAAATTATGATAAAAATAATCTGTTGTGGCCAGCACAAGACTTTCTTTATGCGTTTAGTACTGTAGGTTTATTATAACCAAAATTAAATGACAAATATATTATTTGTGTTTATTTTGTTTCCCTTTCACGCTTTATTAAATATACTTGCGTATCTATAGCAACATAAATAAGAAATTAAGATCTTTCGTAGCAGTTTTCTCGCAACTGGTACATTTTTTGATGAAACTTTTCCAATAAAAGTTGTGCGAAATATTAATATCTTTCATTATGAATATAACTATTTTTGCCATAAGTGCAGCCGTTTTAGTGATATTTGAGAAAGAATATCAAATTATTTGAGTTTAATAAAATTAAGAAATTAAGATTTTCTGTAGCAGTTTTCTCGTAATTGGTACATTTATTAAAGAAACTTTTCCAACAAAAGTTTTGCGAAATATTAATATCTTTCATTTTTAACATAACTATTTTGGCCATAAGTGCAGCCGTTATAGTGATATTAGAGAAAGAATATCAAATTATTTGAGTTTAATAAAATTAAGAAATTAAGATTTTCTGTAGCAGTTTTCTCGTAACTGATACATTTTTTAAAGAAACTTTTCAGACAAAAGTTGTGCGAAATTTTAATATCTTTCATTATGAACATAACTATATTTGCCATAAGTGCAGCCGTTCTAGTGATATTAGAGAAAGAATATCAAATTATATGAGTTTAATAAAATTAAGAAATTAAATTTTTCTGTAGCAGTTTTCTCGTAACTGGTACATTTTTTAAAGAAACTTTTCAAACATAAGTTGTGCGAAATATTATTATCTTTCATTATGAATATAACCATTTTTGCCGTAAGTGCAGCCGTTCAAGTGATATTGGAGTAAACATGCACTTTCGGATTGAATATCTTTTTCAAAAATAGGCCACTGACTTATTACTGCATATAAGAAAGTGGTTCTATTAACAAATTTTACATCAAAATATGTCTATTTCAAACCAGTTTAACATAGTAGCATTTAACACAGGACAAGGAGTGATATAATAGTATTTTCATGTACTTGTAAGTGATGAGATAACTTATCACATGTCGTTTCTCTGTATGTTTCACTAAGATTACTGCTATTCAGATCACAGTGGCATCTGGGTCAAATGATTGTTGTATATACGTTATGGTTAAACCGAAAATCCGGTTACAAGCTTTGCCAAGGTCAAGATTGCTTTCAAATAATAATTAGGTTCAGAGCCAGCAACCAATTTGCTGCACTTGCGCGCAAAATTATGCTTTTAATTACAAGACACCAGCAAATGTTTCAATGAATAATATTGGCATCGTCTGGCACACAGCGAGTTGCCAGACGCAGATAATTATAAGATTAAATTGGTCTTTACTTTCTTATGCGAATGTATATAAGGAAAATTTGCTTTAAAACTACTTTATATACAAAGAACTTACAGTAAGATACTATAACTCTTTCTAATCCAGCCACTTACGAGCGAGTGAGCGACATAATCCAAGTTTTATTACGTTCTTGGACCAAGTTTAAATGTTTTAGATGTATTAAAAAATGCATTAGTTTAGTATGTAATTAGTTGTACTAAAATCATTTCGTCCGGATAAATATCCTTTGTGTGTATGTAAATATGAGTAGTGATAGTGATGCGGTATCGCCGAATCGCTCTATGTTGTGTCCCGGGAGGCTAATCACTTTTAACACAGCCAGCTCATAGGAGAGATGAAGAGATTGTTGCACTATATAATGGGCAGAATGTGGTGCACTCTCCGCGTGTTTCGCGTTATTTCAATAAACCGGCCGCACCAGGGAGAAACCACTCCACTGCCACGCCACCATTTGTTGATCAGTTTGATATATGTTTTGCAAACATTTTGTTTACATACTCATTAGCCTATGTATATTTTGTATTTGCCAATGTATTCAACACTTTGTTCATTATTGGAAATTGGCAATATTTTATGAACAATGGACTGGAATTGGAGATTAAATTGGTAACACAGTAGAGTCGCGATTTAGTTCACTAATTTGAAAAGATAATAGTATTTATTAATATTGCCTGCGGCTAATTATTGTACAAAGTCATACGTAACGTACGGGGAGAACCTGGTTTGTAACACGAAAAAGTTGGCGAGTTTTGGGAATTTTTTTCTAGGGTAAAATAAATTCACAGACTTTTGAAATTTTAACAGTAGTTTTATTTATATTTGAACAATCTTCATGAATTTTTTTATAAAATAATATTAATTTTATATACCATTTATTGGTATTTTTGTGAGCGCTTCGAATTTGCCGGAAACATTTTGTGTACACGCTGCAGAATTTTTATCTAAGACAAACAAATTAAAATGATTATCAAAATGTATTATATGTTCAATATGAACTAATAAAATAATTAAAAACTTTAAATTTAAACATTTTAGAGCTCTAATAACATAAAAATACGATTTTGAAGTTCTTATTTGTTGTTAAAGTGAATTTAAACTAAACTACTTTAATTTTGGCTTTATTAAATAACCAGTGGCGAGGCTAGTGATCGAATTTTATGCTTCGTCTTCCATACCCAACACTTACTCCCATACACTATTAATTCTGTAGTTTTTGGAATGTAGACGACAGTTTTCATGGTCTATGAAGTTCCCTCTTATTTCTAAACCGGAATATATTAAAAATAAACGAAGCAGACTCATAAATAAATAATTAGCAAATTCCAATACGGAGTGAAAGTCGCAATGATTCATTGACGAAAAAAGAAATGTGAGAATGAGAACATCACATCATACAAACACGTATTTGAACTCTATCAAACTGACAAAAAAAAAAAACAATAACTTTACCTAAAGTAATAGTTTAATTCCGTTAGATTTTCAATATTTCTTAAACGGCATGAGTTAGAAAATAAATGATTCTAATAAAAGTAATTTTATTTAACGAAGTTTGTATTTTTAAATATATTGCTGCATAGCAATCGTAGATTAAATTTAAGAGATAATAACGCAATATTATATATAGATCGTGCTGTATATGTCGAGTGAAGGTCACTCCAGCTTATTATTTTTGCTACATTACGCGAAATTAAAATTCTGGAGTAAGTAAAATCTGAATGTTTATTGTTTTACGGTAAATTAATTTTTTACAGTGTACGTCGTGGTAAAACAACGGTTAATTTTCAATTTGTATTGCTTTATAGTTGTAGTTGCTGAAATTTTAGATTAAATTAGAAAAATCTAGTTTCAATATTTGCTTATAAATAAATTATGTATTCCACTTTTTTAACAAATTCTGTTATTTATGCGTAATTCCCAGCAGTATTTTCACCGGCTCATTTCACAGTATTAACTTTTTAATTCGCACTTCCATGCTTTATGAAGTTGAATTGGTTTATCCATCATTTATTGCCGTGATGTTGGCAACCATGTTGCTGTAATATTAACGATGTATTTAATTATTTACTTAAAATTAACCAGCTTCACACACTAGCAGTAGGTACACTTTTTTTTTTTTAGTATCAGACATAATTAACAAAACAATTTACAATAAAAATAATAATGCAATGTGCATGATTGTTTTTTGTTGTAATCAGTTCATGGTCTCATTCCCACTACCAAACAGTACTACTAGAAATTTATATCGTAGCATCAGATATAGAATTACTTTTTCTAAGTGTGTTTACAAAAAAATAATAATACGCAAAAATTAGTAATTAATAGTTTAATGGCTCGCAACTTTAATAATAAATTCTGCCTTGTCAGCGATTACCTTAACCTGCAAATAGATTTAATTGCAGCCTTCACGATTATTTTTTAATATTATGCACGCTTGCAATTTTCTTTACTGCACATAACATGAATTACGAGTATTAAAAAGAAAAAGCGCACAACAAAGTTATTAATTATAGTTTTTTAAACTCTGGGTTTCGTGCTTCGATCACTAACTCAACCTTGCCTTAAAATTTAGTAGTTAGGGCCGTACGGCGTCGGTAGTTGTTGTGTGCATTGCATTAATTAAAACGACGTGATATGTAGTTGTCGGTAAGTCTTATGTAAAGATGTGCAACGGACAATAAATCGATAATCTATGCATACTGATTCGATACGACAACGACGAGGAAGTGCAATTACCGTATAATTGAATACACAATAGTTTTATTTTTTTAGGGATTTAAATCAGTTTAATTGAAACCCTTTTAATAATGTGGAGTTAAGGTTTTGGAATTGAATTCATTTAAAAAAAAAATGAATTTATAAATTAATTAAGGGTTTCGGCGAGCTAACCACGAATTTAGTAATTGACTTGCATTTTAATGTAATTTTACTAACATTCTGTTTATTTACATTAATTTTGTACAGTGTACCAAGATAACAAAAACGAAGTATAAGTTGAAGAGCACTGTATATTTTTCTTGGGTTTAAAATTATTTGCTTTTAATACAAATATAAGTACGAACTGTTCTTAAAAATGAGGCTTGCTTCGTGTGCTGGCAAAGGGACATTTTTTCTCGGTAAACACAAGTGCCATCCATAAACGTTAAGCCCTACAAAGGGGTCGAAGCCCTATACACACACACACTGCAAATACGAGGGTTACATATTGCAAGAGCGACCAGGGACATGTTACAAATCCTAAACAATACCGGCTGTCTTTGGCGTAAAGTAGACACGACAAAAATTCATTTTTATTCTTAAAGAAATATGCGAATATCTTACACTTTTAAGGTGTGTTTGATATGGTTAGCTGTGTGTGTATATTTCGTTGTGCAGACAACCGTAATGTATGCATGTGCTTCAAAAGTAATATATATGCTTTCAAGCTGTAATGATTCCCACTAGTACATATACACATGATTTATTGCCTAAGACACTTCTTATAATAGGAGACAAAGTGCTTCTATATGCGACTCATATACGGGAAACATACATAAATTTGAGAATCTTCAATTGAAAATTGCATCAATTTTTAGCTCGTCGTACGAAGTACAGAAGAAGTTAAAACAATCGGTCGTGTGTCTGTAGCATTCTCGGATCATTTTTTTTTAACAAATAATGTTTATCTCGTCGCCCTGAATCCAAAAATATATATAACTTATATACTTGAATGTTAGTCTACGCTCGCTCGTAAGACCAAATTTGTGCCCTCTACTCCCCTGAAGGTACCGGAGCGATTTGCACCAAATTTAGTACACATATTATTTGGCAACCCATTTAAATCCGCTCGCAGTTTAAATTCAATCACCCGTATACTTCCCGAGTTATAGGGCCCCCAACTTGAAGCCTCCCTTATAAAAATAATTAAAACACCCAAAAATTCTAAGATATTTTATGCCGACAAGATTTTTGCATATTATTAATGCAAGGTTGAAAAAAATTGTAAGACTTTTTATATCTATAACATTTTTTCAAATTGTTAATCAAAAGGGCATAATAATTAAAAAAACCGCTTATATCACTTATAAGGCGAGCTGGACGCATAGGTGCGTTAGATCTAAGGCTTGTTTACTGTGCAACTAATAAATTGGATACAGAATTTAAGTATAAGGTCACCCTGTTCCACGCCCGTAATTAAATCTCTCAAAATAGACAAACAGAAAAAATAACCTTTTCATTGATTCAAATGTCACTTGATTTGTTTTTATATCAAATACAAAAATGCACCATACAATAATTTATATTATATATAACACAATGAGAACCCATGTAAGGGAAATACTTTATTTATATAGTGTATCCATGGCAAAATATAATTTGCAAAACTAAAAAATAAAATAAATATCGCCATACATCCAAATTATTTAATAAGACTCTATTTTGTATATGATAAGGGCACATGTTTCGTCCGGGTTTTAACCTAATATGAATATAATTACATAAAGACATACAACGTAATCCTCATGAATTTAAAATAAGATTACGGCAAAAGGACCTGCACAACGAGATAATCTAGTGTTAATTTTATAACTTGTCAAAAGCCGGGGCACGTGCGAGTTGATGAGATACAGTTGATATGATATGTTAGCGTAGTTATTCATACTTTTTAGGTGTTGTGTGTGCGTCTGTGCCTGTGTACGAATACCGGTCGGTGGTAGTATTGAAAGGAAGAGATTGCATGCATATAGTCCGGGGTTCAGGGCCGGGTCGTGTGTGTTGGTATTCCCTCGGGGTCCCTTGTACCACGGACCACCGTACAGCCGATAACGTACTGTGCGCATGGGAAATATCCACAAACGATTCACGTACACGTCAAACACACACACATGCGCAGGAAATCAAATGCGTTAAGAGCCCAAAGTCACCCATATGGATCATATATAGACGTATCGCATTTAAACTATATTAACAACCAAAAGAATCCGATAAATATACATGAACAGAACATTTTTAGATCGCCGTACGAAGTACCGAAGATGCTAAAGCAATCGGTCGTGTGTCTGTAGCATTCTCGGATCAAAACATTACCCAAAAAATGTTTGTCTTGTCGCACAATATATTTGTTTTCTTTATTATTTGATGACTTCAATCAAACAAGTCTTTTTATTTGGTGATTTATTTTGATTCAACCAGTTATTTTTCTTTCCTGGCGAAATAGAAATAATCGAATGGCTTCTCTAAATGACTGGTACTTAAAAACAATATCATTTAAAACTTTGTTGTCAAACTCGTTTCAACAAAACAGCGCATTAACTTTCTGGAGAACTTTCCGAGCCAAACTTTTGTTCGGTGATAACGATGATAGACCAAAACAAACCAAAGGGATCTATGGAATTTATTATAAATTATTTTATTCGGATGCGTTGCAAATATGATACAGAGTCTTTTACTTTGTCTGTAAATAAGAACTAATCCTTCACGCAGGGTCATTCATTCATTAATATAAGATTTGTTTCCATTAAACTGTAATAAATCGGTTTCTGTCTAGAATGAAATTAATTCTTTTTCCCAGCCAAATGTCAGCAGTTATACGTAATCTAGGAAACCCGTTACACAATTAATTATATTGTTGCACAATAGTAAACAGTTTCTCTTTTATTTTACTAAACAAGTATTGGCAACATGGTGCCAGCTAGTCAAAAAAAAAAGAAAATTCTTTTAGTGCACATTTTCAAATTCTTATATATATATATTATAGTTTTTAATATTTTTCTTACGGCCATTTGGTTATTAATATGAAAAAATCTTGTAGATTTTAAATGTGTCATTTTAATGTAAATAAGAAATTATTTATCGTACCGTTAAAACGTGTAAACTTTAAAATATATAAATTTAATAAACATGATATGTTGTTTGAGTAAGAGGAAGCAGTGAAACAAATGTATTCAGTGTTGAACTATTAGAGGGGGTTTGGAGTAAACCACACGACTAAATTCAGTAAAAATATAACCCAGTCGGAAAATACCCAATCCTCCTTTCAACTATATGCATGCATACGTGGCTGCTGCATTAGCTCAAACACTCGTGATACAAACACCGCCACAGCCACAGCCTAGCTTTACGTTCGCAACAAAGACAATACACAATATAAACTGTGCTATAAAGTGAGACAGAGGCGTTTTTACCAAATAAAATTATTGTACGCCATATATCTGCAGCTTATTTGTACTGAAATAAAACCAGCTATTTTTTGGCTTGCGCAATTTTAAATTACTTTCGGTATTTTCTTTTTGACATCCATTAAACAAACTACATACTTTTGTGCAGTATGATTAGTTTATAAAAGAGTTTTTTGTTTTACTCTCCGTTTTATACTGAAACAAATAAGTTGCAAAAATTAAATTTGAGCAAATTGGGAATGTGACAAATAAAAGACAATTCTATTTTCTTTCTTATACGCAGTAATAAGTCTTGTAACCATCCCTTGTGCCTGTGAACGCTCTAGAGTATCTAGAGCCTAAACTGTCGAACGTAAAATTGTAAAACTTCAAACTTAAGACTTGTATATGTTCTAGGTACACCTATTGTGTAAATAATATTCAAGCCAGTAGTGAATGTTTATTCTATGCATTTTTGTTATTTCTTCAATAACACTAAAACGGCTGCACTTACGGAAAAATAGTTACGTTCATAATAAAAGATATGAATATTTCGCTCAACTTTTGTTTCAAAAGTTTCTTTATAAAATGTACCAGTTACGAGAAAACTGCTACAGAAAATCTTAATTTTTTTATTTATGTCATATATTCGCTTGTATGGGGATTATGTTTAAGAAATCGTATAAACTATATGTCTGTTAACAGTTTGACAGGGAAACAAAATATACTTAAATAATTTGTTATTTGTTATTTGACATCGGTTATCACCAATAGATCGACTGAGGATGTGTTTCGAGCGCATATATTGAATATTTTATTTGAATATATTGATAAGGTGGATTTTAAAGATACAATCTATATTTTATATTGACAGAACAGTATTTGAACACGTAATAAAATAATAAACCATTATAAATTAAATATTTCAGGCCTTTTACGTAGGTTCAAATATTAATAGAATCCTGCGGGGAGTTTATAAGAATTTTCAATTAGATTCTCGAATACAAAGTGTCACCTCAAGACAGGTGAGACACGCAAATGATTTGAATTAAACAAGACAATGTAAGTTTCGTAGACAGTAGTAAAACTTTTATAAGTTTCCTGTCGTCAAGACCGACCCCATTTTACTCATATTTATTTATTTTACGATTGCCATGAAGAAATATTACAAGAACTAGATGGATTTTTTTAAAAAGTATCCATTTTGTGGTACTTATATTTTTTGCAAAATTAAAAAAAAATGAACACATGCTTTTGATGTATGTAAAATTTCATCAGCTTGAACCCAAAGGCTATAAAAAATATGTATAAAAAACTGTTATAAACCAATAGTTTCCAATCTTTGAAATTCGCTTAAAGATATTATTAATTAAATATATGATTCAAATCCGTTTACTTATTTTCTAATTAAAATCAAACAAACGCTGTACGTTAATATTATAACGAGTCAATCAGTGTTTTCTTTTGTTGTATTTGCTGTAGAGAAAGGAATAGCTATAATTAAGTGATGTCTGGAAACGCAATGAGATTTGATCACGCTAGACTAGTAATTCTGCGAAGAGAAGATTCTCATTTCCGATCGGAATTAATGTTGCTAGATTTAGAGTGACTAATTTCCTAAACCATCTTAAGATTACTTATTTCCGTGGATTTCACACTGCGACCAAACCAATTTAGTTTTACCTCACCAGACGCATCAAAAATATTAATTACAACATTATTAAAATTAACAGACGATCATTGTTTTCCAACTAAAAATAAAACAAAATTCAACTCATCAATTTAAGCGTCTAAGTATTACCTGTACATAGTTTAACTTTTAATCAAGCATAGATGGCAGGCACTAATGCCTTTAGCCGTATTAACTATTTAGTGGATGGTTTAATTTGTTTATTTATGTAGAAAATAGTTCTAAGATTTTTAAAATAATAAATATATTAATTACCACTAAATGATATTTCTAACATTATTCCTGGATTGATTGGAACAATAGCTAGTCTTTTAATGCGATCGTTACAATGTCTCAATTTTCCTGGCCTTGGTGTTCATAATCTGAAAAATAGTTATAGCTATAAAAGCCCTGGATTTGTAATTGTAGGAAATCGGAATATATTTGCAGTAATATAGAAATCAATATTTGCAATTTGCACTATTTCTTTTTATTGGTTGGTTTAGTGTTGCATGTTTGGATACGTGACTTGTGAAACCTGTGTCTCTTGCTTGTCGGAGAAGAACGAAAATCTCCAATTTGGTACATGCTCTGCTAGCGTTCGACATTATTTACGTTCTGCAATGTGATTGTCTGTGACAGACATCAGACAACTAGATCTAGAAATGCCTGTGAAGGTACATTTGATCGTTTACCTTTACAGTTCCAATGAATCGGAATGATCGAATTATATTATATTGTTTTTTTTTTGTATAAACATGCACCAATACTACTACATCGTTGAAAAATAAACCTTATAGTAATATTTATACATTTTACGAAGAAGTACTGGTTTTCGAATTGACTATAATTAATATACTTACTGATTTTAACAGAAATATACATTTCAAGTAACAGTTTACTCCTGCTACTAATATCTCGGAAACGGCATGACTTAGAAAAGAAGTAATTCTTATAAAAGTTGAAGATATTCAAATTTCTAGCAACTTCTATTTGAAAAATATTTTTGAAAAATGTACCAATTACTAAATAATCGCTTTAGAAAATAAATATTTTGTAGTTACAATCCATATTGATTGTAAGTCATAATTATTCTAGGGTGATTAAAATAAGTATTATAAACATAGATAGTGTAAGGACAAGATAAGATAGTCGTGGGAAGGCCACTCCACCTTTTTAATAAAAGTTATTGAGATAAATAATTTGTGCAAATGTGTCAAAACAAAAAACAATTTTTTTAAAACGCACATGCCATTAAATTCCGTGTTTTTGTCAAAATAAAATATTCAACTGTCTTAATACATGAAAGGGATTGCCTGAATAGGAAAACCGTGGCATTTATTTGTAAAATAAAAGAACAAAAATATGAAAATTGAAAATTGTTACGACTTAATTTACATTTATTAGGAAAAAATACGAGATGTTTGTTCTCGTATAGTTCAGATGGTTCACCATTCTAACTTTTGGTTATCAATGCATTAGTTTTGGTCCCTTGCGGATGCAGTGTGTCCTACTTTATATTTCACGGGGACGGCCACAAAATTTGCTCGTCCCCTTATTTATTTAGTGATACGAAAATAGGTGCTGTATTTGTAAAACAAAATCAATAGCGGCCCGAATAAATAACAATACTTAAAGGTAGTGATCAACGAATAAAGTTATCTTACAATTTTTTGTAGATGTTTTAATATACTAAAAACGAAAATTTATTAAAGGGGGCTCCACATTTTGTGGCCCTATAACTCGAGTAGTATACGGGCGATTGGATTTAAACTGCGAACGAATACAAATGGGGTACCAAATAATATGTGTATCAAATTTGGTGTAATTCGCTCCGGTACCTTCAGAGTAGAGTAGAGGGCACAAATTTAGTCTTACAAGTGACGGCTAATATCCAAGTATATAAGTTATATATATTTTCAGGGCGACAACATAAGAAAGTAAAAGGATAATTTACGTCGTTAGCAAATTTTACATTAAATGTCCGTCTAGGACAAGCTTAACAGCTCATACGGCTTTTATGGTAATAGTTGGGTAACTTAAAACTATATAAGTTACAACACAGCTTAGTTTTATTTATCTTCGCTTATATAACCAATTTCTTTTTTTGATGTAATTGTCCAACTTTTTGCTCGGGCGGTTGCAAGACACTTTTTTGCTGTGTAATCCGTAAGTGCCCACTAATATGCACAAGAAATCCCCATTGTACGCTAATGATTCAAACTTATTTGATACAAGAAACAGGTAGACGTACAATTCTTGTTCTTGTCCTCGGGTGGTGAGTGTTTGTTTGTCTGTCAGTACAGTCATCAAGCATAAGACTCGTCTTCAACGAAAACTTTCACGTAGCTTGCTTCTGAAGAGAGAGTAGGTACTAGTTAACCTCATTTATCTTTCACTGCCACAGAAACACAAGGAAATACCCACATGAAACATATAATCGGTTGATCACGAAACCAATTTTACGGAAGACGACATTTTCATACAAATATATTTTTGCTGCAGTGCCTGAATTCCGCGAAACTTATTTCAGTAACTAGGTTAACGCATGGGCACCATGCACCTATGTCATATACACCCCATTAATCATCGATATAATAATAATGTAAATTTCATAAATTTTGGTATGACGCAACGTCTATTACGAAACAAATTAGTAATATAAAATATTTATGTATATATTGACATGGTTTCATAGTAATCGTAGAATTAATTTAAAATAAAATTAAGCATTATTATATATAGATCGGAGCTTTTTTGAAACAACATAATTTCTTTTTACCGCTTTAATTTCTTATTAATTTAATAAAAATATAAGTTTTAATAACGAAATTTGATTTACATAAAAATTACTTTTATCTACGGAACCAATTTATTCTTGAATTCATTAAAAATTAATTTACATATTGTCATTTAGTATGATTGATTAATTTCCAATATATAATTTTATTTAAAAAATACTAAAAGTTGATTAAGGTAGCGAAACAATAGTTACTCAGTTTTCTACACTGTATAAAATGTATAAAGTTAAATCACTACAAATTAATCTAAAACTGTTTGTAATTTTACTGAATTTGATAATATTTAACTATTTTGTAAAATACATTGTATAAAAATTTGCTATTTTGTAGATATTACGCAATTGTCTTTATATAAATCTTATTAAGTCAGAAATCAATAGAAATTTACTGTTGCTAGACAGATAATAAGATATAAACAAGGCTTAATTAATAAAATAGTAATTTAAATTTATAACTTGTAAATATTAGAAAGTATAAATATATTTTTCAATGTAATTTTTCTAAATGCATTGATGCATCTGAAGTGTGGTTAACTCTACCAGTTCTTCAACACAATCAGACTGCAGCAAAGGTAAAGGACAACGACCTATTCAAGGTCCTTGTACTACATTCCAACATCGGATTCGGATATTCATCTAACAGTAGTGCGCAAACATTTATAAACTATGTTGCAGACCAAAATACTATTTATATTATAAAAATAACTGTTTTTTGTTCGCCAAAGTATCCAATTGTGTTTCTGCGATATTCACGTATCAAAATATTTCCTTAAACAAAAAGTACTTATCTTGTCCTAAATCCAAATATATATTTTTATATATATATATATATATATATATATATATATTTTCTAAAAAATCGCCTTTGAATATGGTAATTTTATATTTACGTTTCCCAATCGTAGGCTGAATTTAAAACAATATTAAAGAAAAAGAGTAATACTGAAAGGACAAGAAAGTCGAGTAAAGGCCACTCAAGTATTTTCAGTGATAGTAAACTCTTGAAATTGACGAAAATTGATGACCATTTGATATTTATTACCTTATTTTTCTAGTCGCGTTGGTTGAGTGAGATGATGTGGCGACAGTTTTGGACACTCGACGTTATGTGACAGACACGTTGAAACATGTCAGCAAAACTGTCACCATCGCATACGAAAAGCTTTAAAAGATCAGCACATATTTTATCAAGTTCACAAAAATAGTTCATGTGTGGAGAATTTAAAATTACAGTTTCAGAAATACACATTTAAAGTTTCTTGATATCAATCAACTAATAATTATATGAAATCATATACTGGAATTCTTCATCGATATGTAATAAAAACTATTGGTAACTACAAAATACATTTACATAACTTTTTTTGTAAAATTACACTTATAAAGCATGTAATTTACTAGATTATGGAAAATCACGTGATTTATAGTTATTTTACTATTATATATATATATATATATATATATATATATATATATATATATATATATATATATATATATATATATATATATATATATATATATATATATATATATATATATATATATATATATATATATATATATATATATATATATATATATATATATATATATATATATATATATATATATATATATATATATAAATATATAATAATTCCGATTATGACGATGTCACCGACCACTGAAGCTCTTCGCTCAGTGGATGCGGTAAGTTAGTAGTGTAGATTCTCTAATTCGTTAAAATCTGTTGAAATGTTGAGTGTCTCTTGTGGTTTTCTGCAATGTTTGTTTTGTACACGAATTGTCCAATCCCAAAACTTCGCCAATCCCGTTCACATTAACGATTGATCACATTAATTAGGGGTAGTTCACCCTTAGGCACTACCATTATATGTATGTGTCAGCTACCCCTTCCCCCTCACACCAGACTACATCATTTGCTATTTATTTCTCATCTGCGCTTAACTCTGATTGCCGTTAAATATATCAGGATGTCACCTTACACTTGAATACTAAATTATATGTATTTAGATTATTACATATCGAAGTTATATTAAATTAGCTCGCCGTACCGAATACGCTAAAGCATTCGGTCGTGTGTCTGTAGCATTCAACAAAAAGTGTTTGTCTCGTCGCCCGGAATCCAGAAATATCATAGT
This sequence comes from Leistus spinibarbis, assembly GCA_933228885.1. NCBI lineage: Eukaryota > Metazoa > Arthropoda > Insecta > Coleoptera > Carabidae > Leistus > Leistus spinibarbis. Next base: position 4,795,568 of record OW121804.1, on the reverse strand, counting down.
AATTACAAATAATTGTAAGACTTTTTATATCTATAACATTTTTTCAAATTGTTTAGTAAATGGCCAATATAATTAAAAACCGCTGCTCGCATCGCATATATTACTTATAAGGCGAGCTAGACGCATAGGTGCTTGTTTTTCAACAATTTGTCAACTGATATTTTCAATTAGTATTTTCCGTTACTTAACGTAGACGGCAGTGAGCTTATTTGTATAAGATTGAAAAACTAAACAATGCAGCGCAAACAAAAGAAGCAGTGTTCCAAGAAAATGAAAACGTTTTGAAAAAGTACGAAAAACAAATAAAACCGAGCAACCGTAATAGCGGCCTTTCAAAATGTTAATTCCGCTATTCTGTCACTGTACAACTTCGCTCGAGCGCGCTACACTAAAGAAACAAAGAAATAAAAGTTACGCAAGACTTGTACTCCCTGGACAGCTGTTGGCGTGGCCGTGGCCCTTCCAATATGAGTAAGTACGGCCCTGTGGGCACATGCAAATGTCAACACCTAGCTGAATTTTGAAATAGAAAACTATCAGTGTGCCTGTCACCGCACAATTTCTCATCGAAATGCTCGTAACATAATTTTTATACACTTCACTGTATACATAAAATATGTATATTTTACTGTATTTCGGTCGCGGTTCTGCAGTATTGTTATTTGAATATCAAGTAACCTAGGCGTTGTGTCGCCTTTAAATAACTATGCATATTTGCGTATACTTCACGTAAAAATAGCACAACTGTGCTACTATTTGCAGTTTTTTTTTATTTTCTTATACAAATGTTAATAAGGCAATATGGTAATTACGTAAATTTCCGCGAAATCATTATTTTAGCAGAAATACACGTTTTGATAATTCCTGAATCCTTCTATTTTCTAAATGAAGTATGTATATCTGTCTGTCTGTGTGTACCTGTCTGGCTGTGTGCTTATCTTTGTGTGTGTATATATATATATATATATATATATATATATATATATATATATATATATATATATCTGTCTGTCTGTCTGTCTTTCTGTCTGTCTGTCTGTATATCTATCTGTGTGTCTGTGTATCTGTCTGTCTCTCTGTGTGTGTGTGTATCTGCCTGGCTGTGTGTGTATCTCTCTCTGTTTGTTTGTGATCGTTCTACAATAAAAACTATTGAGGAGGAAATTATAAAACTTTATAAATAGGGCCCGGAAGAATACCTCTTATTTTTGAAAACCATATCTTAACTGGATAAAATGATTTACTTTTGCTATTTATTTATAATATCTCGAAAATGATGGGTTCGAGAAAATGTTTGTCAGCACATTCACAGCAACAAAATTTATAATTAATTATGTTAATTTTGTTACTGTGAATGCTAGCATTGTTTGTCATAACACAAACTAAATTAATATTTGCACTAATCTTAATTATTGTTTCACTGTGAAAACATCTTAAAATTTGCGTAAATCTAACTTAAACACTAACTTAGCACCTTACGCAATATTTTCTTAACTAATTCAAAACTTAATCTAAATTGTGTGTAAGCCTAACCTGAAACTTGGTTTAAAACTATACCTAAAGCAAAATAAATAAATAAAGCTACACTAACTAAGTTAAGCTTAACTTTAGCTAAAACTTGCATAAATCTAACTTAAACCTTACGTAATATTTTCTTAACTAATACAAAATTAAATCTAAATTATGTAAATCTAACTTAAAACTTGGTTTAAAACTGTACCTAAAGCAAAATAAATAAATTAAGCTACACTAACAAAATTAAGCCTAACTTTACCTAAAACTTGCACATATCTAACATAAACCTTACGTAATTTTATCTTAACTTGGTTTAAAACTGTACCTAAAGCAAAATAAATAAATTAAGCTACACTAACAAAATTAAGCTTAACTTTACCTAAAACTTGCATATATCTAACATAAACCTTACGCAATTTTATCTTAACTAATCCAAAACTATATCTAAATTATATAAACTTAATCTAAAACATGGCTTAACAGCCTTTAAGTAAAGTTAACCTAAAATTCTTTTATGTATTAGTAATATAACTAATTTTCCCTAAATAGTATTTAGAAAGAAACGTATGTTATGGAACATTGATTATAATGCAAATAAGAACGATATATATATGATAATTATGAGCAAACAAGAACGTTAAGGTAGTTGGTTTATCAGAGCATAATACTAGAAGCTTATTTAAAAAACGAATATTCAAACAGATGAATCTGCAGTGTGTAACTGTTTGCAGTGCACATTATTCTCATGTAGACTACATAAATAGGATATTGCATCATATCATATAACACATGTATCTAGTATAGTGTTATATAGTGCGGTATTTTTGCTGAGGCAGTGTATGTTGTGTGTGTATACGCGAGATTCCTGTTTGGCTAGGGAAGAAGCCGGTCGGTCGGTCCCCGGGGACCGATACGCCGATTCCCCTAGTCGAGCAGCACGTGGCCGGCTCTCTTAAACCCACCACGGGGTACACCTTATCGTGAATAATTAAAAGCAACCAACTTTTATTTCTTTTGCTTACAACTTTAAAGTTTCAACATGTACACAAACTGCTATTTTCTTTGCCGTAGTTTTTTAGATTATATCATTATGTGATTAACGCTAAGTGAATGAGGATTTATCACAGGATTTTCTTATACATATATGTACATATGTAATTATATTTAATATAATATTCAGTTTTCATAACATTTGCGTGTTAATATTAATTACTTTATAAATATTATAGTTTTAATGCAATAACCATTACGCTGAAACACATTCTCAGGCTTATTTGTGTTAACCAGTGGAAAATGACATATACATATTATATATACATCATTTTCAATTGAGTCGTTCCCTTTAACGAATTTTGATACAAGACGTTGCGTTTAGTTAGTATATCACACGGTGTGGTAAAGTTTGTCGGACACCATAACTTAATTTGAGTTGTGTAACTGCTTCGGGGGACATTCTGTTCTAGTGGAGTAACGTTGCGCCTCTGATATGCATGACTATGTAAATATTTAAAATCCTTTGTCTGCAAGATATCAACCTTTAGCAGCAGGCAAACTGTAAAAAAGTTTCGAATGCTGAATTCCCTATACCATCGTTACTGGGCCTAGTCTATACACTTGTTAAATATTAAAATGAGCTTTTTTTTAAAAGTTTTTTCTTTTCTGTATTGCTATTTTTCAGCGAGCATTTAACGGTTTAACTTTTTGGGGCCGTATCATCGTTTTGAAAACTTTTAGAAGCTAATTTTATATCTCTGCGTATCTCACACATTGTTAGTTAAGCTGCAAGTTCTCCGGCACACGGTATACAACGTATTTTGTATGCCCTTTGCATTAAAGTAGCAGGAATTTCAAATTCTAAGCAATTTACATTATAAAGACCTATTTTGGAAGTTTTTAGTTTTAATTATAAAACTGAAAATTTAAAAATATTAATATATGCAATTACGCATCGACTTCTTCAAGTAGTTTTATGGAATTAAGTGTTTGTAAAGTGAATACATGTTAAAATAATGTTTATTGAAGCTATATATAAATATTTTAGCGTCTATACAAACCAAATAAGGAAATCGTCAATAATTTATAATACATCACAAGGCATTCTACATACCCTAAATAAAAGGAAAATTTTCGAAAGTTATAATAAACTCACTTTCACATTTACGAACTTGCATTGCAATTTTTATCAGTTTATCTATAAACACCTTTTACAAATTTGTAATTTAATAAAAATATTTACGTTTTATTGAGCTATATGAAGCTATATCCAGCTGTAACATTTGGAAAGTCCTACGATCGAAATTGTCTTGGCGGGAAACAACACTTTCTGTATTAAAATGCAGGCAGTATTTAAACACCTAAGTTATCCATGATGAAAAGGTGTTCTCGATTTAAATACTAACTAAATATGCTATAAAATTATTTGGGACTAGTAAATTGGAGCAATGTACTAGTCACTAAACAATATAGCGTTCAAATTTGGATTTTAAACGCTACAATCTTCTAATATCTAATATATTACTATTTCCAAATAATTTTATGGCATATTTAGTTAGTATTTAAGTCGAGAACACCCTTTCATCATGGTTATCTTACGTGTGTATTGCCTGCATTTCAATACAGAATCTTTAATAAATAAATATGCAACTGTTATAAACGCCCCTTATTTTAATATGAACTACTTATGTATAATTTTATTTTTACTTGTTTCAGTTTCGACCGAGAACAGCCCTTCACCTTCCAGCTTGGCGTGGGTCAGGTGATTAAGGGCTGGGACCAAGGGCTAATGAACATGTGTGTCGGAGAGAAACGCAAGCTTACCATTCCTCCAAGTCTTGGATACGGCGACCGAGGTGCCGGTAAAGTTATCCCTGGTGGGGCGACACTTATCTTCGACGTGGAGTTGATTAACGTCGGAGACGCAGCACCGACCACTAACGTCTTCAAGGAGATTGATGCTGATAAAGACAATATGCTCTCCAGGGAAGAGGTAAAACAAATGAAGGAATTACCAGCTGTGTTCTTTTGGTTGAACCCTTCGACTGGTAGAACGCAGCTACAAAATATTATTTTTTTGTTCTAGGTTAGTGAATACTTGAAGAAGCAGATGGTAGCCGCCGATGGTGAGAACCCAGGCGATGACATCAAGAAGATGATCGAAGACCATGACAAACTGGTAGAGGAAATCTTCCAGCATGAAGACAAAGACAAGAATGGATTTATTTCGCACGAAGAATTTTCGGGCCCTAAACACGACGAGCTTTAACGGAGTCCTTAGATATTAAAATATATGTTTAGTTAATATGAACACTGTAAAAATAAAACAGGTAAGTAACTGATAAAATAAAGAAATTAAATAAAAAGAGACTTATTTCACACTGCGATTGGAAGCCAGTGGATATTTGTCACCTAAACTTTGTTAGCTAATGACATTTTGTACTGTTTTATACTACTCCTGTTGGTAAGTGTGTGGCAAACATTGTTATAGTTTTCCACAGCCATAATCTGTTATTCATTATGATCAATCAAACGTTTATTATTGTGAAATTTATAAATTATATTCATAGTTTTAATGCTTGGAGACCCAGCAGAAATATTTATTATTTAATACAAAACTTTATACTTCGTGTTTAGGAATCAAAAATATTACACATGAATTCAGTTTGTTATTTTGTTTTTTTATATAATTTTATATATATATGAAAAAGTATCTATAAATAAAGATGTTTATAAAAAACGAATATACTTATACTAAACCTACTTTTAATAATGTAAACCTAATCCTGTTTCATTTTAATAACATTTACTGTCTTCATAACTATTTAACATAACATAAGTATTTGAAAAAGTTTATAAATAATCAGAAATGTCAAGGAAACAACTTATTTTTCATTTAAGATTAGGAAGTACTGTGTTATCACTTAGAACTTTTTACTATCGAAGTACTGAACCAACGGACTATAAAAATCAAATGATTTACAAGCTTTAACAAAACATTTTATAATAATTATCTACGTATTAGAAATGATTCATTTCATTACAAAATTACTTAATTTTACGCTTTGATTTAACAGTTTCTTATAAAGTAGTACTTTATTGTTTTAATATGTTTGTAATTATGAGACACTCATCAAATTTACCTTTGTTTATTATTAAATCATTTTCAAATGAGTTCCAGAGACATTTATTCAATCATAGGACAAAATTCAGTCGTTTGGTCAATAATATATATATAGTTTAATACTATTTAAGTTTATTTTAATAACAATATACATAGGACAAATATACAGAAATGTAAATAAATGTATTTTATACTAAATTTAGGATACAAAATAATAAATTAATAGCCTGGTGTAACACGCGACAAACTGATGCATACAAGACAAGCAACCAAAAACAGTATGGATTTAGTTTTAATAAAAGACTGTAAAATTAAACAATAATATTTCCATGTAGGGCTCCGCCCCACACGTATAGTATGATGGGCGCACATAATAAAAATAAGTACTTTGTAGATTTACATCAATTCAAAATGTACACTTTAATTTATCGTGAAAAAGAACAAAATATTGAATAAAATGCAACAACAAATTATACATATAATACTATTTTGGAGCCCCATTCAGAGCCCAATTGTATAAAAATTTCAATAGCTTCAAAAAAGCAATGTATATCCGTCAATATTTTAATGACATCAAATGGCAGAACGCCAAATAATACTTCTGTTCCCATAAAATGGGGGTAGCACGTCCGTGATGTTCATTTTAATTAAATAATATAATAGACTAGTTCAGCCTTGTTTCGGAGGCACAAACAAACGTTCTTAGAATTTGTTTTTACATATAGTTATTTCATTATATCATTTTTATTTTATCACAATATTACAAAGTTATATAATACACATCTTCAAGATGTAAGTATATAAATAACAGAATTAACAGGCACATTTCGGTGGTGGTCAGTAGCCTTTGATGTAGGCTGCAATGTGTTTCTTCTCCTCTTCTGATAAGCCGTTCTTCAACGTCCGCCGAACTAATCACACATACATATTCAAATCAGTACCGTTCTTTATATTATTCTTGCAAAAAATCAAATAAAAAGCCGCTTTTCAAAACAACTAGTCAAAAAGAAACGCGAATATTTTGTATCTGTGAAACAAAGCTGTTTATCTAAATTTAATTTCGAAGTGTATAGACCTAATTTTTTATTTGTTTCCTCCATTTATAACAACAATTTTGCAAATGTTAGACCAATCGATTAAGCTACGTAAGTTAACTAATGTTTCCTATAAGCAAAATTAATTAAATTTGCATACGTCTTTTTTAAGAATAGTTGTTTTGATAATGAATCAACTGCAAATATACCACCAACACATGTTAGCCTAAAACAATAACAATATAGTTAAAAATAAACAAAGCAAACTACAAGTTAAATTTCTGAACAAAAACCAGAATTATTTTAAGATCCAATCGTAACCACGAAAATATTTCTAGACATGCATAAAGGACTTGATCTCTTATTAAATGAAGAATATAGCCCCTTTTCCTCTCCCAGCGTCTTATAATGGGGATTTTAAGAGAATTCTGCAAACAACAACAAAGAAAACCTTACAGAAAACATACCGCGCCCACTAGCAATTTTATGGTGAATCTCTGCTACCATAAGGATTGTTCTCTCTTGTACGCGAACGCTTTACTAAACAAGTGTACATGTTAATCCATCACCTTATTTATACAAATAAACAATAACCAACCCTTAAATTTGAGCACATTACTTACGTGATTTTCTGTCTGCATGCCTGGTCCGTTTTCTTTCCCTTGGCGTGGTCCTCGTCGCCGCGGCCTTGGTCGCAGTCTTCACTAGGCTCTCCAATATCTCATCGTCACCATCGTCTGTTAAATTACCATTAGGAACGCCAATTACTGTGCTGTTTAGGTGGTGATCACGCCGAGTCCGCCTCCAGGGCAACGTCCCCTGCATAGACTCTACGTCGGATATATCACTTCCTAGGAGTTGACGCAACTCGGCGTCTGCCCTGTCTTCCTTGGAACGGAATTTGCCAACCTGCAAAGAAACGGAATTGGTGTTTACACTCTTCTCAAAATGTTCTGCATTCAGAGGATAATCGTTTTATCGTAAAGTGATGGTTATCCATATCTAATTTCTTACCTCAGTTATCATTTTTCCGCGAGTTTTATTCCGTTCTCTATGGTTTGCTTTCTTTTCTAATTGTTGTAAGACTCGTTCTCTTGTAGTTCGGTATTCTAAAGCAAATTCTGAAACTACTCGGCAAAATTCATTCGGTTTTGAATCGGATATTCGGTGTAACGGAATGCCAAGCCATAATAAAAATTTGTGATACCTAAAACATACAAATATATTCAGTAAAACATTCACCTGACGATGACTACCAAAACAGGGCAATCATACAACTTGAGAAAAATGTATGCTATAGAACAATCATTCCATAATAAGAAGAGTATTGCTACATTTTTACCTATTCATTACTCGTCGATGGACAATATCGAGGAGTATGATTCTTTCGGCACAATCCGCTAAGAAGTCTTGCATTTTAACTTTCATCATGGTTGAACCATCATGTTTGGCGATTAGTTTTAAATGGTCCCACGATGCTTTGCAGTCTGTCTCGAGTCTGTGTATATTTAACGCTAATTCATCAAAGTCTATCTTCGAGGCACGAGTTATCGCTCCAATCTGCAAGCAATTCAAATACAAACTAAACAAATTTAATTTTACTTAAAATTAGTTTTATATCGTTCTTGAAACATAATGAGAGACAACTTTCAGTATTATGCATTGAAATCACTACCAAGGATGGTATATTACATATTTCAGATGTTGTTAGATGGTCTCTCTGGGTTATAGATATTAATATGTTGGTCGAAGTCAAAAAGAACTAGAAATGTGTCGAAACTTACCTCTGAGTACAGATCCGTGGCTTCGGGAAACTTCTCCATAACAATATGGCACAAATGATGCAGCAACGAATGCTTATGAACCGTATCCTTAACTTCTGGAACTTTCGCCAAATATTCAATCTGGAATCCTTTCACTTCAGCTCCATTCAGAAAACAGCCAATCGACAACAACGTACTCAATATGCCTCTAAACGTTTTATTACATTTCAACAGCTCAATCCCTTGTTTCAAGTCCATCAACGGTTCAGCAATTTCACGCTCGGAATTCTCAAAATCTAATTTAAAAGCCCACAATTTCAAACGAGCGGGTAATTCAGAGATCGATGCTAACGTTAGCAAAAATTGCTCAGCACTTCCTAGGGGCAAATCAGGATTAGCTGCCTGGGCGTCTTGGATCTTAGTCCTTTCTTCTTCAGTTGGTAACATTGTTAGTAGTTTTTCTATGCCTTCCCTGTTCATTATTGTAGCATCCATTTTTAGGATTGCTGTTTTTATTGACCGTGGAGGTGGAAGTTTGGTCATACCGATATTGATAGCGTTTGATCTCTTGTGGTCTAGGACGATTATTTCTTTGTTTTTATTTAGTTCTTGTTGTTTCTATAAAATTCGGAAATTGGTTTAATGTTGAAACGTTAGTAAAATGATTGGGAGCTCACAATTTGTACACAAAAAACAAAATATCTACTTTTCATGCGTATATAAAAAAAATATTACGAATTTGTACCACATTAGCGTAATCTTGTCCATTACTTAGATGAGCTCAAAGCCAAAATAATAATTTCCAAACTCTAACGGTTACGAAAATTCTTTAAATATATTCAATATTTATTTTAATATTCTGTGGTACATAACAGAAATCAATACTAGTTGTATTGTGGGTACATTATCAAAAATATATACACAAAAGTAGTAAAGTACTAAAAATCTGGTACGAAACAAGTCTAATTAAAAAATACACAAAAATAAAAACATAAAAATAACTGTAGTTACAAAACACATAGTAAAACTAACAAATATATACACTACTATTCTGTTTACTCAAAAAGGGCATAACGGCATCTCAAGATGTAATAAATTCTATATCCAGGAATTGTTTAGAATATTGCAACATTTAAAAACAACAATTATTGTGTTGTTATATTTTTATTAAATCAAAGAAATAAATGTGATTACGCCCTTTTTGATAAGCTAGACAAATGATATAATTCGACTTATATCATGAACTCTACTGTTGATAAAGTTTTTACTAAAGATACATTAATCTTAGAATGCAAGTCCTAAAACTGAAGATAAGCTTATATACAGCGCAAAAGCATAGAAAAATCCCACAACCCGGCAAATGAACAGATATCATCATAACTCACCTCCTAGAGCGCAGCACATGCCACGTGCGGATCACCAAAAGAAAAAAGAAAAAAGTTACTTAAAATATAAAAAATATATATTTATCAAAAACCCTGTACTATCCCGTATATTCCATAAATTATTAAATATTATATAAAAATGTTGGTGTTTTCCGTAGCCTTAAAGTAAAGAACCCAATAGTGTCTATCATGCATTAATAGTAATAATATAAGTTTTTATTTAAAGTATGTATAAGATAAATGAAATTACCTTGCTTATGAGATCTTTGGCTCTGGACTCAAACAAATGCTCCAGCTTCTGCGTGTCAATACTAACAGGATTAAGCTCATCCCAGATCATCCCACCAACTTTCTGCACCTTCTGCATATTATTAGGATCATCCCTAACTTCCTTCCAAAACAGTTTTACAGTCTTTTTGTTCTTCTTGATAGAGTTTGCTTTCGAAAGCTCTTGACAAGGTCGTTGAGGGCGATTTCCAAAAGTTGGAAATGGGGGTGGATTTCGATTAGAGTTCGGTGGGGGAGGAGGAGCATTATCGCGCAAGGGGGGAGGAGGAGGTGGGATACCATTAGAGGTTGCCGCAGGTGTTAAAATATCACTTTCATCATCAGAAGCCAAATCAGTAAAGTCCATATCACATAAGTTTAGAGGTCGAGCCATCGAGTTAACTAGTTCTTCCCATTTCAATTCATTCTCCGATTTCTTTACTTCTAAACTTTTTGGACTTTCAGCTGTAGGACTTTTTAATACATCTGCTTTTGATTTAGACTTAGCCAAACCTTCCTTCGCTTTTGAGATTAGTCCAGACATGTCTCCAATCCGATTGATTTTCCCTTCATCTGAGGGACTATGTAGTATGTTTTGGCTTGCTAATTTTTGCGTCAAATCTTTAACAGTATTTTCGCGTTTGAGCGCTATCAACATTTTGATATCGTTTTCGTTCGTATTATCATCATTTTCGTCTTGTACTTCTTCATCAGGTTTCCCGTACATCATTTGAAGAACCCAGGGTTTCTTCAAAATGCCTTCTTCACTTGAGTCTAGTTTGTTTACTGCGTTCATGAGCGGAGTTAAGTCTTTTCGACTTGAGTTTCTGCTAATTTGTAACTGCCCATTTTGAATTCGTTGTTGTAAATTGTTTGTGTAGTTTCCTGAAGAATATTATTATTATTTTGAATTATATATACTGTAGGAGTGTTAAGTGAAAACTTTGTTAAGAAATACAAATTTTGGTTGCCATGTTGTGTAATTGTTGTTATATAAAGCACATACCATTCTCTGTGTCTTCAGTATTACCCAAAGTAGCTCTTAAGATAGCTGCAGTTTCTTGCTGTTCTCTGATGAAGCTCCGTTGACGTTCAGCACGTTCACGTCTTCTTCGAAGAGCTGGAGTTACTCCCACATCCGAGGCTAAGCCAAGCATTCAGTTAAGTGGCCACACATCTCACAAAATATTCACAAAAGCCACAACACAAACACATTCTCATTGGAAATTTTATCGGTTCAATACAAATTAGAAGATAAATATGTATGCATTTTCAGAATAGAATTTCAATTTCAGAAGAAAAACCACAGAAAGCTTTAAAAATCTTACCTTTATTATTTTCTTTATAGCTCCCATTCAAATTATGGTCATTATGGCCAGAACTCTGCGAACTGGACGACTCATCTTCATCATCAACCGTACTAGTTTGCGTCGAATAAAACTTCAATTTATTATTAGTATTATTAACATTCAACGGTGTATTTCCAGTCGAATGTCTTCGCGATTTCCTTCTCTCTGCACTATCCACCACAGATTTGCGATTCCTCAACGTTTTCCGTATCGATTCATCCAAATGTCGAAAAGTCATGCCTTTATCTTCGCCATCTTCGTGTTGCAAAACTGCTTCATACATTTGGAACTGTTGCAGAAGATCCAAATCCGTCCCTTGCTTAGACATGTATCGCTGGATAATTCCTTCAATTCCTTGCTCTTCTAATGCGTCAGTTTGATCGTAATAAGTGTCTTGGTCTGGGATGCCGTTGAGACATTTGTTGACTAGGGTCATGGCGTAGATTAACAGTTCTGTGTCTGCTGAGTTGAAGTCTTTTAGTAATCGCATTATGTGGCTCCAACTTTGTAAACCTTGGTCTACTGCACTAACAGCTTTTATGAGTAGCATACAATTGGAGTCTGTATATTCGACGAATACTAGTAATAGTTTTAGCGCTGTTTTGACTACAAGTCGGAATTTTGAAGCAATTAAAGTGTATAGCCATTGGACAGTTTGATTGTGTTCCATTACTCCGTTCATCCCGTCAACGTATAACATGACTTGACCTAAAGCTCGTAGGATGTAATTCTGATAGTTTTGGTCGGCTTCTGAGCCGACCTTTATCAAACATGCTAGCCCATCGTTTTGGACGAATTCGTGGACGAGGTCTTTATCTTCCTGGAAGATTTGCTTCAAGGAAAATAAAGCACGGCGCAGTTCTCTGCCTTCGGATGTTAGAAGTTTTTCTGGAAGTAACCAGAGATTAAAAGCAAATATTTATTATATTTTGGTCCGATATGCAAACTACCACAGCAAAGTTTGGAAAGTATGATTTTATTTTAATGCATGCTAGTTTTGTACGTTACTGCATATTTGCAAATCGCAGTTACTAATTATATTTTAATGGCGTCCTCAATCTTGTTCATTACTTTAATTTATACAGAAAGTGAAATGTTGGTAAATAAAATAAATAAATATCATCACACTTTTCCCCCAATTAAGGTTAACGTATATCTAACTTTTATTTCAGTAAATAACGACTTTATTCCTACTCCTTTAAGCAAATGTATACAAGGAAGTGTTGTACTTAATCATGCATATTTTAGAACCCAAGATTATAACGGAAATACACGTTTTGACCATCCCTAATTCGAATCTAACTATTTCCAGAGTAACGTCTGTATAATTGTGTAACTGTATCGTTCGGAAACCGAGAGTAACTAGTATATTAATTATTTATAACAAATGTAGAATAATTCTCTAACGCTTAAGACAGTAATGTTTATTTTAAATTTTCATGGCTAGTAGACTGTGACTTTTTCTTGTGTAACAGCAGAAAATATTGCTATTATATTTTTATTAGCTTTTTATTTGTATTATTTTTATAGTACAATTTACTTGTTCCCATAACAACGCATACATTTTTTTCTTTTTCTTTTCACTGTTTTCAAGTTAGCTTTTTTGTAGCTAAGTACTCTTGTAGGTATATCTAATAATCTCACGATGTAGTTATTGTTGTGAGATGTTATTTTATTCGTTTTGTGGCTCGGCCAAGCCGTAGGCTAACTTGGTAAATGCTGGACTTTTTGCAGTGATTATAACTTTACAGATACTCCATTGTTTCACGTATGTTTACATTACAAGTCATTTTTATCCAAGTAAATATTATAATTAGTTAAAATCTATTTAAATCCGTTTTGAAATATTTTAAATATATCAAAAGATATATATTACGTAGTTTTCATTAGAAATATATTCTAAACAAACTATTAGTATGATAGAAATTTTAAATACGCTGAAAAAGAATAATGGAATTGTAAAATGAGAACGCATTTGTTATTAGCATCCAATAAATGATTCTGTCAAGGCAATATTTATTTGTTTGTTGATCTGTGACGAATCACGTTTCAAATTATACGTTCACTAGTTTCATATTGTGATTTTATAATATCGTCCGTCAGTTCTAATAGTGCCCTATAGCGCTAAAATCACTTAGATTATCATGATTTATTTAGAATGTATTTTCCCAGCTAAAACGGAAATAAATCTAAGACAAGTGCATCTTCACATAATTAAAAACAACGCTTCGTTCCGGATTAAAAGATAATCTTTGTTTAATCTATCTATGCTGTACACGCTTAGTTGACTGCAAACAATAAAAGGGTTCTTTGTACATACATACATAGGTTCGACCTGCATTTATGGCAAAACAAGTTAAGTGTATTTTTTAAATGCGATTTTTCTATACGGGTTGATTTTTTTTTTTGTTGAAGTTATTGCGTTTACCTAACTAAAGATTAAAGCAACACTTTAAAAAATTATTGTGTATAATTTACACAACCTATAATTGGCAACAAAGTAACGAATGACTGTCTATATAATTTTACTCTCCAAATGTAAAATTACATTTGAATCCGTTCATAGAAATTATATCATTTTTCGTAAATGCATTCAAGAATGTATTATTAATTTAAATTGTAAAATTTACGGTTTATTTTGTATTTCTACAGACGTATATACGATTACAGTTGTTAAATTCAGTCGGTTATTTGGCACAAAGATTTTAATAGGTAAAAACTAAACTCGAGACAGTTTCACACTGAAAAATTTATTATTAAGAAAGTAATGTTGTTGATAAATAAAAAAAATAATTACTGTGGCTTTAGGGATTGTCAGACCTTTTCTACTAAATGGAAAAGGTTGGATCATGAACTTACCAATAATCGTATGGACTCGGACGGAGAGTTGCGTCCGAAGGACAATCGAATTCTTTTTGCTGAAATAAAGAAAAAATAAATTACAGTCACCATTCACCAACCGAAGTCGCTGTGTCCTTGACAAGATCGTTGTCATCTCATTGTTTTATTATGATACGAAATTTTATCACGTTTCAAACGAAAATGAGTGCCGCGTGAACGGATACACAATTATTGTTATTTCGTAAATGAGGCGACATTGCATTTTTCTTTTATTCTGTTGCAATTCCCAGTTCATTTTTCCTGTGATGCGTAAAGTGCAATCAACCAAGTGAACATTTTTCTCAACCCAAGTGGAAAGAATTTTGTCATTTGCAAGAAATTATATAGATTATAACCTGATTTTATGTAATGACATTTCTTTACATTCTTTGAAATTATTCATAGGAATTGACACGGATTTTTAGTAAAAATATTGTTTAAAAACTCAAAGTATTCATAGAAACATTTATAAAACAAGCATTAGTACAGTAATGTCTTCAGCTCCCCGTATAAACAATTTTAATTAAGATGAAACATTCTGCTTTTTGAAGAATAGCCCAAACATATATAAAAACTTGATTGGCGGGCATAAAACAATTATATATATAAACACAAAGATGTATGTAAGTGTTTGTGTGTAGAACGTTTGTCATAGGAATTAACTATTATACTACCGGATAGTAGAAATAACATAATAATGAAATTAACATAAACAATCATTACGCTTTTTCTTAAATAATATTTACAAATTAAAACTACATGATATTACAATAATATTATGAAATTAATATAAATACCATGTAGTTTTAATACATTTGTAAACATTATTTAATTTTTTCTGTACTAAATACATAATTATTAAAAGTAATTTTACGTTATATGTCGTATTTTTAGTTATTTAGTTCTGTGATTATGATATGCTTGACTAATATTTAACATAATATATGTATAATTAATCATTACCTTTTCCTGAATTATAATTTCAATAAACATACTATATTATTCAATTAAGTAGCGCACTGAGACAAGGGCAGATCTAACTACCGATTGTACAATATTTCTTATGTTTTATCATCTACTATCACTTTTTAGCTCGTGATATAATAATACGTCCTGTATTAGATTGCAAATAATTTTAATAAAATATAATTCCTGGGCGAATACAATTCCAATTCACTATCTGTATATATCGAAAATTGGGTTTAAATCTGCCCAGTATCTTCAGTGGTGATAGATCATAACTGGTCTTACGAGCAAATGACATGAATTCATCAAAGTATATGAGGTATATACAATTACAGATCCAGAAAAACGTAAATTGTATTTATAAACTTTTTCTTTTTCTTTTTTGAGGATGTTACTAAAGACTCTTTTTGTACATTCTGGGCGACAAGCTAATAAGAAGTCCTTCATTTCGATCATCACTAATAATGATTGGTTATCACATTCCCGGAGTGTGTTGACCCGCTAGTTTTTTTGCGCTATGCGAAACCAAAAATATTCGACGTATTTATAAAGAGCGGAAAAGTGTAACGCCCTGTTTATTAAACCAACAATTACTAACAAATATTTTGATTAATTTCGCAGACCTCATGGGCCACGGTCAAACAGATGGCTAATCTTTTAGGCATCACATTTCAAACGAACAACAATTCATTAAATGAAGAATGAAATATTAATAAGGTCGTTACTATAATGCTAATAGAAAATGAGCAGAAGAGAAATTTATACTTTTATATTATTTATAAATGCATAAATTAATCGCACAATAAGACTACTTTGATGCTAATGTCCTCTTGGGTGTCCTGTTTATTAAAAAAATAAGGAAAAATATTGTTAAATACGTCATGGTTATTAGCTACGGCATTACAATACTAAACACTGTTATTTCAAGACGGGAAACTTGGTTTTTTCAATATTTATTTAAATTACTCTCCTGTGTTTATTTATCACGGTTTTGCTTATCAAACAAGCTTAGGTGTGGTTTCTAATTATTATGGTCTTTTGCCCAACAATTTGAAAATATGTTATAAATATAAAAAGTCTTACAAGTTTTTGTAGATTATTTTCATAAAAAGCATTTTTAGTGCATATTTAATAATTTTTTATGACCTTCAGGTTAACAATATGAGAAAATCTTGAAGAGCGGATTCAAATAGGGTACCAAATAATATGTGTACCAAATTTGGTGTGAATCTCTCCAGTACCTTCAGAGTAGTAGAGGGCACAAATTTGGTCTTACGAGCGAGCAACAACTAACATACAAGTATATAAGTTATATATATTTTTGGATTCAGGGCGACGAGACACACACATTTTGTTAAGGAATTTTTTTGATTTGAGAATACTACAGATACACGAGCGGTACTTTGTATGGTGAGCTAAAAAGTACAAGTAAATTACTTAAAACACACAGGAGACTGAGTAATGCGATGTGTTCAATCAGTGTTTTTCGGCTGTTTCCGGCGTTATTATTCGCTAATTCAGCATGCTATGTAGTATACAATCATTATTTTTTGTGAACGCATATTAAATTTTCAGCATATTGGGAATGAATGTGTTAAATAAGTATACTGAAGTTATAAATGGACAAAAATAATTATATATAATTCTAAAAATCTGCTAGAAAGTGTGAATCTGTGTCGCACAACTTCTATGAAAGAAAACAATCCTTTTGTGTTCTCATTCTTTATAAAATAATAAGGACATGTTAACTAGGAAGAATGGCGATTGTACAATGTAGATATATTAGGTATACTACATTTATATTTTGTTATACAAAGTCACTTTGTTTATGTGAGAAGTAGTTGTTTAGATGTGTTACTAAGACATAACTCTTACAAAACGGACTATGTTAATCAATTGCTATCTATGTACATATAGCCTAACAGGACATTTACCGCTCTTGTAACTTTTTCCATAAATGAACAGTTTAGTCATACATGTATTACCCATACACATGTATTACTCGTTTTATCCAATTTCTTAACTCATAATTGTATAATCTTAATTTGTTTATAACATTCGCCATTTCAAGATCAGGAAACACCTTTTTTAAACCCATTTCCTGATAACAGTTAGTTTCATTATGACCATATTATAAATATTGCTAATGAGGAGTGGCCTGTACTCGAATTTTTCATTATAAATATATATCCGCAACAAACTGGACAAACCTTGACTGGACATTACTTATTTAATGGTATTTTAAATGTAAGCTACTGTAAACGTATCACAATGTAATGCGTGTCTAAGACTTCTCTATGGCTAATGCTTCAAATTAATTCTCTCGATGTTTATCTCAGTAGATTGAAAACAAAATGTGGGGCAATTTTCGAATTTAAATTAAAAATCATATTAACATGAAATAGGCATCAATCACTTTTAATTTACAAAATTCCCGATCTAAATTCTCTTTTCCGTCTCAACTATATATATAAAATTAATTAATTTACAAATCCAACGCTGATTTTAGGTTAGATTTAAATATTTGAAACCTCTTCCAATTTTAAGCTAAGCTTTAAGAACCCACCCGAAATTTCAAACGGTTTCATGTCTTTAGATAAACCATGTTAAACTATACTTTATCAGCTTGAGCCTCAAGCTGTCTTTGCTTTAAGGGGCTGATTTAACCCTTAAGGGACGATATTTAGGTGCAGTCGAAAAATAAAACCCAATATACGTTATATAACGTATTTTATATGATCCAAAATAAAGTCCGTTATGAGAAATATACTGGATTCTCTCCTCATTTTGTCCAAATTATAGTCTTAAAACACGGCGACGTATGAAATGAAATATATATTTGAATATTAATACACGAAACAATGCGATTTGTAATAACTAACAATTCAAAAGAAATATTTCAATAACAAACACGGCCCCGTGCCACAATTTCCAAAGAATATTAGTTAATATGGATAATAATTCCGTAAAATGGATTATTTCACCTGCAGAAATAGCAAATGGGTCCATGATTACAATTCTCTGTGATCGCAGCAATGAATTCTGATTCCCTGTGAGCGATGCTCTTGCAAGGAGGCGATGATACATCGAAGACATCGTCTCCATCGGTGTATTGGTACCAATAGAGAGATGAACGACACTCTAGTGCACCCAGCCAATGCGATAGCATCTCTGTGGTGTCCGTATTTGTGGTGTAATGTTGACAATCGCTCATATTCACATTTTCTATTATTAATGCGTCCATTTTTAACACTGTTTATTGTCTTAGTCAATGCATCGTTTATAAACACTAGATTTAATTTCGTTATTGCTTAAATATAATTTAAAATTTAAATTCTTGTTTGTAACGAAATGTTGGAAAGTTATTTTTATGCAAATTCTATTGTATATGGTTTACCTAATAATATTTGTCAATTAATAATTTTATACCACGAAATATACATTAATAGAAACCTAATCTACCCAAGGTTACGCATACGTTATTTTATATATATATATATATATATATATATATATATATATATATATATATATATATATATATATAAATGCAATTATTGTTAATAATTGTATTAATAGTAATAATTTACGTAATTGCAACCCTTAATTACACACTTCTTTAATATAAATAAATCTTATTACTGGATAAAATACATAGATGCACTATGAATTTACTGTTAATAAATCGTACTTGCAGTATAATATGCTATATTAAATTTTTCTGTATTTAGCCGCAAATTTATTACTTTTAAATTAATTTACCTTATTGTAAAAATAGAAACCTCAAATAAATGCACTATGTATTTACTGTTAATAAATCGTACTGGCAGTAAAATATGCTATATTAAATTTTGCTTATAGTAAAAATAGAAACTACTACTAGTTTATAAATAATGAATTAATTGAGTAATAATAAAGAAAAAATTCTTAAAATTAGATATATATACAAAAAAATGCTCAATTAAAAATTTATTAATTAAAAAGGCATTTTTCTTCTTTTAACGTGGGTTACAAAATGCCTATATTTTGTAAAATTCCTATAGCAATTGTAAAATCACGTTGTATCAATAATTCCTTATAATAATAATAAATAACCAATTTCTTATAGTATTTGGAAACACTGGTGTTTTTTATGGAATATTATTATTGCTATCAAAAATATTATAGGTTAAGTTGGAGTGGTGCAAATGTTATCCTAAATTGGTAATGTTACCCTAAAAATATTAAGCAAGATGCCTTTATTGTATGTAGTAAAATCCCTTTTTTTTTAATTGTGTAGCATATCTTTGAGGAATGATTCGTATTGAAATTTAAAAAATAATCCCTTATTAAATTAAGTTAAACATGCTTAAATAATTTCGTTAATATCGCACACTAAATATTTAATAAAATACACACGCACACACATATAAACTATGTAGTATTTCGCACTTAGTCCAGATATTCGACAGTAAACACCCTCTTATATTATGATTAATCAACCGCAATCATTTGACAAGGCATTGATGTCTTAACAGGATGACACCAGTCGCGACAGTGACCGCTCTTCTAACCATCAGCAGTCAGTGGAGAAGCGAAGCAGCCATCAGTCGAGGAGAAGGCCCGCGGGGTCATGTGTGACCCACATACGCGGACCCAGATCTTTCCGTAAAACCAGACAGTCAATGTATATACATACACAACCATACGCTCTTCGGCAACGTATTCTCGTTCACCGTTCCGTGTTGACTTCGTAAACACTGGATGTTCACACATTCATACACGTGGACAGGTGCATACATTCGATTTTAATCCTAATTCTGGATTCAGATTCGATGTACAACGCACCTATGCGTCCAGCTCGCCTTATAAATAATATATGCGATGCGAGCAGCGGTCTATACGTCTATATTTTAAAATATTTAATTTTTTTTTTTTGCATTGAGTTAACAATATGAAAAAATTTTGTAGACATAAAATATCTTAGAATTTCTAGTAGAATTTTTAGGTGTTTTAATTATTTTTATAAGAGCAGTATTAAGGGGGGCGATTGGATTTAAACTGCGAGTGGATTAAAATGGGATGCCAAATTTGTACCAAATTTGGTATGAATCGCTCCGGTACCTTCAGAGGTGTAGAGGGCACAAATTTGGTTTTACGAACGAGCGACGACTAAAATCCAAGTATATAAGTTATATATTTTTTTTGGATTCAGGGCGATAAGAAAAACACTTTTTGTTAAGGATTTCTTTTACAGACACACGACCGATTGCTTAAGCTTCTTCGGTACTTCGTACGGCGAATACACGAAACCACTTTCAAACAAAAGTATAATAAATTATAGTAAAATATTGAAAATGACCTCAAATATAATATTTTCTCTCAAAAACTAACTTTCAAATTAAAAAACAATAAAAAAAAACACATATTTTATTGTATTTTCTGTTTCTTTGATGATAAAAAAATGAAGAGTGGTCCGACACACTTTTGTTATTTTGTAGTTGTAAATTTAAAGAATAGTTTACGGTTGATCCAGTCTATATAGAATCTATGGAGTCCACCTGTCCACAAACACAACACCGTTACCGAGATGAACGAACAGTTATCATTACCTTGTGATGGATTTTTTTTTTACTCTTTTATTTTTAAATTTACCAAAAGTTAACGTATTAGATGATACAATTTCTTTTTTCATTGTATTTAAATGTATTGCGTTTTTTTCTTGTATGTAGTGTGATTTTTATATGTCTATTGTTATTTTATTTTATTTTTATAAGAAAGAAAGTAAAATTTGTTTTTAATTTCGTGAGAAGATATGAATATATAATTTTTTTGTTCAGTTACAACAAAGAAATAATATATATTATATGTACATATAATTTCCCACTGTTTCTTCGTACGCTACTACAAAAGAGCTATAGTGCTCGATCGCGTGTCTGTAACATTCTCGAAATTGAAAAATGTTTGCGCAGAAATTCGATTCACCTCTTCCTGATTCCTTTCATTATTTGTATTTTAAATTCACCCTATGATTACTAGGGAAAAGTAAATATAAAATAACCAAAAGCGATTTTTCAGCAAATAGAACATTTTTCGAAAAAACTTTTTAAACAAAAGTTACTAGAATTTATAATATCTTTAATTCTTAAAAAATACATTTTTACTCTAACTGATACCATTTGCGAGAAAAATACCAAAATAGAAAAAGATACCAATTTAAATACACAAAAAAAATATATATTCGTTAACAAAACTTTGCATTCTGTATTTAAACAGTTACTTTTAAGTAAACTGTTTTCTTTGTGGCAAAAAAATGGCGGGATATTTTTTTAGCGCTTATAATACGTATACATAAGTATATTTCCTGTTTTATCAATTTCGAATCTAATTTCAGAACACCTACCTAGCATATCTATGATTGCAACAAATCTCTATACCTATCAAGAATGATTGCTTAGACAATTTGTGGTTTTCTGCAATAAGAAGGCAAAATTACCTAATAATTACCATCAGATACATCGTATAAGGTAATGAACTTTAGCCATTTCTTCCTCATACAGTTGACCTTCAGGCCTCAACATTCGCAATTATATCTGATTTAGAGTAAACTGTCATAAATCACATTAGACAGTTATTTCTACAGTGCAGTTAATTTTTTTTTATATAATTAAGTAATATTCAAAAATGTAATATAAACCTGAGTTATACTCAAGTCGATTTACACAGATTCTTCCGGAGGTGTAGAACCCTAAAACCCAAGGCTTCTAGCTTAATTAATTGTAAAGAAGAAAGAAGAAACTACACTGAATAATTTAGGACGTAACTGTTTATCGAATATTTAGAAGTAACAATGATACATCCTAATAATGTAGGCTGTAGGTGGAAGTTTCTATATATGTAGTTTGAAATTAGGTGTATATGGATTGATTTAAGTTGATGAGATATTCCATGGACAGTTTGATTGACGCAGCGTACACCCGAAACCGTAATTCGAAATCGGTAATGATATGGTGTAATCGTACGGTACGTCAATCACACGCAACGATTGTTTAGTTGTGAAGTGATGTGAATAGTTTATGCCATACAGCCCAAGAGCCATTCGTTTTTGGACTTGTTCTAATCTCTACGCATGCCTGAACATCGAAGAAGTTTTATATTACACTAATTTAGATAAATATTAAGTTCTTTCTAAATACCAATAAATAGTATTGCCCTAAGACAAGATATTCTCATGAAAAATACTTTTGCTGCGAAAGTCGAATCCCCATCCTGTATTTTAATACATTATGAGGAAGTCCAACTAGTCCATAATATCCGTGTTAACAGTTAAGCCCAACTAGTACAATGAGCAGTTAAAATAATTAAATACATATATTATAATGTATTTTTAACTCGCCGTACGAAGTACAAAATGTACTCGCCGTTTAAATCTAATCGCCCTTATACTTCCAGAGTTATAGGGCCCCAAAATTTAAAACCCCCCTTAATCCTATTATTAGGAAAAAAAAATTATAAATACCCTAAAATTCTAAGGTATTTTTTGTCTACAAAATTACATAAGTTTAATAAATATGATTTATCACCAGTGTATTATTTAATTTTTGAATTATCGTCATAATATCAACAGTTTGTTGCATAGCGATTTGTCGTTTCTAAATAATTAAATTTATTTAACCCAACGTTTCGGCATCCTATATGCCATCATCAGGAGTTTAAACTCCTGAAGGTGGTATAAGGCATGCTAAAACGGGTTGAATAAAATTAATTATTAAAAAACGACTGCTTTTCCTAATAAACTCAATTTTTTCCCCTTCATCAAAAAAATCTAGTCCAAATTGAGTAATTAGAAATATTTCCATGAAATTGCGCAAATAATGATTTATTTACTATAAAAACAAGTTTTTTTCAGTGTGGGTAATAAAAATGCCTATATTTTGCACGGTAAAATTACTATAGTAATTATTTATAATGTTACTAATTTTATACCTAATATTAAAAATTAGCTAATTTCCTCTAGAATATCTGTGATTTTTTTTTTGTGTATATAAACAAAGGTTGGCTTGTATTTGTTTCCCACATTTAATATGCGAGTATATCGGAATTCGATCAACTTCCTATACACGACAACTGTAAGATATAGTCCAGAAAACAGTAATAATTCTTGTTGCAAATAAACAAAGGTGCCAGCACAGACGTTTGTGCAAATATGCTGTGGCCAACGGCTTGATAGATATTGGTCGAGGAAGCGCTCGATAATCATAGATCTGTAACTGCAGTAAGTAACTAGGAGCAACGCCACAGGCACGCAGTAATAAATCACACTTGTGTTTTGCATTACTTTACTGCAGCAAATTATTTTCGCATCCATTCTTTGGCCTAGAATAAATTCAAAATGATATATAGTCGTTGGATTTGTAGCAATTGCTACAATTTTAGAATTGCTTGTTACATTTGCCCTAAGAGAAGGTTTCGACGGCGTGACTAACCAAAACATGTGGGAATAATAGATTAACCTCTGCAGTATTATTTTATTTTACATAATTGACGTTAAATCATAAAATAAAGGTTAAATCTACACGGCTGTAGTGTTAAAAATTTAACAACTATTATGGATACATATTTTTGAAGAGATAAGTAACTAAGGTTTCATTGGAAAATAATAATTATTCTCTTTATCTACCAATGTTCTTCGAAACTGCGGTATCTGTTATCTAAACGAGTAATTTCTATTTAAGTAATATGTTCTTGGTCTAATTTTAAAGTATTCTTGATACTTGGAGATGTTTCAACGAAGAGAAATATTAGATATCATTGTAAGTGGAATGTAGTGTCGCCAGCCACTTAATGGCGCTTTCTTCTTTTGCTGTCATTGTACATAATAGAATAATTATTTTAATTTTCAAATATATTATAGTTTCAATTTCACTCTACCAACAAGTTATCCATTGTATCAGCTCGAGCAGTCGTCAGTTTAATAGTCAATGAAAGTTACATTACTTTATTTAATTAGTTGGCCTTGTATTTACTTTTTCATTTACGAGTGTTTATTATAATTATTGACTTCTACAGGAAATCAAATGCTTCATTTTATTTTCTAATGTTTAAATAAATGTTACTACCAGTTTACATACTTTTACTCTCATGAATTACATATTAAGTCGACCATTTAAAAATACATATAATGATCGCAAAAGATTCAAGTTTGATTAATCGTTTTCAACCAGTGTGAATGATGCAATTGAAGTACGCTAGTTAATAGTAATCCTTTACGAATATTTTAAAATCAAATTATAATTTAAAATTCAATATTATTTTATGGCCTTTAAGTTAATAATATGAAAAGATCTTGTAGATATAAAATATCTTAGAATTATTAGTAGAATTTTTAAGTGTTTATATTAATTTTATAAGGGAGAATGCTACAGACACACGACTGAATGCTTTAGTTTCTTCGGTACTTCGTACGGTGAGTTAAGAAGCATAGAACATTTAATATACATCGAGTATCACACATTAACATTCCTATTAGAAGATGCACGTCTCGTAAGTACTGGCGACATTGTAGTGGCGCTTATATGCGCTCACGTTCACATTATAGAAGTATATACTTATTGGTTATTGCCAGTAACACCACAGTTGTATAATTCCCACGGCTCCGTGCAGGAATATCCTGACTTACGCCGAAGTAATAACTGTCATTACACGTATAACACGCGAAACTATGCGAATCCAGCGTTAAGTGAATTAATTATGACAAAGTTATCATCTGCAATTTTTCATTTTACTGTATATTAAACTTGAATAAGTTTCACTTATTTCAAAACAGTAGAATCGAATCAACGGATTTTTTTCTATAAGTTACCATATGGTTCCATTATTTATGTCAACAAAATCATTAAATATACATCAACAAATTGTTATTTGTAGATTTTATGGCTTTTAAAAAATGTTAAAGAAAAAGTACCAGCATTATTTTTGCTCAGATTTCATATCCTGCAATTATAATAAATATTTTTCTTGGTACACTGTCAATTTTAAACAGGACGTTAAATATTATTTGTTTTAATTAACTGCGTAAAAAGTTTAACTTTTATTTGAACATGACGGGATATTATTTTGTCGATTGCACAGGGAAAATATTAAGGACGACAATTATCTCGTAAATATCTGTTGTGGCTAGCACTAGACAATCTTATAAATACTAATAAAATACGGTTTCTTACAAGTGGTAATCTATTTGAGAAAACTAAAAAAAATGTTATAATGTTTACTCAAATAATAACCATTGAAACAAATCGATTTATTTTTTATTTTAACAGATTTCTACATCGTCATTTTAATTATTCAATAAATAATTTATTACTATTTAATTCAATCAGTATACCAACTATAATTATAATTTTATTATTATTAAAATATATGGAAAGTATTGAGAAATCAGGCGCCATTTTTTTGTCTACATAAAATAGGACAAGAATCAAATTGTACTTTGCTTTTATTCTATGTCCATATGCACTTTCCGTTTACGTAGCATTTATGTCGGTAGTACGAGTAAGAATATGCAGATATATATAAATAAATGTCGTATTTGTGACGATAAATTTGCATGTGTAAAAGTTATGTTTATATGCCACTAGGTCAATCATTTAAAATTCACATCAGTTCATATTCACGTTTTTATACAGATTTCGCTTTTACGCACAATTTTTTTTATGCATATGAAACTCAACTGACGCATTTTAAAACATTTTTTATTGTGTATAGTCATTACAAATTGGAAACTAATACCATAGCGCAAATAAATCCTTACGTCCGAATCCCCCCGAATAAAACCGAATATGTTCACTCTAGATATGTCCCTAGCGCATGCGTGTCATTTTGTGTATCATTTCTTCCATCCAAGTTCATTTAATAATTAATTAAAAATACGAAACCTTCATAAATACAGTATAAATAATTCTTGTATTCTCCAATGCAAATTGTACAACAGTCTATAATTTAAGATTACCCGTAACTATAAACGGATTCTTAACCGTAAAAAGGGGAGATACACAATAATCATTTACCATTTATCTTACAGAGATTTAATTACCCGAAAATGATGGATTGTGGCGTCACCTGACAGTTCAGGTATTGAAATAAAAAGAATTGAAGAAAATAATATGGTAGTATTCCTCGTCAGTGTCACCACGATGTTAAACACGTTTTTGTTCATCACACAGTGCAAAATAACTATAGTATTCGGTTGTTGATATTGCTTAATATGCAGGTAACGTGATAGGAATAAAAATCAGTTTAATAAAAGAACATAATTTCTCTTTGTTGTTGTCTGCTGCTATAAAGCATATGGCGTTGAATATCTGATGCACTGTTTGATAGTGTGTGTAGGTATAGGATATGTAGAGCACTTGGCAGCCGTTTCCAGTATTTTAAACCGACCGAACGACCGACCGACGGCTATTCGTGACACAGGAAGTCTATCGAAAGTTGGTAACGCTCATCCTAACCATCAACTACTTAAAAGACTCCCATCATACATTATTTATAATCTTTATTTTTATTTTACTTTTTTTTTAGTTTGTTGATGTTGTTTTAGATTTTCTTTTTGATGGCTTGATCGACAGAAAGTTGTAGACTTATATTTTCTTAGTTTTCTTTGCTATGTACTAGTTCACTCATTACTTAAATAAATACAAGCAAATAATGTTCAAATTGATATAATTCTTACTTATTTTGAACGAATAACAACTATGAAATATCGAATTTAAAGTACAAATAATGATTAAGATTAATAATGTACTCTCAAAAAGTTATTCAAATACAAAATAGAAACAATAAGTTAATTTATAATCCAGATTTTTGAAGAGATAAAATTATATTGTTATTCATTGATTGACAAACATTACAGAATTGATATGATATGTTTTAGTAAACTGAGAGAAGAATTTACCTTGAAAATCGATCGGATATGATAAATTATATATGAATATTATCGATTATACGTTTTGGGTGTTTTAGTCACACAGTAATTGTATTTCTTGATGAAATAATAATAGGGGAAATGTATAATTGAATGTTACCATGTTCCCAAAGTGTCATTTTGAATTTCAATGCAGTGTGTCATAGAATTATTCAGTGCTATTGTTTAGACTTCAAGGTAAATCTATTATCCTGATAAATATTGAGTCAACAAAAATATTACCTACAGATATTAAATTTCATTCATGATTCAAATGCAAATTTTATTTACTTATGTTTATTCAAGCATTATTCCCTACTTAAATACAGATTTTATGGAATATTCTTAAGTAACTATATCAGCTTTTTCGATTATGGAACCATGGTGGTCGCAGTATGCAAATAATTATATATTTTGAACATACTTTAATATTTAAATTTTATTTTCGGTGTAAATAGACTTTTAAAAATTGTTATATGATTCTAAATATAAAAATCAACACTGAACTTTGATACTTCGTGTTATATTTACAGTTTATTATAAAAAAAAAGTGAATGAATCAATGCAAATTCTAAAAAAAATAATTTTTGGTAATATTGTTGACATTCTCGTTGATACTGCGATTAGCACGAAACCATTTAATAAATACAGTAACCACGGAAACTAAAATTTATCTATATTATCGTCGTAAATCTAGAAATCCTGTAAAATCAATAAATAATCTATTTACGAAATTACCTTGGTTGATTAACATGATCCATAATATATCCCATATCGACACTAAAACTATAAATAACTCAAAAACTAAAAATTGTTGTACAAAACAAAAATAAAAACAAAAAATTGTCCAAAAATAAAAAGAATTCAACTGTCCTCTTAGAACACTCAATAAAAACTGAGTAGAATTCCTTTATTTTTGTAATAAGTGCGCACGCTCAGTTGTCACACGGCCCCAGAGTTGTTAGCATACATTTAAAAATAAATTATAAATATTTTCAAGTTCATAACACTTTAAGATGCATCTTTGCTGATACAGTGTATACGTTGGAGTGAATCATGGCAAATATAAAAAGTAGCAAGCTTCGCTTCCTTGGAAACACACAACGTTGGACCCTACCCAGACCTTTTTTTCGGGTTTCAGATTATGAAATAATATTTTGCTACACATATTGTTAGATATCTAATCGCCTTTCAACTTCTTTACGGGTCCAAAACTCTTTAGATACATTTTTAAATAACCTAAATGTTTACAGAAAATTCTAATTCCAAACGTTTCTTAATATTGTTAACCGAAACACCATCAAAAGAATTATTAAAAATAATAATTATGAACTGGTGTATTTTCCTGACTGGATTTGTGATGAAGGAAAAAAAATGAGGAATTATTTCTCAAATTATGTTAAACCAAATTTATGATTGATTATGTTTGTATTACGTAAACAAACACTTATTTAAAAATTAAAAACAATAAGGATATTGCAATGATTCATATAGCCAAAGAAATATGGAAATATATAGAGAGTAGGTAACACCAAAGTGATCTTATGACTAGCAATGGAAGACGCCAGATCCATAGACCATAATTAATATATACGGTCGCATTCAATTATAATAATGGCTGTCCTACGGTTGCCCTTGACAAGAGACAGCAAAATTATTTATCTAAACTCATCTGGCGTCAGAGATATCGCCTAATTTGCATCTCATCATATTTTTTTTTCTTTGCATATTTATATACATATATATATGTAGGCATTATTAATGATATCACATCATTTATAAATTTAATAATATTTTTAAATTAGAATTTCTTTTTAAGATTAATATAGCTTTCCTAATTATAATCTAGCAACGAATTATTAATTTAAATATTGTATTAGTAACAAGTTCACGGCCATGGCGGCATATATGACCACCATCTTACGCTGATAGTGATCAGATAATTCAGGCATTATCTGTTTTTACCTGGACAATTTTGCAGGAATGATGAAATTCGCAATTTTTAGATTATAGAATTTTTAAATATGTTACCTTAAATTTTAAATTATTAAACAATGTTTAAGGCGGTACCAGCTCCTTTTTGTACTCAAAAATAGTACAATTTCGAGAAATATATATATGAAAATTACTTTTAAATTCAGATGTTTCAGTCTAACACAGTTTTCTTTTTTCTAAAGGCCTTTTACAGTATTTACAACGACTATGCAACGTTTGTGTATGTAAAATTATTTATGCATTTCAGATAATACTTGAACAATTCTAAAATTATTCGAATATGGTTTGTATATAATTTGAATACATTGTTACTAAACATGTTTGTTGTATATTTGTAAATTCTTTTGTATATTTAATCTCATATTTAATATATAGGTTAAGGTAATACTGTAGTAACTATTACCTCAACGCATTGTTTTAAATTTTCATATTACTAAATATAATATTGGTGAAATTAAAAACTCTAAAAGTTTAGATATTCCAACAAGTGATTTATGCAGGGCCGGCTTTAGCATTAACATAGAGCTAAATATAATTTAATATTACTACCGAATTTCTTGGAAATCAACTTGTAAAGCTAATATATTGTAATAAACATGAACCGATTTAGTCAAGAAAGTGTGAAAATATGTTTCACATAACTTTCTTCGATTTGTTACGATTACATTATGCAATTGTCGACTTTATAACACTAATAATCATTGCATTTGGTACAAAACAGTGTAATTAACTTGTAAGAATCTACGCTCGCGAACTCGGCAAAGGTCACCAACCAATATGCCATTTGCCATACCAACCAACGTGCTTGTAACATCCGCATATACGCTTCCGCCATTCGATACATACGAAATGGCAACAAATAATTATATAGTTTCATTTTTTCTCTTTTAAATCTGGGGGTGGTTAACACACAACTTTTTGGCACGGAAATAAATAAATTGTATACTCACTTTAGCTGAAATCCTTCAAATTCTTCCTGTTGCTCGCTGATCGACGCCTCCAAGTCCAAATAGGATCCATAGTCACCGTCTTTGTACAGTTGCAAAGCCGCGTCGTCTAACTGTAACCGAAATTTTTGAAAATTAGAACAATATTATCCTAACACATTTTTTAATCAATGAAGTAAATTTTTTGGAATTTGTAAATCGCAAATTTTGCTATTTTTTATATATCTCAACAACAACACCAATTAGAGTAAAAGTGACCCTTACAGAAGTTGAAGATATGAAAATTTCCAGCAACTTTTATTTGAAACATTTTTGTATAGAAAATGTATTAGTTACTGAAATGCGCCTTTGAAATGGATATTTTGTTATTACGTTTTCCTAGTTACAATACATATTGATTTTATTTCATAGCAATTGTAGTGTGAATTTAAAACAAAATCAAACATTATTATCAGATAAGGAATAGACCAGAAAGTTGAGTGAAGGCCACTCCACATTTATTATTATATATTTACCTGCCGCTTTTCATGATATATTTGAAAATGACATTCGTATTTCTAAATACAATTAATTTATAGGAATAATTAACGTAAATTTCAGAAAGATATGTAGTTCTAGTAATGATCAAAGTAATGTTACTATTATTACTAAATTGACTAATGGAAAAATGATTAAGTTACTTTATTTATAACTCTACCGATTTGTCATATCGAGAAATTGGCACACAATACAATAGGTGAATAATATACATAGTTAAATTGCATATAAGGACACATCAGTGTGCAATATATACACTGTAAAAAATATATATATATATTTATATATGAAAAATAACAGTCGTATTAGTCGCGAGAATTACATGGTAATATTTAAAACAAGCGTAGGTGCAGGAATGGCTTCAGCTTTAGTAAAAATTTAATTAAGAATATATTTTTATAAGTTATAACTGATTCCTTTAATGCAAAAAGCATATTTACAACTACTGATATTTGAGGAAATAACGCAAATATGTGTACACACATTAGTGAACATAAAACAATTCGAAACACAACAAAGAAAGCTATTTTTTTAATGAATGTTTTAAATATCAAAACTATTATTAATTATAATATTTAATATTTTTTTATGGCCTTTGGGTTCACAATATAGAAATATCTTGTAGATATAAAATATCTTAGAATTGTTAGTAGATTTCTTTGGTGTTTAAATTATTTTTATAAGAGCAGTATTAAGGGGAGTTTCCAATTTTGGGGGCATATAACTCGGGAAGTATACGTATATAACTTTTAGAGTTTTAGCTCTAAGAATTTGCAACTGATTTTTAACAGTGTAGTAAATCGCTTAACTGTGTACGTGATATGATTTTATTATGTATCAATAGTAGACTCCGTCTGCGAATACTACACCTTTCTAAATTTACATGCGTGATTGTTTGTAGATCCTAAACAAGTTGCGAAATTAAATATTTATTTAAATTACGACCACACGCATATTTTGCTGTATTTATAGAACAGTATGGTTGCCAATTTTATGAAAATCGACCAAAAATATTAGATTTTAGAAAATTTCACCACACACACAAATAATACGTGTAAAATTTTCCATTCGAATATTGTTAAATTTAACTTTCGTAAACATATAATCAAAGAATATGTATAATTATTTTGTGGTATATCCATATAATTTTATTACATTGAGAGACTGAAAAGATATTTCGACAATACTGTTATAATAATAAATAATTAAATAAATATATAATACAAAACACTATTTTTTTTTTATAAACCACAGACTATTTCAATAAATATTTGATTATTATGAACACCCAGATGCATGTGTTTGTGTGAATGTATGTGTAGAACGCCTTTTCCAAACAAATTCTCAAATAATGATTTATTAACTATAAAGACAAGTTTTTATTTTTCAGTGTATAGATATTTTAATAGTGTAGACAGCAAATGCTTCCTGTTAATGTAGTTTTTATTAAATGTATAGTAAAATCGCGATTATAAAAATCGTTATTAGGCGGTTTCCTTGTCGTACTTTTTCTTAATTGTGCGCTCGCTCTGCCTAATAATAATAATAATGCGATATTCATGGTCACGGATACATATTTAATATGTTCCAAGTGCGTGCATTGAATAGATCCCCTCCCCTCCGCACTCTCTTCGTATAAAAAACACGATATTATGATTTATAATGGGTCGAGTTTAATTCCAGAACTAATCACTTTTTATATGTCCGGTACAGATTAAAACTGCTTCAATCACGGAACGTGCGTTTAGCAGAAAGCTAGAATACGCATAAGTGCAAGCACCAATGCCTTCAACTCTCAATATAATTTATTTGATTGTAAAAAATAATATTTGTATTAAGACATATTTTTTAAAACACTAATTTATTGAATAAAACTACGAATTTTAAAGATGTAAGAATGGATTTTCATATAAATACAAATAGTTATTTACTGCACCAATGCATTCAGCTCATCTATAGTTGTAGGATCATTTTGGCTATATAGAAATCCACGGGATTCATCTAGGGTTTAAAGTAGTTTAATACGGCCCTGAATGAACTCATAGAAATGTGTTGCAGAATTCTTACATAATGGTTGAGTCCACTTGTGTATACGTGGGTTTGGGTTCCGCCTAATTTTAATTTTAGGTTAGTTATTCTTCGGTTTATTATACATAATACCCACTATAGCACGGTGCGCGAAATATGTATGATCAAAGGTGTGTGTTAACAAAACAAATTGATGCTTAATTTAGATTGAATAAATTTCATTGAATTGGAAATAGATTTGTTATATAACAGAATATTAATGAAAGATAATCGAAACGCTAGTTTTATATGTTAACAGCTGGTTACCTAAATCTCTCTCACAAAAATAAAATATAGGTGACCAGCTGTGATGGTTTATTTTATATTCTTTGATCCTTGACTCCTGAAGATGGCATAAGGGTACAATTAACTATTAAAAGAACGACTGCTTCTCCCAAGAAACTATCCGCTTTTTTCCTTCACAAATCCAGTCAAGAAAATATAAAAGAATAAAATTAATTATTTATTGTAGATATATGTTTATTAAATAAATATACCTGTGTAATAAAATACCAAAGATATATAAACTTGTGTGGTATAATTATCTAAATAGAAGCCATAAACTCTATAAAACATCGCCGGAATAATTTTCAATGAATTTGCATACGTATCAAACATTCAAATTGCTTAAATCTAATTAATGATTTTTTTATGATTTCTTTGCCACATTAATTCTGTAGTACGTGGCAGGAGGTCGCTATTTCTCTTCTCACTAACATAATATTTATTACAGAAAATCATTATAAAATTTTCTAACGGTGTCCACCGAAACATTTTAATATTTAATTAATGGTTTTATTATGAATTTCAAGATCTGACAAAGGAAATACTTAATTTTATATGTCCTACTTAAATTATTTGAATAACTTATAGAAAAGTGGTCCAGTGTCACCCTTTATCTTCAGAATATAAATAATGTTACTTTTATTGAAATGACAAAATATCTGCACTAGATTTTCTTACACACGTTTTCAAAGAATATATATATTTAGTACGGAATATTTTAATAATATGGTTTTACGATTGTTTTAAATAAATAATATAAATATTCTACAAGAGTGGGGAAAATTGAAAACCTTTGAAAATTTAATGAACACTCCTGCGAAATTCTGCAATTCTTTTTTGGCGGCCCTTACAAGATGCCACCTCAACCATAAATCTTACAGCGGGTGGCGGCAAAACTTTGTTCTTTAAGATTGTGCCGCCAAACACTGGCGAAGAGTGAGGGGGGGACAAAAATTCTAGACATCCGCACACCTCAACGACATTCCTATATATATAAGCGTTAGGAAATCGCTAATCAATTATGTCAACGACACACGTTTCCCTATTCATCGGCTTTAAAACATGCATCAAATAAGATTTAAACCTCCTTGGTTTACGAACCACCGCTTGTAAACCACTGGATTGATTTATTTCTTTTTAGCTCGCCGTACGAATTTGTACCCTCTACTCCTCTGAAGGTACCGGAGCGATTTGCACCAAATTTGCCCTTATAGCAATAAGTAAAACACTCAATAATTCTACTAATAATTCGAAGATATTTTATTTCTGCAAGATTGTTTCCCAAAGGCCATAAAAAAATTAAATATTATAATTGTAAGACATATTATAGCTATAACATTTTTTCAAATTGTTAACCAAAAGGGCATAGAAATTAAAAGCCGCTTCTCGCATCACATATAATTACTCAGATGACGAGCTGGACGCATCGGTGCGTTGTACGTACCAAATCTTGTTAAGTATTTGCAATTAAACTAGAATAATGTTTGTGCGTGGACCAAATTTAAAATAATATTTAGTTGGTTCCCATAAAGTGACCAATTAATGGAAAATGCAGTGTAATAAATAATTATAATTTTTAGTTCTCATAAAACTATGCAATTTTATTAACAATGTTCACAGCTTGTTAAAATAAATAAATTGGTATTTATTCTTTTTTAAATGAAATTTACGGAGACTTCATTAAAATACTGGAGCAATTAATATTAATTATAAGATTTGCCCTTGAACGATCTACATTTTTATAAAATTATTATCATTATCTGAACAATACGCATATGGCTATTGACTATAAAATATGATTAAATTAAAATGTGCAAAATGAATTTAATCCGCAGATTCTTCGAATCGAGCGCAGTTATGTGACAATAAAAGTTATTAAAAATCGTTATTATACGTTTCTTTCTGTTAATAAATATTACGGTCTCATATACCGCATGTTGTGCATGCACAAGAATAGCAGACACAGTCGAGTCCCTAGTCCAAGGCCACACTTGTAATTATGATGCGATATGGGTGGTGGTCAGGTTTCGTTGTTACTTTACGATCTCGATTCCCTGACTCTGGGTATAATACTAAGAATGTGCTCTAATCTTTCTCATTCCAGCATACCTAAGCTCTATTATATTGCACTAAAAGACATGAGATATACAAAGAGCATTTCTTTAATTTATTTCTTAAAATAATGTGAATAAACATTACGAACTGGTTACACAATAAATCTGTAGTAACCTTCCAGCAAACTACGTAAAAATATGTATCTGCTACATATCTAGTATATATCTGAGCTGCGTTCTCTAAATGTAATGTATCAGAGATGTTATATATACATTGCTAGATTACAATGGACTTGTGTGTCAAACAAAAGAATAAGAAGATATTTTGTGGCATATTTATATTATTACTAACTAGGTGATCCCGTAAGTATAATGTGCCCATATCGTATACACCACTCTTCATCGATTTTAGAATAACAACTAGAGGGACCCGTAGATACTATGTGCCCATATCATAATCAAGACACAGATATAAAAATTCTTCTAATAACAATTTCATAAAAACGTAATTACTGTTTGTTAATAACAGTTGAGATAATCGTATTGTAATTAGTAGTTATAGTAATCTCTCATATTAACACTATGTTTACAGTAAAAATAATGACAATCTTTATGCTTAAGCAACATGTAATTATAAATTTTGCAATTCTAAATAATTTTTAAACCTTGACAAAATGCCTACATAACTTACAGAGGTTTGTAGCAATATTTGCAATCCGGCTCTGCACACTCCGAAAAAGGGAGACTATTTTTAATGAAGAGATTCTCTAAACCTATCGATATCAATGTATGTGTGATAGCGCAAGATTTACTGGGCATAGCTTTTATTTACAACGTATTCAAGTACAATTTCCTTTGAATATTCATAAACTCCTTGGACATGTTCACCATACTAAACTTTTGTTTTATTTTTGGTGCTCTAATATTGATAAATGCGAATGTGCATTAACATTGCGTGTTTTAATTTTAATTTATGTCAATTTTAATTAAATAAACTATAGATTTACCGTGAGAAGGTATAATTAAAAGTGGAGTGGCCGACACTCGACTTTCCATTCACTATCAGTTTGTATAAGAATGCTTTGTTATTTTAAATTCACCCTACGATTACTATGAAACAAAATCAATATGCATTGAATCTAGGGAAACATATAATGGTAGAGGTTTACTTTTACTATTTTTTGCATATCTCGAAAACAACACGAGTTAGAGAAAAAATGAATCTTATAAAAATTGAAGATAATTACATTTCTAGCAACTTTTGTTTGAAAAGTTTTTTGAATAAATGTACCATTTCGTGAAAAATTACCTTTGAAAATGGTAATTTTATATAGAAATTACATTGAAACTTGGGAAATATTCTGGTTTACTTTTACTATTCTTTGCATATCTCGAAAACAACACGTGTTAGAGAAAAAAGTATCTCATAAAAGTCGAAGATATTTAAATTTCTAGCAACTTTTGTTTGAAAAGTTTTTATAAAAAATGTACTATATCGTGAAAAATTACTTTTGAAAATGGTTATTTTATATAAACGTTTCACATATTAATTATGTTTCAAGCCATCGTAGGGTAAATTTAAAACAAATAAAGCATTATTATAAATACAGATAGTGAATCGACAAGAATTTATGATGAAGTGGCCATAACCAAACACTAATTATTTCTCGTTAGAATGTACTCAGAAGAAATTAATTTTGTAAACATGAACAAGTATAGAAATAGAAGAGTCCTCGAACGGGAACAACTGTCAACCAATGACCTCTAGGTGACCTGCCGTGCGACACGCCTCGCCACACTCAACATACAGCGTCACAGCCCTGCCTATCTTCGCACACAGCTAAAGGATGCACAAATCAACTTCAAAGATCACATACCCCAGTGTGTTCGTTGTCTAAATGTTCACTATTTGCAAGATCGCTTATCAGGTATCGGGGTTATAATAACAATGCAAACTTAACTGCTCCGGTCATTAGTGTGATGGTCATTCGAGTTTCGAGACATAGGAGTTCGTGATAGCCAAGAGAAAATTGCACACTTAAAAATATTACATAATAATATATGAGAATTATTTATACCAGTTTACAACTCATTTTCAAATTAATATTAGCGGATAACATCAAGTCATAATTAACCCAAAAATGTATTAATCAAACAAGGTTCGGTACGTACAACGCACCGACGCGTCTAGTCTTTTTAGTACATATTTTTAATTTCAAAAATGTAATGTTTAATATTTTTTTATGGCTTTTGGGTTCACAATATAAAAAAATCGTAAAGATATAAAATATCTTAGAAATTTTAGTAGAAATTTTTGGTGTTTTAATTATTTTTATAAGGGCAGTATTAAGGGGGGCTCCAAATTTTGGGGCCCTATAACTCGGGAAATATACGGGCGATTGAATTTAAACTGCGAGGGGATTCAAATGGGATGTTAAATAATATGTGTAGCAAATTTGGTGTTAATCACTCCGTTACCTTCAGAGGAGTAAAGGGCACAAATTTGGTCTTTCGAGCGAGCGACAACTAACATCCAAGTATATAAGTTATATATATTTTTGGATTCAGGACGACGAGACAAACGCTTTTTGTTAAGGAAATTGTTTGATCTAAGAATGCTACAGATACACGATTGAATGCACGTTAATTAACAAAATCAGTGACCCCCTAAGACTTTGTTCAAGATACTAAAAATTAATCTTCATCGAAGCTAGATTTTGGTTATTTCGGTTACCGTTTGTGGCTATAAAAAGATCGTGGGATTTGATGCAAATCTAATCTAGATCCGTTACTAATGACGATTTCGTAACAAAACTACAAAAGAAAGTCGAAACAAAAGTATTATAATTGGTAATCCAGCCATGCCTGCAGATGGTCATCAGTTCGGTTCGGTACTAAACTGACAAATATAGAGTAGAAACGGAAGATGCCGAACTTAGATGTGCTGAATGAGATATACGCGGCTAGGCATTTCGTTCTGTTCGATGTCAACATAAATTAAAAATGGTGCTCTTTTGTGTCCTGCGGCGATTCTCACGGTTCGCCCTCCATGATCTGACTTGTGTACTTTTAAAACAACAACAGAACACGTATAATTGTGTACCTAACCATACCTTTCCTTTCGTCTAATACACAAAGATAAGAATACAGTTCCGCAAACATCTCCATATAAGTGCAACTCCATCACTTTGCAACAAAAATAACGGTGGAAATCTAGATTTTCTTGCATAATCACTCACTTTATTTCCTTTACATAGATTATAGACTCTCTCATACTTTACGCTCATACAGACCCATTTTGAAGAAGTGATTCTTATTAAAGTTAAAGATTAACTATACGGCGAGCTGAAGGCATTGGTGCCACAGTAGTTATTTTAATCTATTTATTCCAATTGGCAAAATGTGCAAACTAATGGTTGAAATGAATAAGTAATTAATTCTTACGAAATCTATTGACGAATTCAATATGAAATGATCCCACTAATGTACAGTTAAATATTTAGATAGGTACTGGTTTGATTTACGTATCTCGTAAAAATAAAACAAAAAGTTTAAATCGTAAAATATAATTTATCACCTATAGATTTACAAACGGAAATTTTGTAACATGTTAGAGTTGTATCTCTTTATTGTGGTTGATTTTATTCGCCGAAAGAAGAACCTGTATAACGAGTTATTATTGTATTAATTATCGAGCAGATTGAGACTTTATTATAAAGTCGAAATAGTGTTATAATACTTGCTATATATGTTGTATGAATTTTTCATATGGTCACATTTCTTCAACCATTCATTTAAAGACAGTTTAAATTTATATCCTAAACATCAAATAAATAGTAAATATATTTCAAGATTCTTCCTAATTAATGGCAAATGTCCAGACTACGTTTTAATTAGTATCAAATTGACTTTTGTCCAAAAATAATTTTAATAGATGCATTGTTTGTTGTGTATAATATAGCTTAGTTTTTTTGTGCAGCACTAAAATAAATGGGGCCCCTGTCATTGGACTTATCCCAAAATACTAGCGTAAAATGGAACATTTGGCCCCAGGAAATGAACGATGCACGTTCAGGACATCGAACTCGGGACTAAGTGGCCCCCTTTTCCGTATATCAAATTTTGCACATCTAATTATAGCTGTCAAATTAGATTATTACATTTCACACATATAAGTGGCTCATCCTCTATAAAAGATATCGTAAAAAAGTGTTCCAGCTTTTCACAAATTGACAGAAAAGTAAATAAAATAATAAAAGAGCATGGAACTAAATAAGTATAGGCTAACCACATAACACCAGTGTAAGTTGGGTTGCGTTTATTACTAGATAGTTCTAGAATAATCACAGAAATTTCTGCCCGTATGGATGATAATGTTTCAACAACCTTTTAACACATAATCGATTTTATGTAAATTTATAGTACAATATATGATATGTTCTAGTCCATGCCAGTACATTTTACCACGTTGTACGGTAGTACAAAAGAGCTATAGTATTCGTTCACGAAGCTATAAAGATTTTACGGCGAACTGCAGGTATTGGCACCTCTAACTATGCTTTTTTTAATTTAATAACAAGTATTTCTAAACTTATATTGTTATAAATTCGCGTGGGCAGTAAAAAAAGACCAAGATTATCGAACCTACAGTGTTCAGTGTAAATTAAATGTTTGTATTATTCACGTTTCTAAATCACGTGATGTCAAATAAACATGTGTCATGTCAAATCACGTTTTGCGGATGACACGATTATCTGCACAAATATTATTCGAAGCCGCATAATTTCACACATATCCATGTTATACACAACATGTGTTTGAGATACCATTAAAATGACATACATTCATAGCATTTTGCTTACTGTGTTCAAAATTTTGCGGTACATTAAAAAAAACACAATTACGTCTTTCTAAGCATTTTTCAATTACGAGCGTAACAGGTTATGACCCCAAAATGTTTATTTTGCACATTTTCATTAATAATAACATAATATTGACATATTTTCATTGATAATTGCTTTAAATACAAGATAGTCTCGATTTGCGAACACATTCTGTTTCAAGACGTTGCGAATTTTAACGGAAATGCATCTTTAAGGTGAATTCACGGCGAACCAAATAGTAATTAAAATTAGAAAACTGGAAATTATAATCTAGTTTGTATTATGACACGCAATGCTAGTATTCACAGATCGTTGATCAGATTTTCATTGATAATTGCTTTAAATACAGGGTAGTCTCGGTTTACGAACAAGTTCCGTTTCAAGACGTTCCGAATTTTAACGGAAATACATGTTTTGACACTTTTACGGTGTAAGCGAACCAAATAACTAGTAATTATAATTAAAAAATTACAAATAATAATCTAGTTTGTATTATGACACGTAATTTTGTTTGTCATTGTCATACAATAAACTGGAATTAGTTGTAGTCTCTAAGCTGAATTGCAAATTGTATCGCTGTGTATATACTTGCTGATTGCTAGAGACCGCCTATTTGTCCGATATCAGCTATTTATCCACCGTTCCGTATCGCACTCAACGCAGCTATGTACCTATTTACAAAACGTTGACTAACTTGACATTGAGAATCATTTCGAATACATTTCATAAACAGATTTCTCACTTTGTATAGAAAGGCGTCATAAAATTCGGTAAGCCATCAAATAAATCAAAGATTATCACCTTTCTTTGGATTGCCTACTTCCCTGGAACAGTGGGTGGCATGAGCATATCAAACACATGTGCATTATTTATTGTGAAAATGTCTTTGAAACTGGGACGTGTGTTTTATTTATATTTGTAACTAACTCGACACATAATTTTAGTCATCTGTTCCGGATTGCATTTGCAGTTACAATTCTGCATCTCGTACACATATTTTAGTTACCTTTCTATAAATAACTGTACAAAGAGAACTAGATCTAGTCATTTTTATTTCGTGATTTATTTCCACAAATTGAATATTTAGAATTGGTCAAGAATATCACAGGATCTGTAAACCCAGACTTCAAGGTCACACACTAGTTTTAACTTGTTCGTAATATTACTAGAACTTCGAGGATGCATTTTAGGTGTTTCAAGCTGAATTAATTAGTAATTACAAATAATAGGGAAACAATTAGTAAATAAGCTTAGAAATTATTGATAAAATTCTGAGGTTGAATGACACCTTTTCACAAATTTAGAATATTTATAAGAGAGTCTGATTGTGAAAATACGTTTTATGGCCGGAAACAAAATAAAGAACAGTACGTTACAAATACACGCATGTGTGCATATGTGTTTGTGATAGATTTATATTTAACCTGAGGCTATTGTTACTTGTTACTCTTGAACCCATTGTTTAAGAAATGTCCGTTCATTTAGCATTTTAATTGAAATGTCACAGTGCGAAACTTATGACTGATACAGTGGATACTTATCACGTCATTTCCCACCTAAATAAAATACTAGACCACTCAGATAGTCGCACAAAGATTAATATTAGGTAATATAACTTATGGAAAATATAATGTTAAGAAAATAGCATATTTTTGTAGGAGTAAATATGACATTTGACATTTTAAAAATTAAGATTGTTCATGCTGTGTAAGTGGTGTAATATAATGTGTTATGTATTATTGACAACATAGAAACCATTTGATTAGTAAATAATATGCCAAATGACGAAATTTGTATCTATTGGTTTCTTTCTCTCAAATGTCACTAGATTGTTGTAGCTTTGTGTGCAACTTTGTCTATTTGTGTGTGTGTGTTTGTTTGTACCCATTATATTCTTTGAGAATTTCGATTGCAATCATTTTTATTTTCTTGGACAAAGTCTAAAAGTTATTGTAATCATGAAAAATATAGAACTCGATTTTTTTTAAATACACAATTTGTTCTTCTTTGAATTGATCGTGATTAATCTGTCTAATTATATATGGGCAATTTAAAATTGCCTTTATGACCCGAACCCGGAACCTTTGATGACTACAAACGCAACATTAATTATGTTCTCGTTCAATACATGATATATTTGCATGTTGTGTGTGTGTGTGTATATATCTTTATCTAACCATTGTGAACCTGCCCGACAGATTGTTATAGAATAGTAGCAGAAAAGGTGCAGCAAATACGGAGCCCACCTTAACGAAACAACACTGCTTCGTGCTTGTGCTTCCTACAGCAATCACCCACACTTAGGTACACATTTTCACAGAATATATCTGCGCTGCATCTTGTGAGAAACCAGAGTTTCTCTTGTAAATATTTTTAGCTCGCCGTAGTACCGAAGAAACTAAAACAATCGGTCGTGTGTCTGTAGTATTCTCGGATCAAAACATTTCCATATATTGTATTTGTAAAAAAAAATTATTAAATAATGCTGCGACCACAAAATTTATAATCTATTTGGATAAATAGACAAAAACGAATCAAACGCCAAAATAAAATGACAAAGTTGTGAAAAATCTATTAAAATATTAATTTGTGAAGAAGTGATTTCAGTTTCCGACGAGTTATAATGTCCGCAATGTTATTATGTAAATAGGCCATATTTAATTCCTAGAAACGAATGTCAAATCAATATTTGCTGCACGCTTAAGTGAATTATTTGAAAATACGCGTAATATGGGTCAAGTTCGGATCGATTGAAATGAGAAATTGATTTTTATAAAAAGCCACAACATTTATATGCAATGTTTCATCTGTAAGTGTGTAATAAGATGAGTAAAATGTGTCTAACGATATATGTGCAATGGTTGGTTGTGTTCAATTAGCCCAGATGAGCATATAAGCGTAATAGACAGACGAACGTATGTCGATGCTTATCACTTTCATTTATTTCTGTATGCATGAGAGATAACAACATGTAAATTGAAATGTTAGAAATTTTACTAATATTTATTTTTAATATTTTCACTCTTTTAATTTTGTATTTACTTTTGGATTATTTGTAGATAGTTATTTATCGCTAAGCGAAACAATACATTTACTTTTGTTGCCTAATTAAGCTGTAGTTAAACCAATAACAATAGATAACCAAATTTTTAAATTATGTTCTCATATAAATGTCAGATTTAATTAATTAATATATTATGCATATAATTAAATTTACTCAAAATAAAATATCTTTTTACCAGAAAATATTACTGTCTATTAAAACGATTTATTATGGAAATATGACGTCTATGTATGTATGTGTGAACGCTTTACATCTAATACAGTATATAAATAGTGGTTTAAATACAAGATTTATTAATTCCGGGAAAGAATATTGCCTATTTTTAAAATGGTAATTTCAATCGTACTCGTTTACTCGTGTTATTCGTTGTATAACTCCAAAACGACACAAGATAGAGAAAAAATTAATCTAATAAAAGTCAAAGATATTAAAATTTCTAGCAACTCTTGCTGGAAAACAATTTAAAAAAAATGTACCATTTACTGAGAATTCACTTTTGAAAAAACCCAAATTACATTTACGTTTCCCTAGTTTAGACAATTATTGATATTGATTCATGTTAATTGTAGAATGAATTTAAAATACAATAAATAGTGAAAACTAAGCTGTGTGCACTCCAGATTTTTTATACACTACTGTATTTATATCTTTCATAGTAACCATATTTCCTCATTATCTATAAGTAACCTTTTACGATTTACATAAAATGTAATTGTAAGAAAATGATGTATCGATAAAATACTAAAATTTACAACCATTTAAACCGACTATAGGCAATTTTCTTTAGTACCTCTGGTACTAAATAGCAATTAAGTCATTATATTTAAACTTTACTTAAGTATATAACGAGAAAAAACACGTACATTAAATAATTTTGTATACAAGTATTATTTACCTATATATCAAGTGAACTTTGACATCAACTATACTGTGGAATACACTGTCAAAAAGTTATATAAATTTTGTAATAGTGTCAAGTCTTTCTTTTTAGCTCTAATAGTAAATACATTAATTTTTACTGCATTTGC
Organism: Leistus spinibarbis; assembly: GCA_933228885.1. Classification (NCBI taxonomy): domain Eukaryota; kingdom Metazoa; phylum Arthropoda; class Insecta; order Coleoptera; family Carabidae; genus Leistus; species Leistus spinibarbis. The sequence goes on along the minus strand of OW121804.1, from coordinate 4,751,494 downwards.
AACCGTTAATAGTGAATTTATCTACTTTCATTTATACTACGTATAAGACGGTGATTTCAATGCATGGTGGGCAGAGCTTTTTAAATATATAAAAATTAATAGTGGTTTAAATCAAATTTTAATTGCATTTTTTAGTGAAAGTTGAATAATTGGTCAAATATTGAATTCCCAATACTAATTAAAGTTTAAAAATAAATATGATGTCATTATAAAAACAAATATTAGTGATTTGTATCCATTAAACTAAATATAACATTGGATATTTTATATTTATATTATCAGTAATACTTTAATGACTAATGGAATAACAATTTATCGGAAATTGATTTTATTTCCAAATCCTAATTTAGTAATTTCCAAGGTCATTGCTGGAAAATAAATTTGTTACATATTCAGGTTTTACTATTAATTGATGGCACATCCGCCCAATCCAGCTTTAAAAAATTATAACTAGGTTAACCTGTGACCATTATGTGCCCATATCATATACATAATACAGTCCACTCCTCACCGATTCATCAAATCTTTAAATCTAAAAATAAACGTAATATACACAATTACAGCCGTGAATTTCAACACAGTCCACGAGGAACATACGTCGTAACTTAATGCGTGTCTATGGAAGTCAAGAAACTTGGTGATCAGGTGTGTAGCGTGTTAAAAAAACACCAGCTGGTGGACGTGCGAGAAAAAAACGTCGAAAAAATAACAGGTTGGCAAAGTGTAAAAAAAAAAAACGGACATACCCTGTGCGGAGACTTGAGCAATCGATGGATGGCAGCAAGCTGGTTAATCAGGGGCAAAGTGACACTAAAAGTGTGCAGGGGCGGCCGAGGGGGCTCCGGGAAATTTGTGGTGTACGCGAACGGGTCGATGTCGTTCAAGTATTGCACCCGACAAGTCAACATTTTTATGTTTACGAAAACGCACTGATTTTCACTGTTTTTCACTCATATTTTGTAGTCTACATGTTTTGTCCACAAATTATACAAATTTTGCTGGTTTTGATAACACTATTTATTGTTAAATCATGTCAAGATACTATAATCCAATCTTTAATTATTATTATTAATTATTAAGAGTAATAGACTTTCTTCCTATGCAATTAAAAATATTAAATATTGAAAAAAAAACAACATATGTTTAAAACAAATAGTCATAATTTTAAATTGACCTATAATAGTCAACACTTAAATATTTACTACGTATAAGATAGCAGACACAACCTTGACTTTGTGGTAAATTTATTAATTATATTGTTTATATATAAGCTTAAATCCTCTTAATAATTATTAATAATATATAAATATTATTAAGATTTAACCATTTTATTCGCCAGCAAAGCGTTAAACGTTAAAATTATGTCGTCATAATTATATTAACCTAATAACCAGTTGCACCGGTTCCACTAAAGTTTAAGCGTAGCTTAAATAATATTTCCTATTTTTCAATTTTTAACTAAACTTTAATTGATTTGAACTAATTTTAACCTTCGTTATTTTAAAATTTTAATGTATTACCTAAATACAACAATAGTTCAGCTTAAGTTTAAGTGATAGTACAATTGAATTAAGGAAGTCGTTTACCTAATTTTTGTTTCGGTAAATATCGTGATAATAACGCAGATTCTATGAGATTAATTAAGTTTACAGGAAATATTTAGAATACCCGTTTTAATTTTTTAAACATAAGGGGGAAAAAGTCGTTAATTATTAAAATAATAGTTGAGTAAACGGCTTAAATGCAAAATACCGCAAAACAGAATTAAAATTAAAAATATTATGAATTTTTCTATATTTCCACTATTTTAACCCAAGTATAACGTTGTTACTGCCAAAACGTGATAAGGACCAGTATTATAAACAATTAAATGTTTCAGTAAAATGTATTTCGCTACAAAATTAAAGTATGAAATACTATAAGAATTGTTATTTTGTTGCGATATTATTTATTTTAAGGAAGGAATACATTTTAATTGTATATAATAGTTGCCTTAAATAAATTATATTTAATCCTGTAGAAACCGATACTTTTTATATATTTTTGCAATGTTATAAGTACATATTTAGCAAAATATATCTTCTTATTACTTGGCGTTTAGTGAAATTGGTATGATTAAAAACATCCAATTTGTAAACTTCTGTATTTCGTAATATTTGTGTATGTGTTTAAATAAAAATCATTTAAATTTGCAAATTATAACATTAATCAAATATACATGTAACTACATTTGTTACGTAAATTGAACTGTAATTGTAAGTAATAAGAAAGTACAAGTACCGTGCTCAGCATGTAATGTAACTGAGTCACTTTTCCTTGACAACCTTACTTATTTTTCAGAACACGTATACAACATTGGCATTGAAAATGGTAAAATTTCTATGGGAACACTATTGTTTAAAAACAATTGAATAAAAATAATATAATTTGTATTTTAATAGAAAACGTTGCAAATTTAAACAAATAATCAATTAAACAGAATGTATTAAAAGTTTGGAAATATTTATATTTTCGGATACACAAGACGTCCGAAAAATCAAATGACGGACTAAAAGAACTTTAGAAAGACCTATTATGACCGAAATATATAAGTTTTGAAAGCGATCCAGCTAGAATGACCTTCATAGGGTCAATAAGGATGTATCCCTAAGTATTGTATCTTAAATTCAATTAAAACTGTGACGAATTCAGTTAAAAACGAAATATATTGATATAAATATATATATTTGCAAATAGTTATTTATAACTGCAGTCCAAAGTTACCGGTATCAACAATCTGAATCAAGTCTCCAATAACAAAACCACACCAGAACTTTCACATACAACTTTGGATTAAACCACGAATAAATACTGGATATATAGAAAATTTGCAACGTTCTCTTCTAGTAGAGCATAACAGTGATTTCAATTTGAATATAATAGTAATAATAATAACAATATAAGAAATGTAAAAGGAGAGAGAGATTGCTGAAAAAGCAGCAGAACTTGTTCAAGTGAGAGACGCGGGCAAACTGAGTTTGTATGCATGCACGTTGGCCGGCTCCGAGGCCCCCTGGCGGACTAGGTATAAAACTACCGAGAACCGGAGAACCCCACCTGTCCTTTGTCTGCAAGAGGAATGCTGCGATACATTGTGTGTTGATTTTACTCTTAGGTACAAGAAACCCGAAGAAAGATCACTTTTTTCTCGTGTTTTTCAATGAATTTCTAAGGGAATCTACAAACAAAAAAAAACTAGGAGCTCTGGAATCGTTTACCAAACGAACGAACTCTGCATTTTAAACGTCTTAGTTCCAATTTATTCTTAGAATGCCGAAACTAAAACGGAACATCACGAATTAATTATTAGCTTTTAAGTCGAGCTTTGTACGCCATTGAGTGACTATTGGTTATTATAACTTATTGAGTCGTTGGCAGAAAGACCACTAATTTTTCAACCGGTTCATTTACAACTTGCCCGTTTGGCAATTTGTCTACTAATTCTAGATCAAATAACTGATACACTGAACACGTGGCAACGTAAGATTTATTTCAAATTTATTATAATAAATACGTGAATTTTTACTAGAAAATCGCATATTTTTGCCAAACTTAATAATTAAATTACATATGTACATTTTTAAAAAACATCGCCCCAAATTATTTTATTTAAGGAGACAATCTTTGACCAAACAATTATTTTTATAAGGGCTCCAAATATTGCTACAGACACACGATCGAAACCTTTAACTTTTTCGGTACTTCGTACGGCGAGCTAAAAAAACATGTTTTTTTATTATTTTTTTCTCTGGTTAGGGTAAAGGTATCAATTTGGGGTTTAAACCACCTTATAGCTTATTTTTCTTTCTACATTTAACCATTTTTCCGTGCAAAAATATATGAAACATTCCTAGATAACGTGGAAAGTATGTCTAGGTCACCACTAAACGGGCGAAGTCGTATATCTCACCAACGGGTCAGTTGAATCTAATTTTAATGATAGATTCTTAAAGCGTATAGAATTCTCTGGAATTTATATCAATATTTGGTGTGAATAGTTAATTTTTAACAAAATAGCGGCCGCCTATGGATAAAAGTTTTTTCATTCAGAGAAATGAGTGCAAAAATTAACGTTTTGCAAGCGATACAGTATGTCACTGATGGTTAACGAGCTATAAAAACCAACACCATACAGTATTGCTTTACTATTTGTGGTATATAAAACTTTTATAGATTCTAGATAATTCGAGCGATAAAAGAAATAATGATATTTCACAACTGTCCATTGTTAATTATCAGAAATTTTCCGTAATACATATTATTTTTCTGTAATTTATTTAGACTGCTTTCGAGATATACAAAAAATTACACGAGTAAATAATAACTTTCGTATGTAAATATCTTTTTCAAAAATAGGAGGTTTTCTCTTAAATTTAATATATGTTTTTGCCAATGCAGCACAAAATATTTATTTCATATGCACAAGATAATCCAGTGTTATTTCGAGTTCAATTTGTTGTGTTTCCAGAAGACACACTAATCGTTAGCTGACCAGAGCAAATCTTAGTTTTTCTGTCATTCTCGCAAATTGTTACTTGATATTAACAAAAGTCGACCTCGATATTACTTGGAAATGATTATGAAATATAAAATAAGAACTAACAAAAAAATATTACGAAAAATTGCTGTCTGAACTTGACCATAACCTGAATTATTTGCATCGACGTAAACAAAGAATAATCCTATTCTCATATCTATAAAAATAAACTATAGAACAAAGAGTGTTTTAAAAGTTTAAATATCACTTTTGCGCTCTAGCTGAAATTATAGTTTCAATATATTTTCTCATATTTTAATGGCGATTTATTTAATTGAAGTAAATCCTTTTCCCAGTGTAGTTTCGTAATATGCTAAAATACATTTGTACTTAGAATACGTCTATTATTGTAAACTTAAAACTAAAATCGTAATTTACTTTTGTTTACCATTAAATCTAGAAATCTGCATTACCTTATTAAGCATTCGTTTTCTATTCCAAATGTAAATAATGTTTCTACAGTAGTCAGAATCTAAGTAAAAATTATACCCAGATTAGGTAAACGCCCTAATGACACGAACATTCCAAGTAATTGTAATAGCTACTTTCATTTTTTGGGATTACTGCACCTTCTGCGTGTGCTTCAAAATACTCTCGAAATACAAGGTATATATTTTAAAAGAAGTCGTTGCAAAATATACCAAACTTGATGTAATAAAACTACCCACATGTGTATTTTTGAAAAGGTATACGTACTTAAAAACGACAGAAAAAAATAATAAAAGAATATGAATAATATGTACATAAGCCGTTGCTTAACGACTACCTTACAAAGCAAAGTGTATATATTTATATTTGTCCAAGAACACACCAATATGTAGAAAATTCGAGACATTTTACTGTCTTGGACGAAATCTAAAAGCCGACTAACGACGGTTCATTTACCGCCAATTCACAATAACGTCGCCTCCCATTTACTTAATACTAAATTTTGTTTTATTGTTACTTTCGAACGGATATACACGTTTTGACCTTCCCTGAATCGAATGTGTCTATTTTTGGAATGACGTCTGTGTGTCTGTGATCGCTCTAGAGCTAAAGCCTTCGAACGTAAATTAGTGAAACTTGTTTTTGGTCTACATTAATATTCAAAACGGAAGTGCATTTTTTGTTCTATCTCTAATATCACTAGAACGGCTGCAATTACGGCAAATATAGTTATTTTAATAATGAAAGATATTAATATTTCGCACAACTTTTGTTTGAAAAGTTTCTTATACAAATGAACCAGTTACGAGAAAACTGCTACGGAAAATTTTAAATATTTTATTTATGTCGCCATGGATTTGTATGTAGTTTAATAGTTTATATGATCTGTGCCAGGGAAACAAAATAGACTCAATTAGATAAATGACATTTCCGAGTATTCCTGTTGAGTATTGGTTGGTTTGGCCAAGAAAGTAAAAACTAGTTACAACTTATAGAAATTAACACTTGTTTGAAGCGTGAGACATAATTTCATAAAGATATATCTAACTTTTGTACTATAATATAATTTTTTTTTTTTCAATGGCCCCGATTAATTGAGGCAGGTCAGTCGGGCCCGGGTCAATGTCAGACGGGTCCCCTACAAACAGGATGTACAACACGTGCATCGCATTAGGGGGAAGCCATGAAGGGCCTTCATTATTATCTACCAAGTAGAAATGCTGGTCTTTAACGAGAGAAAGTTGCTTCGATTCGATTTTGGTCTTCTTTATTATTTAGTGTTTTATTTTTTTTTACATTTCCACTCGGTACGCTGGTTGGTACCGTTAAAAATCGTTCTGAATTCTCTCAAGAACTGTTCAACTGTTCCGGGATCAGATGATTTACTGATAAGAGTCGCGATATTGTTTATGAATTCGTGACCTGTGCTACAACGATACACTGAAAGTACGCTCAAGTTGCCGGTCGTGTGTCTGTAATATTCAAAAAATTCAAGTTACCTCTTAATTCTTCACAGTTTGTTCCCTCAGATATTATTATTCAAATGTTTGTTCTAGAATTTTTTTAATCGTGCCATGGCACTTAATCATGATTTTTTTTAGATCAATTTCAATTAATTTAACGATAGAGAGCACAGCAGTTATACCTATCCCTGACTATGACATTTTTCAAGAGAGTAAACTAGTTACAAAAAACTTGACCATAAAATAATATACATAATAATTAATCGGCGAACTAATATAGAATGAAGGAAGCCAGAAATAAACGTGATGTCATAGAGAGTTTAGTAATAAGGTTTGCGAGCGAGCGAGAGAGCGAGCGCGCGCAACTTAGTGGCCAGGTGAATGTCCGAATCGAACCAAAGATACCACAGACTACAACATGGACATCTACCAGCACCACGACCACGGAGATCTATGAGAAGAAACTCAAACATATCCGGCAATATCCATCAACACAAACTTACAGTGGCGGCGAAACGAGATACGATATTTTTTATAGAATTTTAAATATCTTAAAATGCTGATCAAATTAAATTAGTTTATAAAAAAAAATCCTACCTTTCCATATTCTGAAGAACCCCCATCAATGACATCTCTGTAAGAAAAAAGAAACGCGTATGAAAATGATGCACTTTTGAGCTTGATAAATTCATAATTTAGAATATATAAAAAGATCCATTAAACTCGTGAAAAAGAAATGAACTTACATGCGGTTAGGCTGAATGACACTTCGCTGAGCCGTCGAATCATGAATCGTAACTTGATCAACATTAATTTCTTCACATTTCTTTTCTTGGAAGCTAAAGATGCGATCCATCAATGGACTTAACATCTGACTCGAACCCCCGAGGATATCATCAATATTTGTGTGCCGTGATATAAACAAAGGTATAGTATTTGGACGTTTAGATTTTTGAAGATCACTTGGACAATTATCGTAAGGAGATAATCGTCCAGTTTCTGTCTCTCGTGGCATTTCTAATCCTTCCGGACTTGCTCGATCTCCCAACGGTTCCTCATCTGAAGATTCAGAATCAGAGGTATCAAGTTTTTTAACTCCTTCAGGAATGTTAGGACTGCTCATGAGCCACCACGCCTTTTCACCTGAGTCTTGGTGGTAGAGCTTGTTTGGTTTAGGAGATTTCTCTTTCGAGCAAGTGTCTTCCTTCGTTGTAGTTTTCTTCTTTTTAGAAACCCCGTCGGTGATTTCTTCTTGACTGGTCATCCACCAAGCGCGTTCACCTGAATCTATATGACGGATTTTGTATTGACTTGCAAGATCTGGAAAACCCAAAAGAGCCGAAGGTCCTATTTCCGAAGGAACTTTAAGAGTTTGTTCTGAAGTCATTTTTTTCCCGGATGCCTTAGCAGTTTTGCCTAGTTTATGTCCAGACTTTTTCGAACTAGTGCTTTTGTTTATAAGTTTGCTTTTGTCGGAAGAACTTATCTCCAAAGGACTTTCATCCAAAGAACTTCTATCCACAGGAGTCTTGGCTGGACTTCCATCCGATGGAAGTCGTTCGAAGGGAACCTGATCTGTTGTACTTTTGTAAGATGAAGTCTTATTAGGACTACTGTCTGATTGACTTTTCTCTGAAAGATTCTTCTCCAAAGAACTTCTATTCGAAGAAGTTTTTACCGTCGCTGGTTTTACTGGAGAACCTTTACTCGAAAATCCATCCAAATTATTCTCCGATTGACTATTCTTCTCTTCCGGACTCTTTTCTCCATCCAACCACCATTCCACCCGGCCTGATTCATTCCTTCGTATCTTATAGCAATGCTTGCCATCATTCACCTCAACCATTTTCGACCCATCATTCACCATCCTTTCAACACCCTCCGGTATTGTAGAATCATCATTCAACCACCATGGCTCGTCAGCCAATTCCTGTTTCTTGAATTTAAATTTCCCATCTTCCTTTTGCGGAGAAACTCGAACTTTCTGAACGTCTTCTTCTGGTGAATTATCTAACCACCAGGCCCGTTCACCGGATTCAATTTTTTGTATATACCTCCGTTTTGGGATTTCCGTTTCTGGGTCTTCCATCATCCAATTCTTGTCGGTTACATCTTCTTTATTTGTTTTAAAGAAGTTAGTGACAGGTGCTAAAGCACGCATTATAAATGACTTGGCCTCAGCTTCTGTTTTGGGGGCGTCAGACTTTGCACGAGGACTAGGCGGAGGTTTGGCTGGTCGATCCAGGGACAGTTCATCTGCTGATGACAATAACATAGACGTTCTTGAAGAAGCAAGGCTTTTCTTTTTAGATTTTTGAGCGTCATCTTCACTACTACTCGTCGTAGAGCTCTCAGAACTTGGAGATCGTCTGTTTTCTAATTCTTTTGCAACACGTTGCGGTAATTTTGATAGTGAAGCACTGGACTTAATTTTGGAATTAGATTTAGGAGAACTTGTATTCGTTTCAATACCAACTGATGGTTCTGAGTCAGAACTGACAGACGTACTTCGACTTGGTGACATTTTTATCAACTTTCCGTCAACATTCATGTTTAGCACAGATTTTCTGAAATCCTTATTTTGAGTAAGTCCTACTGCATTGACAGGTATAGTCTTAGAGGGGCTTTCGCTCTTTGGAGCTATTGGTGGAAGTTGTTTTTTACTTGATGAATCTGGAGCGCCTTGCTTTGGAAGTGATGGAGATTGGATTTTTGGTTTATCTATAGATAAGGAACTAGATGATTTAGTTTTTATTAAATCTTTGGATTTTAGATCTGATTTAGATTTGGTTAGACTTTTGGTGGAGTTAGTGCGTGGAATGGAATTGATGCTTTCTGAAGAACTGCTAGAAGATTTTTTCAAAGTTTTGAGTTTATCTGATTTTCCAGTACTTTTTTCTAGATTTTTTAAAACAGGTTCTGCAGAAGCTTTTTCTAAATCTTTATCTGGACTATTGTCTAAGCTTTTACTGTTACACTTTGAAGATGAAAGTTCTGTAGAACTTTTTTCTGTTAGTGATTTTCGTTTAGAAGAAACAGATGGCGAACTTTTTTCTGATAGAATATTTGAAGAAATTGAACTAGAACTTAATTCTGTTGAACTACGTTCATAGTTTTGCTCATAGCTATTTGAGGAATCACCTTTTGCTGAGAGTTCATTTGAAGCGCCAATTTTGTCTGATATACAGTTTGAAGGGACACTCTTTTCAGATGGACTTTTTGAGGAAGATTTTTCTAAAACATTCGTAGAAGGCTTTTCTGGTATATTTTTTGGGGATATTTTCTTATCTGATATGCTTTTTGAATCAGTTGGTTCTGAAATACTTTTAGTAGGAAGATCTTTTAAAGAAACACTTTTATCTGGAAGATCTTTTATAGAAGCACTTTTATCTGGAAGATCTTTTAAAGAAACACTTTTATCTGGAAGACTTTTTTCTGAAATAATTTTTGATGAATTATTCTTTTCTGAAACACAATTTGAAGAAACGTTTTTATCTGATAAACTTTTTGAATTGACATTTTTGTCTGACAAACTCTTCGAAGGAGAACTAATTTCAGTCAAACTCTTAGATGGAACACTTTTCTCGCTTTGACTCTTAGAGACATCTGATTTTTCACTGTTTACATTATCCGGGCCAATAGAATTCTCTCGTGATTTTTTTCTACTGGAAGAATTGTCAGTGGATTCTGAATTTGATGTATCTCTTTCTGTTTTATCACCTCGACTAGGAGTATCTTTGGTTTTATAACTATATGTTGACCCTGAGTATCTGTTCGTTACTGGTGAGTAGGTAGCTCTAGGACTATTGTATTTCAAATCCAAATAAGAGTTCCAAGGAGCTGCGACTGCTGAAGATGAACTTCCAAATCTGGAGTACCGAGCAGTATCATCCAAACGATCTGATTGCATTTCTTTATCTAGCATTGGTTTTCTCTTTTTGGGACGAGTTATGTCTTTTTGTAAGATCCTTGCCATGTCAGCCCTCCTTGTACGAATGAATGTTGAATTTGATGGGAAAGTTGGAGAAGTACCTCGAGTTATTACGGTTACTGTTTCCATTTCTATTTCGTCGTCTGTTTCTATTTCTGTTTCTTCATCTTCTTCATCATCCGAAGATTCTGAAGGTGTTTTTGCAGGTGTTTTAATTTCAGGTTTTGGAATTGGACTTTTCGGGGTAGTATTTTGATGATTCTCAAGCCGTAGAATAGGGCTTTTTGAATTTCGTAGTGTTTCATAATTCGGCGTTGGGCTTTTTGCAGCATTTTGAAGAGCTGTTAATAAGGCGTCACGATTTCGCTTTTTTTCTTCGAAACTCGACGAAGTCGAAATACTACGTGGTCTAGTGTATGCTGTATACGACTTCTCAACTGTGTTCTTCGGAAGAAAACGACTACTTATATATTTAGTCGAAGAAGATAAATCTTCTTTCGACGAATGCCGGCTCGTGGAATACCGAGACAAATTAGTATCTTCGCGTGAGGAAATACTGTTTGAACGACTAGAAACATGTGACCTTGGTTCTTCATCTCTGGAAGTAATACTCGCAGATCGACTACTCAGTGTTCTAGGCTCCTCAGTTTTGCTGTCTGCTCTAGAAATTCGAGTAGTACCGTAACGGGAAGTTAAACTGCTCAAATCTTCTTTTGAAGATGTTCTTGAGCCGTATTTCAAGGTCGACGAAGCTAAGGGGTCCGGTTCACGACTGGTTGAACGCGTGTAGCTTCGCGGGTAGTGACGGTAATTGCTATTATCAGTCTTATCTGAGGGGCTTGGGTCGCGGGACCGTGCCCCGGCCCTGGAAAGGCTACGATATGAAACTGGAGGTGGTTCTTTCTTTTCCGTTACGGATTTGATGCGTGTGGTTAGGTCGGCGCGACTTGGGTAGGTTCCAGTATCTAGAATTATAGGTTGACAAATTGTACAAACTTGTTTTTGTTGCATTTCATGAAGTATTATGTGTGTTTTTCTAATTATTATTATTATAAAGTAGAAGTAAATGTGAAAAAGTAACTTTCATTATTATGAACATGTTTTAAAATAACTAACACGGATTAATGAAAGCATAGTACATATCGTTGGTTAAATTGCCCGTAAAATATGAAAATTATTGTTTAGACAAATGTGATTATCACGCAACAAATTGAAGGTAAATAAAAGTTAAGTTGTACCTGTTTAATGGTATTTAAACAATGTATAATTGTAAGATATGTTATTAATTATATCTTAAAATAAATACATACTTGTTAATAAAAACGCAAATAAAATAGCTAATATTTTGCAACCATGCATTAAATACTACGTTGGTGGTGACCTTTGTAAACGTACGTTACTACTAATGAGTAAGTTAATATATGTGTATTAGTATAGGTAAATTATGTGCAATAATTATTTTAAAATATAAAATTATCCAAAAATGCTTACTTATACTTGTAGAATTGCCAGTAGAATATTTATCTCGAATCGAGGTAGTCTTCTCGGGCGCAGCATATTTATCTCGGACCGTCGTCTTAGTTTCCGGTACCGCATATTTATCCCTGACCGTACCTTTTGTTTCCGGTACCGCATATTTTTCCCTGATCGTACCTTTCGTTTCTGGTACCGCATATTTCTCCCCCAATTTCTCCCGGACACTCTTTTCAACTTTTTCAGGTTCTTTCGTTAAACTATATTTCGGTTCCCGCGTTGAAGACGTGTCGCGCGGAGTTGCAGAACCATAGGCGCCTCTATACGATATTTTTGATGCAGGTTTTTCGGGTTCCGGTTTATTTTCTGCCCGTGATGACGGACGAGCTACTGATGCGGGTTCATACTAAAAATAAATGTTGTATTTGTGAATATACATCATTTTGTATTTGAATGTTTAGAAGCATTTCTCGATTTACGAGCGTTTGATTTGCGAACATCCGCATTAACACAATTCATTAAATATTTATTAATGTCAGCAACAGATTGAGTTGCTTAAATAACGGCATTCCAAATGTATAGTCAATATTATTGTAATTGTAAAATTAATAATAAATTACAATAAAAATTAGAAAATAACTATGTTTATGATAATTAAAACTAACTGTTCTTGTAAATATAACTAATTTAGTCAATAAATGGTTGACATATTTTAAAATGTACAATCACAGGAATACGAACAACGTCTAGATAAGGAACTCGTTCGTAAACCGAGAGTGGCTCTAATTGTTTACTACTTTAACCGAATAGTTTTTAGAATAAAATTAATTTAAGAAGTTCTTAATTAGGAAAATTACTTACTTTTGGTTTTGTACTTGAAGTGTCTGACTTTGTACTTGATCCAAAGTTCGTACTTAAGCTATTTTTGTTCCAAGGCACCTGAAAGTAAATTATATATCAATATATTATTAAAAATACGTATAATAAAATATTAATATAAATGTACATCAAACGCATAGATGTATGTGTTTGTGTAAATGAATGTATGTATGGAACGCTTTGTTTATTACCAGTAGCGGAGCCAAGCCTTTTTTACAGAGCCTCAAGCCAATTTGAGAACTGTTCAACACAATAAAATTTTAAAATATTGTATTTTGTGCCAAAATATCGTAAACTAACCTCTGACCTATTTCTATAAGATGAACCACTTGCTAAATTATGCATATATTGTGTTTATATCTAATAATAAAATATACATTTTATCTATTCCAGAAAAAAATAAATTATATTTTGTAACATTTTATTAAATTGCTGTTATTTCTAAAATGTACACAAATCATACACGTGTGTTTTGTAATATACTAAAATTGTATATTTTGAGAAAGTAATTCTTTTGATCGTCCGTGGCCTTAAATAAATTAAATTTATTTCAAATTTCAAGGTTTGCTAACCTTCCTAAACATTTAATGCAATATTGTGCCAATTTATATAAAAAAAAACTCCTAAGAAATTTGGCAAAAAATAAATAACGTTCACATTTAAGCATTTAATTTAACAAGTATAAGTAATCAGGCGTAAATTTCTAAATAACCTCTAAGTAACATTAACTGGTGGCAGCGCGTGTATCTGTAAATCATCTTAATACGGCCCTGGTAGCAAATTTACAATACTGCTTGATAATTTATATATCCTAATACAACATATTTTAATGTGTGAGTAGCTTATTTTTATAATTTAATTTGTTTAAAATCAGATAAACAAATTAAATACACAGAGTCGCCATTTCGTGAATTGTAAATATAAATCCAGGGTAACTCAAAACGTGTATTGACGTTAACGTATCGAGTTGCACTCAAATAACAATATCACGAAAACTGAGCGAGATTTCAACAATTCAAGAACATGTGGTTACAGAGGAAGTTTAAAGAAATAAAGTTCGGATAACAGACCACGTATATCTCGTATATATATATTTGAGAGGTTGTTCACTTCACGATTTCGCTATTACGAATCTTGGCTCTCAAATCTTTTCCGCCATAGATCTAAATTTAAATTCGATTAAGCATTACAACCAACTGCACAAAACAAATACTAAATCGTAAATCTTCTAAGTTTAAATTTGACACAAGTGTTCCGGGTACATGCGTGTTGAAATGAAACGTTTCAATACATCAAAATCACTAATGGACCGTTTCTATAAAAATACGTACACGGAAAAATATATATTTAGGTTAATAGCTGATTTTTGACAATTTATAAAATCACTTTATATTTTTCCTAACATGTTAAACATATTCGAATACGAATTAAGACGTGTTCTTCTTTTCTTTTTTTTTAAATATATTTCTAACTGTTTATATGTGTGTTTGCGGATAATCCGTGTTTATAAATTGGTTTATAATAAAACATTGCGAAAGTTCAACAAATGTCTGGCACAAAAATACATCTGTTTATTATTTTTTTGAACCAGTTCGAACTCTTGTATTTTTCTTGGTTGTTGTAATTATGAAAATTTTAGGGGTAAATACACATTTTTGGCATTTCTGTATTGACTATTCTCAAAATAAGGTATGCATGTGTACGTGTGAACGCTCTACCTCAGGAATAGTTGCAGGTATAATTATAAAACATTAATTTTAAATTATTGTGATTTTTTGATTAATAAAGGCAATTGTTGCAATTTATTAAGGGAGTTAGAGAGAGACAACTATATTTTCACCAATATATGGTCTTCAGAAAGTTTGAGGTGATTGGTTTATTGGTGTTTAATTTTAAAGTTAGTATATAAGGAGATTTATATGAAACAAAACAAAACTCAAATAGGTATAAAAAGTCGAGTGCAGGGCGCTCCAAATATTTTTAGATGTATACAAAACAAAGACGATTGGTTATATGAGGTCTTTAGTGTCTTTAGTGTCACACAATTAAGGTAAATAATGCGTTTGTTTTTAAATCTATTTTTGGGAGTTTAAATCGTTCCAATACAAGTTCTATTTTGATCATTTACGCCGTGGAAAAACCAAAACCATAAGCGGCAAATCAAATATTGTCGCCTGTATAATTGTTCGCAGATTTTTACATGTAGTAAGAGAAATGTGACTGATGTTAATTATGTGAGCGTCAGGTTGTTACACTCTCTGATTCCTATTTGCATCCGCGGCACTGGGCCAATTTTTTACAACTACATATTCCTCCTCGTCTTCTAATAAACCAATCTTCAAACGTTCCAAAATATATTTGCATTATTTTTCTATTAATAGGCAGCTAAAGTAATTAATTTACTATTTGTTCGCCCGTGCAATGCACTGGCCAACTCAATACGCTAATTACATAAATAGTTATTTGATTACATCACTGCAGCTCTTAAAATTTGGGGGGTACGGACCATGACTAAAGAAATATTTTAAATACTGGCCATGCTGGGCGTAATGGTCGTAAACTATAATTGACAGATGTCCCCATGTCTTCCAGCCGTAGGTTAATATGTTAATTGAAATAAATTTGTAGCGTTACAATGTGTTGTTGATTTAGGCAAATCTCGTTAGTGATAGATGTCACTTACATAAATATAGAATTATTATTATTTAGTGCAAATATATTGATTTTTTGACATATTTTGTTGCCACGACTAATGCTGCGATTCTGCGTCAGTCTATAGGTCAATAAGAATCTGTAATATTTTGAAAAAGCTGTAGTTCTTCAATTGATACCCATTTTAGTATTATTAATTACACAAATCTTGTATTATGTTCGATATATCTTATAGAATCAGTTTAAAAATTGTTTGTAATTCAATTAAAATATATTTCACACTATCAATATTTTACAGATTTTACTAGATATTTGCTCAGAATTGCACCATAAGTATGAATTAATAACAAAAGAAATATATATTTTTTAATTATAACCACAACAGAAGAGTTAAAGTATCCGGTCGTGTGTCTTAAATCAAAAAATTTCCTTAACCAAAAGTGTTTATCTCGTCACCCTGAATCCAATCCGCTGCTCGCATCGCATATATTACTCATAAGGCGAGCTGGACGCATAAATGCGTACCTAAGCTTGTTTCATTTCAATACTTCCTTTTAGACTTCGCCCAAGAAAGTAATAATGAAACTAGTCGAAATTTGAACACTAATATAATGTTTTTTCCTGCGCCAATTCGCAATTACAAAAATAGTTGACCTATATTTATAAAATAAACATATATAAAATTGTCTGTATATCCTCGATTTCCATGAGATATTGGAAGAGTCATCGGCTAATCGATGGTTCTGTAACGGTTGGCTGTGGTGGCAAAGAATACAGTATAATAATATATATAAATATATATATATATATATATATATATATATATATATATATATATATATATATATATATATATATATTGGCAGTGACAGGATCATAAAGTTTTCGTTTCGTAATAATATAAACCAAAGCATTTAATTACGAACGTTATATTTCGTTTATAGTTTTATTTTCATTGAATCGTGGGCTGAAAAGTGTGTGTGTATATTTTTATAATCGGTCGACCTAGAAATTCACATTTTTATTTATATTAGCGACATTGGCAATGGCTGCGAATTTTGCAGACACTCTTATATTATATTGTGACCTTAACAAAGAGTTATCTTCTATATACCACAAACTTTTGACCTCATGTGATTATTTTGAAACATAAGACTTTCTTTGACAATGTTTAAAAGGAAGAATTGTAATCGTAAATTCACGTTTTTACAATCACTGAATTCTGTTAATACATTAAACATGGAATGGTATGTTTAAACTACTGATCCAAGTGTTAAAATAAATATGTATACTCAAAATATAAATGATTGAATAATATAAATATTTGTAGCTTAAGAAAATGAACGCAGTTTTTTTTTACATAGTACAGATTTTATAATATAAATATGTTTAATTTTAGAAAAAAATTGCTGATGTATCATTAATATTCGTTACGATTCATTTCAATATTTTTTTTAACTATATCCTGTCTAGAGCATTTATAAACTAACTGATTTTATTTTATTTTTACTAGTACTTTAATTACAGTTTTATTATTCATTTTAATGTTGGCAGTATTATTTTTATGTTCTATACAAGACACACATGTTCTTCCAATTTTATTTAGTAACATTGATTCACATTTCCAGTCTTCCTGATTTCGGAAAAATCATCTTATATTTAGATATAAATATATATGTCGTTCGTAAGATATTTGATTCAAGTATATTTTTTTCTCAGTATGTGTATGTAATATTAACCCCTAGTCAGTTAATCCAATAATTTAATTATCGACAAAAATATATTGTCCAGTAAATAAAAGGTTGTTTAGAATAAAAAATTGTAAACAAAATATGCCATCTGGTGTAAGAAAAGCTCATGAAACTCCCCCGAGTAATAAAAGCTAATAAACGTGTCATCTGCTATTCTGTCTTGGTCTTCTGGTGGCACAGCTGATTATTTTTACAAAGCGGACTGGTTAGCATAAAGAAATGAGTGTCTTAATTTAGTTTTTGTGTATATATATATATATATATATATGTGTGTGACTTTTTATAAAATCCGTTTCGAACGTGCCGTGTAATTCTATTAACAGTTTCCTGTTGGATCCTTTGGCGTTTCCTGTCGCGT
The DNA here is from genome assembly GCA_933228885.1 of Leistus spinibarbis. Taxonomy (NCBI): domain Eukaryota; kingdom Metazoa; phylum Arthropoda; class Insecta; order Coleoptera; family Carabidae; genus Leistus; species Leistus spinibarbis. The sequence goes on along the minus strand of OW121804.1, from coordinate 4,733,982 downwards.
CGGACCATGAACTCAAAACATCCCTTCGGTTACGACTAATTTGCATAATTAGAGTGGTTGTGAATTGGTCTTAAAACCGATAGACACTGATGAAGCCGATTTTAGCTCGCATCAAAACATTCAAAATTATAATATTTATATAATTTTTTATGACCTTTGGGTTAACAATATGCCAAAATTGTAATGCCATCTATTGCTGGCTAGATTAACTAATCATGCAAATGGCATTACAATATATTATTTTTAATATTTTTTAGGGTATTTGCGCTTAAAATCAGAAAAAGATATAAAGAAAATTAAAAAGTATAATTTTTAATAATTATTTATGGCCTTTGGGTTAACAATATGCAAAAATCTTATAGACATAAAATATCTTAGAATCTGTAGGAGAATTTTTGGGTGTTTTAATTATTTTGATAACGGCAGTATTAAGGGGGGCTTTAAATTTTGGGGCCTTATAACTCGGGATGTATACGAGTGTTTGGATTTAAATTGCTAACGGCTTCAAATAGGATGCCAAATAATATGTGTAGCAAATTTGGGGTAAATCGCTCTGGTACCTTCAGAAAAGTAAATGGCACAAATTTAATCTAACGAGCGAGCGACGACTAACATCCAAGTATATAAGTTATATATATTTTTGGATTCAGGGCGACGTGACAAACATTTTTTGTAAAGGACATTTTTTGATCCGAGAATACTACAGACACACGACCGATTGCTTTAGCTTCTTCGGTACTTCGGCAAGCTAAAAACTAGTACAAATTTGCTCGCTGTTTTTGGTCGTAAAAATCGAATTACACGTAAATAAAAATTCAAAATAAGATAAATATTATAGAAAATGATAGTTAAATATTTAAACTCTGGTGGTTGGTCACATATAAGTTGAAATTATGGGTAAATTAACTAAAATTGCAATATTTTCGTAACAGCACCACTAATAAAATGAGCATTGCAACACATTTTAGCGTATGTGAAATGCATATTGTAATGTTCTGTGTGACGGGAAACAGTGTATTTTTGTACACGAGCGGAGCATCAAACGCGTGGCTCTCAGAAAACATAACCAAACGACTGGCGGGTACCTAATTCGTTTTGTTCTGTTCCGGTCATTATTTTCAGCACCTACCTCACATTCTCCTGAGAGCCTAACACATCCTACATTATTTATCTACAATAAACTTAAATAATTGTGTGTTTATATGTGAATGATTTCGATAATAATATTTAAAATCGCAACAATATACTCACATAATTATTTCTATAAGACGACATATTTCTGGATGTATTTACAATAAATTCGCATTACACTAAACATATATTTCACTGTGTATTTACACTGTAATTAATTTATATATTTTTAGAAAGGTACACACTAAATTAAATATTAGAGATATCAGTGCTTTTTTTGATAGGAATTAGATTTGTATTTATTATTCGAAATAAATCATATTTAACATGAATTTAGTTGCACACAGTGTTGACAACTTCACGCTTGTGATATTACTGATTGAATTAAGCCGAAACCGAGTACATGTTCATGCATACTAAAATATTAATGTGTCTTATGGGACACTCTTTAAAAATTAAGCGACTAAACTTTATATAAAAATTGTAATACTCGAAATTATAACGGAAATACACGTTTTGAGCATCCTTGAATTAAACCTAATTTCGATATTATGTCCCTGTGTGTGTGTCTGTCTGTCTTCATAAAATAATCTAAATTATGTCTAAAATTACAATGTTGTTTCGAATAAAAAGAAAATGCATTTAATTAAATCACGAGCCAAAATTTCGTGTGGCAGTGCCAAGCCCCCGGTTCAAACTATCAATGAATTAGCACTAATCCAACCAAAACTAGTGTGTACCTTAAGTATGGACTTCACTTCACAATAATATTAGTAATCACGCACTTTCCCGTAACCTCAAAAATTCGAAAAAATTATCGCACCAAAAATATGTATATATAAAACTGAAGATATAAGACGCCGGTATATCAACTAGTTTCGTAGCGTCGCGACGCTGAGCGTCTGTGCCGGTAGTTCACCGTCGGTCACTACCGAAACTAGCCGAGCTATTTTAAGAGTAACTCATATATGTACATACGTACATACATACTTCGTATACATTCCCACAAGCAATAGTTCAAAACTACTTTTCCCGTTTTTGAAATAATTAAAAAATAATCCACTCGACTTGTATAAATATTTTATAGTATATAAATATATAATGTAATTACTGATTTATTAAATTTAAATATTAATCTGTGATGCGAATATTGGCAAACTTATTTTGTTAATAAAGAAAAAAATTCGTATACGAAAATACGACTATTTATATAATATAGTTTTTACAATAAACTAATAATTTATTCATTTTCTTAACCGTATTGTAACTAGACGAAAATTAATTATATTTATTAGATAGAAAATAATTTTATGTAATTTTACTAATATATTTAATTAATCTCGATCATCCTGTAGTTTTGTATCAGTATTACAAAAAACACGTCTGTTATTCAAATGTGGAACTGAGCTACAAAAGTGAAGACACGAACCGTTCTAAAACTGCAAAAATAAAAGCATCTATTCTTAAAGTTAACGCCATCTTCTTCCAGAAACTGAAGCACACATTGAGGCTTCTTAGTTGAAACTAACAGAGGGACATCGTAGGCTTAAAGCCAAAATTTGTGTGAATTTATTTTAAGAATGCAACATCGACTTATATCCAGCGTCAGCAACCAACAACTCATTAAAATCAGACTGGTTGCTGTCTCATAAAGTTTACACTTTGCCCTAGACTTTCTTGTATAAATAAATATTGTTAATTTGTGTTATTATTTATATTAATTCATTACAATAATGTTGCTTTAGAATTTGATATTCATGGATACAATTTAGTAAATTCGGTAACTGTACGAAGTAAAAAGAACTATTTTAAATGTTCCAGATGTTTCTTGTAAAATACTAATTTACCTAAAGACTTAAAACTAAACGTATTATATTTCAAAGGACTATTTTGAGTTTATAATAAAAATAATACGAAGTGTTGAGGCAGATATCTTTTATTTCTTTAATTCTTACGCATTGCAGTCAGTTTTGTATACCTTAGGTACTTCATTTTGAACAAATATAATTTGAAGACAATAGTTTTCTTTTATTTCGTATTTAACTGGCCCAGTTTTGTTACATTTTTAAATATCAGAGAATCGTAGTTTATTTTAGGACAAGAACAATCCTTGAAACTAATGTGTGGTGATTAGAACATTCATTGAAAATGTTTATTATTTAAATAATTTAGCACGTTGTACTGAAGAAGCTAAAGCATTCGGTTGTGTGTCTGTAGCATTCTCGGACCCAAAAAAAATTCCAAAAAGTGTCTTATCGCCCTGAATCCAAAAATATATATATATATAACTTATATACTAGGATGTTAGTCATCGCTCGCTCGAGCAATTTTGTGCCCTCTACTCCTCTGAAGGTACCGAAGCGATTTACACCAAATTTGCTACACATATTACTTGGTATCCCATTTGAATCCACTCGCAGTTTAAATCCAAACGCCCCTATATTTCTCGAGTTATAAGGCCCCAAAATTTAAAGCCCCCCTTAATACTGCCCTTATAAAAATAATTAAAACACCAAAAAATTCTACTAAAATCCTAAGATATTTTATGCCTACAAGATTTTTTCATATTGTTAACCCTAAGGCCATAAAAAATTATTAAGTTTTAATAAGTTGTCATAAATTCTATAGTTAATTAAGATGAGGAAACAAAATAACTGGTCCATATTCATGTCCAAAAATAGTATCGTATTCATATGGATTTAAAAATACGTCTGCATGAAATATGTGACTATAAGAATCACTTGTTTATTATATGTATAAGTTTTATTGTCATTGCGAATTTATTCGTTGAGTTCGTAATATATTTATAACTGAAATGTAATTTAAACAAGTTGGATGAGTTGGAATATATTTGAAATTCGTCCTAAAATGTGAACGCTTGTTATTTGAGTCAGGGAAACGGCATTTCTACCTGAGTGGGCGCTGGAACCACGCCAAATTTAACTATCAGACGGTTCCTGCATTTTCGTACGATTTTGATTTTAAAATTCAACACAATTTTATTTAAATAAATATAAAATTTTATGTTTCTTTTTGTTGGAAAATTATTTTTGTTTCTTTTTGGTGCAGTCGCGTGTTTTCAACCAAAAATAGACTGATTTTTGAACATTTAACTTTAATCAGAACAAGATAAATTTAACTTTAATTACATCGTTTTACGTAAATAAATTACTTGTAATGCGTGAAGTACCGGTGCGTATGTTGTATCTAGAAATAAACTAATTATTTGGTTGAAATCGTGTTAATTGCAATCTTCAGTTTTTGTCTCTATCATGCCAAATAATCACAACGTTAATAATTTATTCTAAATTAGAATTGAGGTTAAACAAAAATATTTAGTAAATATTTCTAGAAATACGTAAATATTTATATATTATTTAGATTTAGGTTCGAGATTTTCGTTGCCTACTAAATTTATTTAGCTAATAAATATTATCTTAAATCAGATATTCACTAAAATCTCTGGATATTTATAAACATTTTTAGCTCGCCGAAGTACCGAAGAAGCTAAAGCTATCCGACGTGTATCTGTAACAGTCTCGGATCAAACAAAAAAACTGGATGTTAGTCGTAACTCGTAAGACCAAATTTGTGCACTCCTCTGAAGGTACCAGAGCGATTTGAACCAAATTTGCTACACATACACATTTGGCACCCCATTTGTATCCGCTCGCAGTTTAAATGCAATCACACGTATACTTCCCGAGTTATAGGGCTCCAAAATTTGGAGCCCCCCTTAATACTGTCCTTATAAAAATAATTAAAACACCTAAAAATTCTACACAATATTGTAAGATATTTTATATCTACAAGCTTTTTTCTTATTGTTAACCCAAAGGCCATAAGAAATTATTAAAAATAATTAGAAAACGCTGCTCGCATCGCATTACTTATAAGGTGAGCTGGACGCATAGGTGCGTTGTACCTAAGCTTTTTTATTAATTTAATAACCAACTGAAAATTGGTACCAGTTATTTTCTGGGCATCAATGCAATATCTTCTAAATAGATGTCCAGCTAATGCATTTAAAATCCTTTTTTTTTAATTCTTAAGTCATTCAGTCGTTCATTCACCCCTTTAGTTCCATCCTTCATTCATCATATATGTTTTGTAAAAAGAATGATAAGTAATCCTTAATAAAAGCATTAAATAAAAAGTCCGATGGGTGCCGATGCAACCCGACGTAGTCAACTCTTGTGAGTGTCCGTGTGTTATATTTGGGCGGTGTTCAGGAGCCGACTGGTGGGGCCCTATCTCAGATTACTAAGTGGGGGGATCCCCGGGCCTTTTATAGCCACGGCTCGGACGCCAGTAGACGCCCGTCGCCGCGGCGGCATCGGGCTCACCTTGTTACACGTTTTCTCACCTGAGCGAGATATGATGCCCACCTTCGCCGAAGGGTTACAAAGGTGTATTTCTGGTTGTTTTAGGCGCTAATTTACTACGATTTTGTAGCTTGGATCGGAATAGACTGCGGCTGTTCACCTAACCGTACACCCATCTGCTCCGTAAAATATGTGGCCTACAAATTTTGGCTAGTTGTTTATACAAACACACTTGAAAATATTGGCTCTCTTCTGAACGATTTTATAGATTTTGTCTCGTATACACAACATTCTTTAACTATAGAACAATTCTAATGGCAATTACAATAGTAATAAAATAACCTTAAATTTTAAATTAGTAATTATTTTTAGCTCGCCGTACGAAGTACCAAAAAAGCTTAAGCATTCGGATCAAAAAATGTCCGTAACAAAAAGTGTTAGTCTCGTCGCCTTGAATCCAAAAATATATATAATGTATATACTTGGATGTTACTCGTCGCTCGCTCGTAAGACCAAATTTGTGCCCTCTACTCCTCTGAAGGTACCGGCGTGATTCACACCAAATTTGGTACACATATTATTTGGTATCCCATTTGAATCTGTTCGCAGTTTAAATTCAATCGCCCTTATACTTCCTGAGTTATAGGGCCCCAAAATTTTCAGCCCCCCTTAATACTACCCTTATAAAAATAATTTAAACAATAAAAAATTCTACTAGTAATTCTAAGATATTTTATATCCACAAGATTTTTTCATATTGTTAACCTAAAGACCGTAAAAAAATATTAAATATTATAATGTTGAATTTTAAAATATGCACTAAAAATTTCGTTTTTTTTAAATAATTTACAAAAAATTGTAAGATTTTTTATATCTATAACATTTTTTCAAATTGTTAACCAAAAGGCTATAATTATTAAAAACCACTGCTCGTATTGCACATATTACTTATAAGGCGAGCTGGACGCATAGTTGCGTTGTACCTAAGCTTGTTTTTATAGAAGATACTATGTAATTTTTTCTACTAATTGAACTCATGGACACCATGTGCCCATATCATATACAGAATACAGTCCACTCCTCACCAACATTATAATAATAATGTAATGTAATTAAATATAAAATTACACATAGATCCATATGACTATGTATCTAATTTTCTATCCGGAACGTTATGTAAATCTTACGAATATATAAACATAAAATAAATGCATACATTGTAAGCAATCGGGAAATAATTGTTTAATTTTGTTTCAAATTTCGACATTCGATGGCATTACGATTTTTATGAAACAAATTTTTAAATGTAATAACCATAGATACAACATATAAATAAGTCGCTCCGGATATATATATATATATATATATATATATATATATATATATATATATATATATATATATATATATATATATATATATTTCATATTAATTTTTTTTTAAATTTTTAAACGTAAATCGAATAATTGTGCAAATATTCTAAGAACGTTGGAATACTATAGTTCTTTTGTACATTAAACGAAAATTTTGAAAATCTTACAAAATGCGTTTAAATATTGTTGCAGATTGAATGATGGTTTATTTATTTTTCTGCTTATTTTAGATTTCAAAACAAAACTTTAACTACGTATGCGAAATTTTCCAAAATTGTTGAATTCTGTAAAATAATAAACATTTTTGCAATAACTTTCATGGTGATATTCAATTCTTTCAAAGTGTAACTTGTAATAAAAAGTATATGAGTAATCTTGCAATTTTTCTATAAATACCCAATGCCATTGGAACGTATATTTAGAATTACTATACAACTGAACTGAACACTGACTTCTTTGCTTTTTGTTTCAACATCAGAAGCATTCACAATTTTTTTTTAAGAAGACAATTCAACTCAATGGAATTGTTGGACATTTCAAAACCAATATGGTTCAAAAGTTAAATATTGTATACGAAGTATGAATGACACAGATGCATCTAGTTTATTTTTATATTATATTTAGTCTACAGTTTAGTATATTGGCATGTAAAAAAAATTATATTATTTTGTAGATATTTTTAACATTGAAATTCTAAATTTATTTCCTAATGATAGCAGAATTTAATGGGTTTTCAAACTAATACACAATTGCGCATGCGTTGTTTACTGTAATCAGCGGCGTAGAACATCAGTCCTGCTTTTTTGGAAAATAATAAATATCAAAATATTCATATTACATTAATAGTTTTGGTGTAAATAAATATTATAAAATTGATATGTATTGATTTAAACTAATTTTGGCCTCTTCACATTTTCGGGGTTGTTCACTTATTCAAGATTAAAATAGATTAGGAAAATAATGGCAAATTATAAAAATAATCGGTATTTAATCAGTTACAATTATGCAACTTCATTTTCCTATAAGGCGAGCTGAAGGCATTAATGCCTAGACTTAATCATGTTATTAAATGTAACAGTTTATATTTATATCTACAGTTTGTTCAAAATGTAAACTCAAATTTCGTAAAAAATGTTTTTTCCTTGATTATTTAAAATAAGAGAATCATAAAAATAAATGTAGTATACATTTCTTATAATGCGAGCTGAAGGCATTGATGCCTGGACTTAATCATGTTTTTAAATGTAATAGTTTATATTTGTATCCAAAGTTTGTTCAAATTGTAAACTCAAACTTCTTAAAAGATGTTTTTCCTCAATTTTTTAAAATTGTATTCCACAAATTTGATTATATAATAACTGTAGCATTTTCTTCTCCTATAAGGTGAGCTGAAGGCATTGATGCCTGGACTTAATCATGTTTTCAAATGTCATAGTTTATAATTATATCTAAAGTTTGTTCAGATTGTATACTCAAATTTCATAAAAGATGTTTTCTTCCGTAATTTTTTAAAATTGAATTCCACAAAATTGATTATACGGTGAGCTGAAGGCATTGGTGCCTGTACCTATGAATGTTAAATGGTAATTTTTCTAACTTTAACGTGTATTCGTCAAGTTAAAATAAAGTAAGATACATTTAACAATAATTACAGAGATTTAAGTAACAATTATTAAAAACTGATGAATCGTAATTTGCTCAAGAAACCAGAAATTTAGGAGATGCGAAAACATTTCCAGCACAAAAATAATAAATATATTCCTTGCACCTCAAAGTAAAAAATGCAAATATGCAAAAATTACTTAAAAAAAAAACAAAAACTCATCCAAATTCCGACATTCTTAAGTAATGCATGCGCAGTAGTGTGTACAGGTAGTGCGCGTGCGCCGCAGTAAAATAACTGTCTAAACTGGTACGCGTCGCGACGCGCTCATCATACGAACGACTCAGCGTCCAGAATTAAGGCGACGCTTGCACGCCGGTTTTCTGACGAGGTGCTTTTTTGGAATCTCCGCACATTTGCAGAGATTTATATAAGTGATTTGTGTTCATCACTAGCTAGTACAGCCGAAAAGGGATTTTCGCAGAACAAACCACTTCGCTAAGATGTCTTCCTCACAGGTGGCAAAGACCTCTAAATACACGTACCGGTCTACGGGCGGCGGTACCGCCGACGTCAGCATCGAGTACAGTGCCGATCTCAGCGCCCTCTCCCGTCTCGAGGTAAGTCACCAAAATCGCACTTTTAACACGCTATTTTTACCCTTAAAATACCAATAATAAATCTATCTTTAATTGTACAAGACATCGAGTAAAATATACTTTTACACGGCATTCTAGTCCTTACAATACAAATAATACATAAAATTGCATTATATATATATAATTGTAATATTTTACACTCCTTTTAGTTAAAAATGACCAGTTAACTTGTGTTCTGTGACTGTGTTGTGATTTTTACATCGTCAAAATAAGTGAGGACTGTTTATAAAATAACTATTTGCCGTCTAAGGATTACAGTGGTGCACACCGTGTTGCCTAATTTTCGCAAAGTAATTTTAATATCTCTTCTATTTCTTACTGCAATGTGTAAATGATTTTATTTTATTGTTTACTGTTTATAATATTTAAAATAACAGTCCAAGGAGTTTAATAATAAAACATGGGGTATCTGCTACCTCAAGGAAAGGTGTGACGATATATATGAGAATTATATAATTGTATGAGTTTGGCCTTAAGTTAAGTAAAATTTAGAAAAGGTTGCTTAATGTAAAAATAGATTTACATTGGTGTTATTTGTTATATAAGAGTTCAAACTATTCAAAAATATAGTTAAATAAATAAAACTAAATATTTCTAAGCGTTCTTCTTTGTTTTATAAATAAAATATAACTTATTTATATTAAGACATATTTAAGTAACCTTAAATGAAGTTTATTTTTATTTCGATACCATTTCTTGTAAATTAAGTAATATTTAATTACGAACACATTGATTTTTTACATTTTTTTTTCAAAACTGTCTTGGTTCAGTTTAAATAATGATTCTGTTACCTTTGTATTAGGAAATTAGGTAGTTAAAAACCGTATAGGATATAATTTGTTTAATTTATGATTAGTTAAGTGCAGGTTTCTGTCACCCCACTTAATTATGAATATGTATGTATGTGTTTGAAATGGCATCGTCGAATTACCTAACAAACGGAAAAATGTAGTTCAACTTAGGTACCGTATTTCTTAAAATAACCACGCTCTATTTTTCGCGTTTAAGAAAATTCCAGAACACCAAATCGGTGCCAATTCGCAAACGATACGTGTGAATTCACACTACAAATGAATCGTACTATAGTTAACACACAAATAAAGATATAATATTAGTAAAAATATGCAAATATGTTGGAGGAGAATAGTAATAATAAATAATTTTTGTTTTACAGGACAAAATTCGTCTTTTGCACGAGGACCTCGAAAGCGAGAGGGAACTTCGTCAGAGGGTAAGTTGTAAATTATATTTTATCGAATAATTACATATAATAAATGTCAAATCAATGGAGACATATTATTTTATGCTTGTGTCAAATACACTTGTAAAATGTATTTTTTCCTTTTTGACAGTTGCTGTCAATAAGCAGCAGCCTTATGCGCTATAAATATGCCACAGTTAATAGCATAGTTAAATTTTATATTTATTCAAGGGAATTTTAAAGTTAACTAAATTTCTCTATAAATCAATAATTTTATAGGAAAACTGTTTTAGTATTTATTTATTAGTGCAAAATTGTGTAAGAAGAATCTGTATCTGTACCTATAGTTCCATAAGGTTCGGTTTACGAACGTTCAATTTGCGAACATTGCTATTACGAACATCTCTTAAAGTTTCCAATACATTTTATAATGTAAGGAGAATCAGTATTATTTGAATTAAGCTGCAGTTCCTTAAGGAATACAGGCAACTCTCAGTTTACGAATGTTCGTTTTACGAACATCCACTATAACGAACTTCTCATTTCATAAGTTATTTCTTAAAATTACCAATACATTTTATAATGTAAGGAGAATCAGTATTATTTTAATACACTTGCATTTCCTTACGGAATTTAAGGATCTCTCAGTTTACGAATGTTCGATTTACGTACATCCACTATAACGAACTTCACAATTCATAACTTATTTCTTAAAGTCACCAATACATTTTATAATGTAAGAAGAATCGGTATTATTTGAATTAAGCTGCACTTCCTTAAGGAATACAGGCAACTCTCAGTTTACGAATGTTCGATTTGCGAGCATTCACTATAACGAACATCACAATTCATAACTTATTTCTTAAAGTTTCCAATAAATTTTATAATGTAAGAAGAATCAGTATTATTTGAATTAAGCTGCACTTCCTTAAGGAATACAGGCAACTCTCAGTTTACGAATGTTCGATTTGCGAGCATTCACTATAACGAACATCACAATTCATAACTTATTTCTTAAAGTTTCCAATACATTTTATAATGTAAGAAGAATCAGTATTATTTGAATTAAGCTGCACTTCCTTAAGGAATACAGGCAACTCTCAGTTTACGAATGTTCGATTTACGTACATCCACTATAACGAACTTCACAATTCATAACTTATTTCTTAAAGTCACCAATTAATTTTATAATGTAAGGAGAATCTATACAATTTTGATATACCTGTAACTCTTTAGCGGAATATAAGCAACTCTCAGTTAACGAATGTTCGATTTGCGAGCATCCACTATAACGAACTTATTTCTTAAAGTCACTAATAAATTTTATTTTGTAAGGAGAATCGGTATGATTTTAATATACATGGAATTCTTTAAGGAATACAAGCAACTCTCAGTTTACGAACGTTCGATTAGCGAACATTCACAATGCATTACATATTTATTAAAGTCGCAAATAGATTTTTTTTTTGCAAGAAAAATCAAACACGTGAAACGAAACCAGACTTACTTATTACTTCGTAAAATGGAACTTGTACATATTTAAGTATAATTAATTGCAAAAATAAAATATTATGTTCGATATTAATTTGTTTCTTGTCCGATTTATTTAATAAATGCAATCAATGTGTGGTTTGAAATTAAATTAAAATATTATTTATAGATTCTTGTTATAGAAAAGAATCATTGTGTTTATTTGAGTAAAATGTATCATATTGATATTTTGGCCATAATATTTGGGTTTGTCACTATGAATATGTCAGTGAGTCATTTGATTTGACATATATACAAATATAAACACATTTTGGAACATGTGCTATAAGAACTTCATCTCCAATTATTAAGTGTATGAGTCAATTTGGCCAGTAGCCCACTTAGATTTAGTGAACTCATTTTTTTTTTCCGGATATCTTAACTATTTCACCTGATTTTTATCAATATGATAAATATAAATATTAAACTATTTTATTTGCCGCATAAAAAGATATTTTGTAGAATATTTTTACTAATTTATTCAAAGGGGATTTTTCAGTAAATAATACACTTTTTCCCTAATCATATCGTTTCCCAGTTATTGCAAAAATCGTTTAAATAAACGGTTACTTTCGGTTAAGACATTGTTTTCAAACAGTTTTGGCTCTAAAGCAAACAGATTATATTCCGAAAATAATCGGTCTCAATACATAGGTGATCAAAACGTGTATTTCCGTTAACACCTTCAACTGAGAATTTCCAATCAATACAATACTACGTCTGCGAAAGTAAAAACTCGTATTTCTCATTTGTTCATACCAAAAACCATATATTTTATGAAATACTTTGAGAAGTTCAAGAACCTTTTTGTAATATTTCTTAATATATTTAATTGCGTAACAATTTATGTCAACGTATTGGAGCAGACAACTGACTTCATATAGTTTCCATATACACATTTACTCGCGTACCTTTGGCTCCTCTCTGAAACATCGCTATTTCTGGCGCACTATTCCTGTATTTGACACAAATGCACGAATTCCATGAACAACTTTGAAATTCTAAGAGAAACTGAACAGAAAGTAAACAAATAAATAAATAGCCCATTATCTTCAATGAATTTCTACGTTAAATACAACTAAATACACTACAGAACACCTTGATGTTCCTTCGGTTTGTTATGCTTGTTCGAACTTGCACCGAATATATTAAAACAGCATTAATTAAATTCCATTTAAATATTTCTTATACTTATGGTATAGAAATGGACAAAAATGAATTAAATTCGATTTATTTTTATTATTTCGACACAAAATTATTGTTACTTGAATTTACACTAAAAATTGCGCCATTAATACTTTATATTAGTCAATCTTAAATATTATTGAATTTTAACAATAGCAGCTAAAGCCTCCTAATAAATTATTTATTAATACGCCATATAAAAATATAAATAAAAACATCCATTTTGTTACCTTAAAGTTTCGTAATTTGTAATTAATTATACGTATTATATTTTCTTATTAAATGTTGTCAATTCAAGCACAGATATGACATTAACAAGCTTAGGTACAACGCACCTATGCGTCCAGGTCGCCTTATAAGTAATATATGCGATGCGAGTACCGGATTCTAATTATTATTGCCTTTTGGTTAACAACTACAAATTTGTATAGATTAATTTGATTAAAAAAGAAGTTAACTCAAAATTATAATATTAAATATTTTTTTACGGCCTTTGGGTTAACAATATGAAATAATCTTCTATACATAAAATATCTTAGAATTTTTAGTAGAATTTTTGGGTGTTTAAATTATTTTTATAAGGGCAGTATTAAGGGAGGCTCTAAATTTTGGGGGCGTATAAATCGGGAAGTATACGTGCGATTTAATTTAAACTGTGAGTGGATTCAAATGGGATGCCAATTAATATGTGTAGCAAATTTGGTTCAAATCGCTCTGGTACTTTCAGGGGAGTAGAAAGCACAAATTTGGTCGAGCGAGCGACCCAAGTATATAAGTTATATATATTTTTGGATTCAGGGCGACGAGACAAACACTTTGTGCTAACGAAATTCTTTGATACGAGATTGCTACAGACACACGACCGAATGCTTTGGCTTCTTCGGTACTAGTGTCTGTATATTTTAATGCATTTTTAAATTAGTCGTATATTGTAATTGTATAATGTAATGTTATTACGTTTATTGTGTAATTTCGAGAATATTTTGAATAACCTTTTAATAACTTTGATATAATAATAACTTTGCTATCTGAATCATGCGTACAAAATTAGTTACAGGAAGCGTAAACTGAATACATACACAAACTGAATGTAAAACGAATATATTTTGCGTACATGAAAAGGATTCTATTTTGAAATAGATTCAAGTTAAACACAGTTCATTAATGCGTGTAATTTCACCTTCTCTTCACTCTTATAGTTCAAATAATTTTATTTATTAAATAATCTTAAATTGTAGGCAAGGAAACATTTAGATAAATATTAATAAAAGAAAACTGTTCCAATGGGATTGGTCGTATTTACATTTTTTTTAATGCAACAAAGATAAATGAATAAACATTTAAGATTGTTGGATAAAGAATAATAATAATATGTGTTTTATTCGTTTTTTTACAGATCGAAAGAGAAAAGGCTGACCTCAGCGTGCAAGTGATCCAACTTTCCGAAAGATTAGAAGAAGCAGAAGGTGGAGCAGAAAGTCAGGTAACTATATAACTGATGTTATACATATTATATATAATTATCTTCATAAGTAAATCAACATAAATAACATTTATCTAAATCTACAACATGAAAATTACCAGTCGCTAACGAAGATATCAACAATTTATTTATACTGACAAAAGCACTCATATAATGGATCGTAAAAATGTCAGTTCACGCTCATATTTATGCTTGCCCATTGATATTAAATCCAGACAAAGGCGTTAAAAATATCCGCCCTAATCGATAATCATTCCCTTCAGCCAATTCTAATATTGGTTTCGTTTGTAAATAGTTTGAAATAAACAAGAAACGTGACACCGAATTGTTGAAATTGCGCAAACTACTCGAAGAAGTCCATCTTGAATCTGAGGAAACCTCTCACATTCTCAAGAAGAAACACCAAGAAGTTATTGTTGACTATCAAGACCAAATCGACCAGTTATCCAAGGCTAGAGCCCGGTAAGTGGCAATCGAAATAAATCTCGTCATAAATACGTTTCTACATCAATCAAACACTATATATCTTATTTGTCTTAACACTAAAAATAGCTGCAGAGGTAAAACAAAAAATTCTGTTTGGCGCGAAGCCAGAACCAAACGAAATATATAACATAATATGATACTACCTGCTCGGCCACTCATAGCTGAATTTTCCACGCTAAGTTGGCTTCAGAGCGAAGTTATTCTCGGTATAGAAGTCACAGAAATATCCGCCAATAAATTATCAGTGTTATAGGCGCGCGAACACATTTTATCACTGTGTATTTTACACAGAACTGTTCAATATACATGTCCGACGCTCGCACACGAACGCCCGGAATTCTTGTTAAGAGAATCGTCTAAAACAAACACTCCAAACTATTAACATTATAATTTTTCTTCAATTTTGATTATAAATAAAATAATGAACCCGAAAAACATCCCCCAATATTAATTGGTAAACTTAATATTAGAATTCGTATATTAATAATGATTGTCATGAGCCAAGAAAGCATTTGCAGAGCTCCAAGGACTGCAGGGTATTTTTAAACCGTAAACTAATCCTGGTGTTGTGGGCGGTTACTGGTTAGGCTTTACCCGTGTAAGTGTAGCTTAGATTGTCAATTGAATTGGGAATTGGTTGAAAGTGTACACACCTATTATTATTGGGCCATTATAATGTGTTTCGTGTGAATGTTTTTGGCTCTGGTTAAAACGTATGCTTGGGACTCGGGTTAAGCCAGTACTAATATGGCCACGCTGCGTTTAAAAATAACTGCACCGTCCAACTAGATTCTGACACTGATACACGCATAGCCTCCGGCTCACTGTATTCACATATCATTTCAGTTATTCTTATTATTAAATCAAATTTATTAAAAGAATCATTAAAGGTGAAATACTCTCTGATTGTTTTTGTAATAATCAAACAAGAATCATCGCTCCGCTCTAATCCTAAATTAAAATATATTCGTTCCAAAAAAATATATGTCACTTAACTATACAGGAAAATTTTTATAAAATTTATTAGTTTTACATATAAAAATAAATGTAAAACATTTTCCAATCAAAATTTAGGATTTTCATAAGAATTGAAGAACGATATTCACAATTTACGTCTGTACATGCCTAAATTAAACTTCAAACTTGCATTATTTAACAGAAATATCTGCTAAAACTACAATTTAGTCATATTTCGAAAAATTGTAAGCAAACCGTTTCGAATGTAGCGGTAACATTTGTAAACACTGCGGTACAGTCGCAAGCATTTCAATATCTGGTTTTTATTTTTTGAATTGTTATATTTGTGCTATTATGCTGATTGCGAAAAACTAACTGGGTAGAAATTCCACTT
This sequence comes from Leistus spinibarbis, assembly GCA_933228885.1. Taxonomy (NCBI): domain Eukaryota; kingdom Metazoa; phylum Arthropoda; class Insecta; order Coleoptera; family Carabidae; genus Leistus; species Leistus spinibarbis. Next base: position 4,717,655 of record OW121804.1, on the reverse strand, counting down.
AATATTCCTTATTCAATGCTATTACATACGAAACACTTATTTTACTGTTTAAAACATATTTAAACATTGAGTTTGAGTATCACATCTTTCATTATTCTGTTAAAAGAATGTATTAGCTTTTTCGTAAATTTAAATTTACTGCACACATAAATATTTAACGATGCATTTTATAGTTGTGTAACGAGAAAAACAAAAATAGATTTATGTATGATTTCTTGAAAGTTATTATATGTTTAATTATATTCACAAAATAACTGCAAGGTTTAGAAACGATAGAATTACTTACTTTTACCAACTTTTTACTAATCACATTCGAAGAACTAGTAAACAAGAATAAACACGTCATTAGAATATCATAAAACTACGCTTGGGTCATAAATATTCTATAAGAATCGGGCTTAGATAATATTATTATATTTAAGCTTCTTCCTTGTTTTTTTTTTTTAACGTTTAAATTAAGATAAAGGACATTTTGACACGATCAGAACAGCAGAGCAAGAATATTGGACAAGTCTATAATGAGACCAATTCTTTTGTAGATCTGAAAAGGAGAAGAGCAAGTTCCAACAAGAAGTCTATGAGCTCCTGTCCCAAGTAGAATGCGTGAGCAAGGAGAAAATAATCATCCAGAAACACAGCGAGAAACTCGAAATCTCCATCTCCGAATTATCGATCAAAATCGAAGAGCTTAACCGCTCCATCATCGACATCACCTCCCACAAGACCCGTTTGAGCCAAGAGAATATTGAACTCATCAAGGAAGTCCAAGACTTGAAGGTGAACATCGAGAATGCCATCTACTTGAAGAGCCAGCTCGTTGGACAACTGGAAGACTCTCGTCGTCGCCTGGAAGATGAAGACCGTCGTCGTACTACTTTGGAAGCGACTCTGCACCAAGTCGAAATCGAATTGGAGTCTGTCCGCGTCCAATTGGAAGAAGAAAGCGAAGCCAGGTTGGACATGGAAAGACAACTGGTGAAAGTAACCAGCGACTGCCAAGTCTGGAGATCCAAATGGGAGTCTGAGGCTCAAGCACGTGCCGAGGAAATTGAGGAGATTCGCAGGAAATACAATATCAGAATCCAGGAACATGAGGAACTCATTGAATCACTCTCTGTCAAGGTAAGAATATTCAATATCGTTTTCTGGCAATTTGGGAAATTCTTAGTGGCATTTTGTTCCCTATTTTGGTTAATTATTTGTTTACTAAACAAATGTTTGATTCTTTTTAGTGCAACAACCTCGATAAACAGAAGTCCCGTCTTCAAAGTGAAGTCGAAGTTTTGATCATCGACTTGGAAAAAGCCAACAACACTGCCCGGGAATTGCAGAAGCGCGTTGAACATGTCGAACGCATCAACATTGAAATTAAGACCCGTTTGGATGAAACCATCCTGATGTACGAGCAAAGTCAACGTGACCTTCGCACCAAGCAAACTGAAGTTCAACGTCTTCACCATGAGGTTGAGAAGACCCGCGAACAAAAGGACCAATTGGCTCGTGAAAATAAGAAATTCGCTGGTAAGTCCATTTTAATGAACCAGAGGTTCTTCTTACAAAATTGGCAATACTTTTAATGGCAATATATTTATTTTCTTTATTTTCCTTCCTTTTCCTGTTTCTATCCTTTTTAATTCCTTCTCTCCTCTTTTTCTACTGTATCTTAAATGTAAATACACAGATGGAAAAGCTAAATTTCTCTATTTCTTTCCTTCTTTCTTTGTCGCTTTCCATTTCTCTCTCCATTGTTTTCTCATTCTATCTTCCTTCCTTTCTTTCTTTCTGTGTTCTAAATAGATTCCCCATCACTTAATTTAACCATTTTTTCTATTATACGTCCTATCGGTCTTTATTTCTTTCTTTGTATATTCTAAATTTAAAGTTTGTATGCAATGAAAATGGGAAAGTGTCCTTTCTTTCTGTATTTCTTACATTCTTTTATTTATGTTTTCATTCTTTATACCATTATTTCTATTATTGTTCCTATCGTCCTTTATGTCTTTCTTTGTATATTCTAAATTTAAAGTTTGTATGCAATGAAAATGTGAAAGTGTCTTTCTTCCTTCCTATCTTTCTTTTATTTGTTTTCTTTCTTTATACCATTATTTCTATTATTCTTCCTATCGTCCTTTATTTCTTTATTTGTATATTCTAAATTTAAAGTTTGAATACAATGAAATTGGGAAGTGTCCTTCTTTCTGTAATTCGTACTTAATTATATTTATGTTTTCTTTCTTTATTCTAAATTTAATGTACGAACTATATTTCTTCATTTTAAATGTTGGTGTTTGAATACTTATGGAAGTATTCTTTTGTTTTTAGATGATCTCCATGATGCCCGTAACCAATTGACCGACTTGAACCGTCGTCTCCATGAAATGGAATTGGAATTGCGTCGTCTGGAGAACGAACGCGAAGAATTGACTGCTGCTTACAAAGAAGCTGAAGCCGTAAGTGCTAATAATATTTATGAACGTTATATTATATTTATGAATATGGTTTTATGCATGTTTAGGGTCGCAAAGCTGAAGAACAACGCTCTCAGCGTTTGGCTACCGAGCTCGGTCAGTTCCGTCATGAAGCTGAACGTCGTCTGCAAGAAAAGGACGAGGAAATCGAATGTATTCGGTAAGCAAAATTTCCATTAACTCTTATTGAGTTTTCTTGATCGTCTGCGAGCTTTGAGATTTGTAAATATTAATAATTTGCTAGAGAAAGTGAATTTGTTAACTACTTCCGCAATATTAGCGAAATTTGTACCTGTTGCATCACAGAACAATTGTGATGCACGTGCAACATAGTATATTACACTCATCCCACCGTATAATTAGAACTTATTACAAAGTCAGCCAAGTATATTCGCCGAACTAAAGATCAGGTATTGCTGCAATCATATGGGTAAATTCATCGTTGATAACTCATTCGTAGGGGGCAGATGTTAATGTTAACTGTACAACTCTTGGCAGTCAGCGCATTTGGCCAAACTAAAAATCGCCTTAAGTAGAGATGCGATAAGGCACAATTTTAATTTGGCATCAAGTAGAAATTGCACTAAAAATAAATACGAACTGATATTGCAAATACGCGTTCTTTATCATTCGACGCTACAGTACGAAAACGCACTGCTAACTTGCACCTAGTACGAAATATTTGCCGAAAATCTAACTTACGACTTAAGGTTTGATAATGGCGTTAGTGAAAAGTTCAAGAAAGCAATGGACCAAACCTCCGACAACTATTTACGAGCACAATTACGGTATTGGAATGAACTTTTATCAGCCAATGATCGATTATATCGATACGAAAAAGGCCAAGGGCAGAAGTGATTACCCCCACTTACCATACTCCAATGAACGTGCACTTGAAAAATATCATCCGCGCAAATTAATTAAAAGTTACTCGCAAGCTGATTTGCAACAATTGTCTAACGAAGCCGAACTTCGGGCAAAACACGACTTAAGCTCACTAAAAATCCATAAATCTAGCTCCAGTTTACAAAAAACTGTATCAGCAGCCGCAATAAATAAAGTGACTGTAGAAGTGAAGAAAATCAAAAAACGTAAATCGAAGAAACACGAATCGACAATGCCGGAATATTGTTATGATCCTGATCTGGATAAACAGGCTGAATATTCTTTGCGGAAAGTGCAGAAATATTTAAGAGGCAAATCTGCGTATGGGATTGAACAAGTTTTGTTACGTGATAGTAACCAGACGATTAGTGAAAATTTGGAGAAGGATTTGAGAACGTTCCAGGGCTCTGGGGAAGTCCAGACTGGTGTTGTTAAATACCATGATAGAAGGATTCATTGTAATTTAATGGAAGACCGAATGACTGAGCAGTTGAATCGTAGTTTTGCGGAACCTTTGGATAATTTGCGAGAAGGGTTAAAGGGATTTGATAGAAAGACAGCCATCCAGATGCAGAGCCAAAGGTAGAAACTCTTCACAAATTCTGATATTTTACACAAACTTGGAAAAGTTTCAGTTATCTCTTACGAGAATTCTGAGGCAATGCAAATTTTACAACTACTTCAATCTCGAAATTTAAACGTTTTCAACTTACATAATCTATATATTTTAGACAATACACTTTTTGCACGGACATTCTATGTATATCGGCGATTTCGTCAACAGTGACGCAAGGTAAGGAGTTGTTGGAGCTGAGCCAATTGCATCAGAACTAATTTCATACATGATTGAAAATTATTACAAATCTATTTGTGCATTGCAACTAAATTAAAATAACTCTTCAACTTTCATGCGCTTTTTCAGTAATATAAACATGTCGTTCAATCAAAATAATAAATATTCTAGATATGTAGAAAGTTTGTAAACAATTGTATTATTTACATATTCCTAAATTTACTTTCCGAATTAATTCATTCGAGTTATGTTGAGACAATATCTATAATCTCGTAAATTTCGAAAGAGAAACACTTTTTTGTGTTTGTACGTTGTTAGTACCGAAGAAGCTAAAGCATTCGGTCGTGTGTCTGTAGCATTCTCGGATCAAACAATTTCCTTAACAAAAAGTGTGTGTCTCATCGCCCTGAATCCATAAATATATATAAATTATATACTTGGATGTTAGTCGTCGCTCGCTCGTAAGACCAAATTTATGCCCTTTACACCTCTGTCGATACCGGAGCGATTTACACCAAATTTGGTACACATATTATTTGGCATCCCATTTGAATCCGCTCCCAGTTTAAGTCCAATCGCCCGTATACTTCATAAGTTATAGGGCCCCCCTTAATACTGTCCTTATATAAATAATTAAAACACCCAAAAATTCTACGAATAATTCTAAAACACTTTATATCTACAATTTTTTTTCATATTGTTAACTCAAAAGCCGTAAAATAATATTAAAAATTATAATTTGTTGTGTTTTCTATTACTTAGCTTTTCTTAATGTTTTTTTTTTTTTTTTTAGTAAACAGACCAGCATTGAAATCGAGCAGCTCAGTGCCCGTGTCGTCGAAGCCGAGACCCGTCTGAGGACCGAAGTCACTCGCATCAAGAAGAAGTTGCAGATCCACATCACCGAATTGGAGATGTCCCTGGATGTCGCCAACAAGAATAACATTGACCTCCAGAAGACCATCAAGAAACAATCTATGTCCCTCACCGAAATCACAGCCCACTACGATGAGGTCCAACGCCAATTGCAAGTTACCATTGACCAGTTGAGCATTGCCCAACGGAAAGTTCAATCTCTTACTGCCGAATGCGAAGAAATCAGGGGCAACTATGAATCTGTAAGTGTACATTCATTAGCCTTTTAGAGAATAGAGAATCTAATTTCTTTTTTTGCAGGCCCTCCGTGGTAAGAGAGCCGCCGAACAGCAATTCGAAGAGTCCGTCAGCCGTATCAACGAATTGACCACAATCAATGTGAACATCGCCACCTCGAAGGCCAAGATCGAACAAGAACTCTCAGTTATTGCCGGAGACTACGACGAGGTGACTCGCGAACTCCGCGTTTCGGACGAACGTTACCAACGCGTCCAAACCGAGCTCAAACACACCGTCGAAATCCTTCACGAAGAACAAGAGCGTATTGTCAAGATTGAAGCCATCAAGAAGTCGCTGGAAATCGAGGTGAAGAACTTGTCTATCCGTTTGGAGGAAGTTGAGGCAAATGCCATTGTTGGTGGCAAGCGACTTATCAGCAAATTGGAGTCTCGTCTCCGTGACATGGAATTGGAATGTGACGAGGAGAAGAGACGTCATGCTGAAACTATTAAGATCTTGCGCAAGAAGGAACGCACTGTTAAGGAAGTGATGATCCAGTGCGAGGAAGACCAGAAAAATATTGCGCTGTTGCAGGAGTCCTTGGAGAAGGTTAACCAGAAGGTCAGCATCTACAAGAGACAACTGCAAGAACAGGTATGTTTAACACTAATCCGCGCTTTAGTAAGTGTTTATGTGTCAATTTGAAGCTTATTTAATATGTTTTTGTGAAGGAGGGTATGTCCACCCAGAGTGTAACCCGCGTACGCAGATTCCAACGCGAGTTGGAAGCCGCCGAAGACCGTGCTGACACCGCCGAAAGCAACTTGACACTGATCCGTGCCAAGCACCGTACCTTCGTCACCACCAGCTCGGTCCCCGGCTCCCAGGTGTACCTGGTCCAGGAATCCACCACCAGAACCTCAGAAATGTAAATACAGAACATAGAAACAAGGAAAGAATAAAAAAAAAAAAGAGGTGTCGCAATTGAGAGCTGCGCGAATTTTTATCATATAAATATACAGAAATATTATTTTAACGGCTAGATATCAAATTTATTAACTGAATTGTTTAATAATAAAGATCGTACATTCTTGTAAAGTGAATGATTGTTGAAATATACATTTTTCCCTTCTGAAAAACATGACTATAATTATTATTGCGTATTTCTAGGTATTCAAGAAAATGTATAAAATATTACGTTACTAATTAATGCCTTTTAGATAAAAATATTTTGCCAGTACTTTTTTATTTAGGTATTTTCAGTGCCTAATGGGTATAAAAATATTTTTATTTAGTACCTTAATACATTATTATTACGTATTTTTAGGTGCAAATTATTTTTTAAGTGCCTAAAATACATGGACAGTCGGATATCATTATGCCTTAGTTGCGCACAAACATCTGCGCATCTGCTGTGTTGTCTCTTCTGTGTAATGAAATCCGTCTATTCGAAACATGTATATTTCGTAAGTTAATAATGGGATAAAATAAGTAAATATTTAACGAATAATAGAAAGTATTTCGCACTAAAATGTAAACGGGGTGATTATATATTAATAAGTTATGAATGTAATGTGTAAGTTGAAAAACATAAATAAACTGCTTGTATACAAGAAAATCGTTATTGTAACACACACGCACACACAAATAAATGTAAAACTATTTTCTTGTAATTATGTAATCGAAACGTGGTTGAAATACTATTATCTATAATCCAAACAATTACATTTTTTATTATATTTTGAATTTTGCGTTTTGCGTAAACTATTTTTGTGTATATTACCTCACTCAAAACAGCCCCAAAATATGTAGTAAATCGTCGAACATTTTTATAGTATATTCCTTTATTTAACAAGCAACAACTGCTACAATAATTTAATTGATATATAACTGAAAATCTGAACATATAAACAGTATTGTGAGTTAAAAGCAGTAATCGGAATGATCATGAGTGGAATGATCACAACTTACTATGGCTGACAGTGGTCCAGATAGCGAGGATACAGACAAACATCACGGATGTGATAGCGATTCAGTAACCAGCACACAAATCGCTCTAAACCCAATCCGTAACCACCGTGGGGACACGTACCGTATTTTCTCTGATCTGTATACCAGTAATAGGCAGTCGGGTCAATTCCTTCTCTCTTGTACCTAACAATTAAATGCAAAGATTGTTAAAATATGTTTCACTTATACAAATGAATATTAGGACTCAAGATTTAAACGGAAATACACGTTCGGACCATCCCTAAATCGTTTCGGACCAAAAAAACTGAAATTACATCTATATAGATTAAGATAAAACAAAACAAAAAATGTATCAGATGATTACAAGCTGCGCTACATCCAAAACCATGACGCTACCTCTTCTTTGAGCTGCCTCTGGAGAACGCCAAGAAAAGCATCAAGTTATTGTTATTTTTCAATAAAGAACTTAGATATATACCTAATTTAATGCAGCAAACCTCATTAATCTGCTATTTCTCAGTTCAGAGAAAAAAATTCGAGAAAATGAGCAATTTCTTATATATATATATATATCGCATTGATATTGCATTGTTATTGCTTTGTTTTTGCATTGTTATTGTCATAATCATTCGATATATATAAAATTAGATAGATATTAGACAGATATTATAATTTATTAGTATCGATTTACTTTCTGAATCTTGAATATCAAGCAATTTCATAATTATAAAACCTGTGAAAAAAGCCCCAAAAAAATATGATATCACATACCCATCGAGTAGTTCTTCCAAATCGGATATCCTCATTGACCCGCCAACAATTTCGCCGACTCCCGGTAATAAAACGTCAACACTCTCCGTCAATCTGTTGTCTTCGGGACACCGGGACATATAGAAAGATTTGATTTCAGCCGGAAATCGACACAGCATAATCGGTTGATTGATTTGATCCGTCATTTTACGTTCGGGCATTTCAGGAATATCCTGATTTATACAAATGTTAAAGAATATTCACATAATACAAAAAAAAAATCGACGCTTGCGCGAGCATTTACCTCGCCGAATTCGTAGAAGGTTCCATCCTCTTTCGTAATATTATTCTTCTTCAAGTATTCAATCGCTTCCGAGTAGTTCATACGTAGAAACGGTCTAGTTGGGACTTTAAAATCAGGATTTAGTTCTTTAACGATGTGCCCTAAAGGTGACGCAAGTACCCGGTCGACAACGTCGCAAATTAAGTCTTCTAGACGATTTAGCAATTGTTCGAACGATATAAATGGACATTCGGCTTCGATGTGACTGTATCTACAGGTGTAAATGAAAACATTTGAATATTTGAATATGAAGTTTTTTTTTTTCTTTTGGGCTTACTCTGCCAAATGTCGACGAGTACGGCTCTGCTCTGCTCGGAAACTCTGGGCGATGCAGTACACATCCCCCATTGAAGCTATGCAAGTTTCCAGGTATAGTTGCGAACTTTGAGTCAAGTAAGCTTCAGATCTGGAATTGATATAAGGGTGAAGTCCGGATATAACGAACACCTATTTTGTATTTATGGTTCGCTATATCCGAAATTGTACATATCGATTATTTGTGTTTCCCGAAAGGTCATACTTCCGGTTTCAAACCAAAATTGCTTAGAATTGATTATTATACTAGGATATTTATTATATAATTTTTTAGACACTACTAGTAAATTAAATCTAATGAATTAAACAAGCATACAGGCACTAATGCCTTTAGTTCGTCGTGTTTCTATAATTTTACTAGTAAAAACATTATTTAACCACTAATTCTTTAATAAAAAAAATATTATTTATGGTAGCAACTTTTATGGATTTGTTAATTGTAGACAAAGACAGACTGCGCGGTAGACAACATAAAAATAAGCACCAATGTCTCCAGCTCGCCATATATTAAATATATTATCTATTTATAACCAGTAATTTTTAAAGAGATAATGCAAACTTATGGTAAAATAAACAATGAAAGCAAATGTTTTTTTTTTTTAAATAACAGTTTAAAATTACAAAATAATTTTATTTTTATTTCTTTCGAGTTCATAATCTGAAAATATCTGGAGTGGCCTGCACTCGACATTCATAATCTGAAAATATCTGGAGTGGCCTGCACTCGACATTCATTTACGCAGTTTCCACTAGATATAGATCAAACTAACCAATACTCTACAGAAATATTCTGAAATGTCATTTATCTAATAGAGTCTATTTTGTTTTCCTGTTAAAATAGCAGATGATCCGATTTTATAAGCTACATGCGAATCCATGGAAACGTAACAAGATATTTATAATGTTTCGTAGCATTTTTCTCGCAACTGGCACATTTTTTGAAGAAATGTTTTAAACAAAAGTTGTGCGAAATATTAATATCTTTCATTATGAACATAACTATTTTTGCCGTAAGTGTAGCCGTTCTAGTGATAATGGAGATAGAACAAAAAATGTAAACATGCACTACTGGTTTGAATATTCTTTTCAAAAATAGGAGGTGCACATCTAGGGCATATACAAGTCTTAAGTTTGAAGTTTCATAATTTTACGTTCGACAGTTTTGGCCCTAGAGCGTTCACACACAGACAGACCGACGTCATTCCGAAAATAGTCACATTCGATTCAGGGAAGGTCAAAACGTGAATATCCGTTGAAATCTCGAGTTCGAAATATTTCATGATTACAATACTTACTTTTTACTTTGTAAAAGAAAGTAAAAAGTTTATAGGTATAATAAGTGCTATAAACAAAATAAACCGATGCAAAAAATATATAATCGTGGCCAGTTTTATTTGAATTAATCTCAATCGCGCACTCAAAATAAACCGATGCAAAAAATATATAATCGATTTTATGACTAGGTTTTTGATAATGTAAGAGCTTACCCAAAAAAGTCGAGTTTGAATAGAGTCGAACCCCCTTCGCATTGCGTTTGGACGATCGACGGAGGAGTAACTTCGTTGTAGCCCCTATCGGCGTAATGCGCCCTATATTACATAAAAACGAAAATAAGAATCAATCTCCTCCGAAAACTTCTTTTTTTTTTTTTTACCGAAATGCTTGCAGTAAAACTGATCGCATGCGTAAAACTTTTGATGTGTTCTCGCCCCTGATCATGATATGTCTGTTATCCAGTTGAACGTCGGGGTGCGCCTCCTCATTGAGGATAGAATCAGCGCCTCCTGGAGGAGCTAATCCGACCAACTCCCAGAAATCGCACTGCAACTCATGGCCTCCTGGTGCCTGGATGCAACATTGAATTGTAGAGAAATTTTGAGTTTCGGGTACGTATTATTACCTTTTTACCATCTGGAACCGCGACTAAAGTACCGAATATTTGGATACTTGATTCGGTGCTTAAGTTTAACGCATTGAATGTTTGACATAATTGATCGTTTAAGACGCATTGCAAAAAACCGGTTCCGTCGCGCAACGTGATAAACATTAGCGATTTGCCCTGACGCCGTAAGCGGTGCACCCAACCGAAAATAGTGATTCTTGTGCTACGATTCTTTTCCCCTATTTAAAATAATAAATATATATATATATATAAACATATGGATGTATCTGTGTGCATGTATGTGTGTCCAGAACGCTTTATTTATGTTGTATCCATTTACATAATACCGAAAATTGTGATTCTTGTGCTACGATTTTTTTCCCCTATTTAAAATAATAAATATATATATAAACATATGGATGTATCTGTGTGTATGTATGTGTGTCCAGAACGCTTTATTTATGTTGTATTCATTTACATAATACCGAAAATTGTGATTCTTATCCTACGATTTTTTTTTCCCTATTTAAAATAATAAATATATATATATATATAAACATATCTGTGTATATGTATGTGTGTCCAGAACGCTTTATTTATGTTGTATCCATTTACATAATACCGAAAATAGTGATTCTTGTGCTACGATTTTTTCCCCCTATTTAAAATAATAAATATATATATATATATATATATATATATATATATATATATATATATATATATAAACATGTGGATGTATCTGTGTGCATGTATGTATGTGTGTCCAGAACGCTTTATTTATGTTTTATCCATTTACATAATACCGAAAGTAGCGATTCCTGTGCTACGATTTTTTTCCCCTATTTAAAATAATAAATATATATATATGTATATATATATATATATATATATATATATATATATATATATATATATATATATATATATATATACATATGGATGTATCTGTATGTATGTGTGTCCAGAACGCTTTATTTATGTTGTATCCATTTACATAATAGCAAAAGTAGTGATTCTTGTGCTACGATTTTTTTCCCCTATTTAAAATAATAAATATATATATATATATATATATATATATATATATATATATATATATATATATATAAACATGTGGATGCATCTGTGTGCATGTATGTATGTGTGTCCAGAACGCTTTAATTATGTTGTATCCATTTACATAATACTGAAAGTAGTGATTCTTGTGCTACGATATATATATATATATATATATATATATATATATATATATATAAACATATGGATGTATCTGTGTGTATGTATGTATGTGTGTCCAGAACGCTTAGTTTATATGTTGTATCCATTTACGTAATAAAATTTCTTACCCTCGAATATTTTGATTAATTTCGCGTCGGGTAGTGATTTATCTTCTTCCACAACAATTTTCTTCGCATCTTCCATGTTTTTCACCCGTTTCTCTGCATCTTCCTCTTCCCGTTTACTTTTATCAGCATTTTTGTAATTTTCCCTTGTCCAAAATTTCTGGATTTTTTTCAACTGCGATTTCGCAGCCACCTCAAATTTCTTACCGTCTTCCTTACTGTCTACGTAAATGACAGGAAACGGTTCCGATTTTGCGTGTCGCATCGCCTGCAAAATGGTTTTGAAAGGATTGGATTCGGTTCCAAGTCCGGTGTCGTCATTGCCGCTTTTTTCGGACGTGTATATCGCACCTAACATAAATAATTACTCGGTTTATGAAATAAGAACTATATTTAGTAAAAATCGAGCTGTTAATACTTTTTATTTAATTAACTATAAGAATAAAAATATTTTTTGTATATTTCCAGTATTAACATATATTACATATAAATTTATAAATGTCCTTAAGTTGGGTCAACTTCAGCTTCAGGGCCTCGAACCGGAATTATTTTGATTTCGGTTCAATTAAATATATATATATATATATATATCAGTTCGGTTCCGGATTTCCGGTTCGAAGCCTTGGTCAAATACTTTCATTTATTAAAATAAAAAAATCAACTAAACAATACATTAAATATATTTCATACATTAAATTAACGACAATAACTACACAATAATACGTAAACAATTTTTAAATTTTATTGCAACAAGGAAAATATGTTTCATCAGACATTAAAAATAAATTGTAACCTCAAAAGAAATCTTATTCACACACGTGTTAGAAATTGAGTGAAATTAAAAATAATTATATACTTTAAACAACTAATAGAGAATATATTATTTTATTTAAAATTATTTATTTGAAGATATTTAAATAGATATTAGCACAAACCCAGTTCGCTGTCACCGGCTGACATATTTGCGGACAAACTAGTACAGTCCAATGAAATTCACAGTTACAATAAATTAAAATAAAATAACAGCAAAAGTTAGCGTAAATAGCACATTTTTATCCTGTTAAGTAATACGTATAAGGAAAATTTTGAATATGACGCGTTTAAAATAGAATAAGGAAAATTTAAATTAGTTGATAAGTAGAATAAATTATATATGGCAGCATCCATGGATGGGATAACACACTCTTAAATTCTATAGAAATAAATCCCGTTTTATAATGCAATTTTTTAAGCAATTTGTTTAATTTAAAACGGGCCTAAGATTTTGAAATCCAATATTTTCACACTGCATATTATCAACGAAATAAATAAATAATTTGTATCATTTTTGCATATGTAATTGAATTGCTTATTTTCTTTTATTTCTTCAATTTATATCAATTGATTTGTTATCAAAAATAATAAATGAATAAATAAGTAGTAAATCGTTTATTAGATAAATACAAAATTAGTTACAAAATACAAATAACAATTATTGTAAAAGTATTGGTGCAGGCACCAATGCCTTTAGCTCGTCGTATTATTCATTCACAGTCGATGTTTGACTTATTCTATTAATATAAAAAATGTTTTTAATCACTTTAATAAAGAAAACCTACTTATAACCACTGCATTTTTAAATATAAATATAATTGCGATTACTACGTATTAATTTTCAAAATTATTTTTAATTATGTTTCTGTTCTGGTTTTTGAGGCCACAATCTCAAAAATCGTTATAAATATAATCTTGAGGAATATAATGCAGGCACCAATGCCTCTAGCTCGCCGTATTATTTATTCACAGTGGATGTTTTAATTTTTCCATTTATACACTTATAACCACTGCATTTTGTAATAAAAAATGATTGCAACAATAGCGACCGCTACGTTATAGTTTTCAAAATTATTTTGCTTTTTTAGTTAGTTTTGAGGAATTTAATTTAAAAATGTATAGCTTTAAGGATTGTTCACAGCGAAACAATTACTAATTAAGCTTAGAAAATTACAAATAATAATCTAGTTTGTATTATGGCAAGCAATGCGCTAATTCCAAGCAACAAAATTAACAAAATTTATGATAAATTTTGTTGCTGTGAACGTTAACCTTGTATGTCATACAACAAACTCAAATTATTACTTATAATTTCTAAGCTTAATTTATAATTCATTTGCTGTGAACAATCCTTGAAAAAATTCTAGACAAAAAATATCTTAGATTTTTTTCATGTTATCTTGTACGTTTTGCGTTTGTCCTGCATTTTTTGCTCAAATCATTTCCCCTTTTTCTTCATTATAAGTGGAAGACAAATCATGAATTTATCAGTGCAGGACAAACTGATAAAGATTATACAACGAACTAAAATTAATGGTGCGATTCTCAGCCAGTCAGATCTATAAAGAGAATTTGTAAGCTTTTAAAAAAGCTGTAGTTCTAATAATGAATACACAAGTCATGTATTATTTGCGATATATGCAGTTTACAAATGATTACAATTAAATTAAAATACACTATCAATATCAACAGATTCTTCTTATAGATTTGCTCATAAATCACTGCGCATGCCTCGTAATCCATGGATGCACTAAAACGCCGTCCAATTTCAGTCTTCTTTCCGGATCGATAACTAATAACTTTGCAATCAAATCCGCCGCGTCTTCCGAAACATGCGGCGGAACCGTATATTTAGCAATGCCGATTCGTTTATACGTATCTTTGTTGCAACTCGATTCAAACGGCGGTTTACCCACAAGAAACTCAAAGCAGAGCACGCCTAAACTCCATAAGTCAATTAGCTCATTATGCGGTTTGCCATGCACCATTTCTGGGGGCAAATAGTCCAAGGTCCCGCATAGTGTAGTTCGTCTAGAGGATGGCGCATGCACTGACCACCCAAAATCAGCGATTTTCAGTTCGCCTTTGCTCCCGAGGAGTAAATTCTCCGGTTTTATGTCGCGATGAATCACTTTTTTCGCATGGCAGTATTGAAGCGCATCCGCCAATTGCGCTACGTAAACGGCCGCACGTTGCTCGCTAAATCGTTTGTTTTCCTGACTTTGTAACTCTTTATAGCAAGCGCCGCCGGGCGCGTACTCCAAAATTAAATAAACACGGGCGTCGTCATGAAAATAGCCGTACATTTTCAAAATATTCGGGTGGCGCAAATGCGTTTGGATTTCGATCTCGCGCCGCACTTGATGCTCAATATCCGCTTTTAATATCGCGACTTTAAACAACACTTTTAGCGCAACAATGAATTTAGATTTGCGCTCGCGCGCTAAATACACATTTCCGAATTTGCCCTTCCCCAACGGCTTCCCAATATCAAAATCGGACAAAATCCAGGTTTTTACACTTTTTTGAGAAGTTTGATCACTAGCTTTTGGAGCAGAATCAGTTGCTGTTGGAACTGGATCAGTTGGTTTTGATATTGCGGCACTATTTTCAGAAGTGGGATCACTAGTTTGTGCAATGGTTGCGTTTTTATCAGAAGTGGGATCACTGGTTTGTGCGACGGCGGCACTTTTTTCAGAACTGGGATCACTAGATTGTTGAGTTGCGCCACTTGCAGTTGCAATTGGAGCACATTTTTTTGACTCAGATTCAGATTTTAGAGTAGAATTATCTTTTAGTTCACTTGCAGCAATTTCGTTTGGAGTCGTTTTTGAAGCAGAATCACTTATTTTAGAAGAACCGCACGTTTTCACATTTAAGTTACTTATTTTTGAACTAGAAGCACTTGTATTATTAGGAATAGTCATTTTAGAGTTTAAATTATGCGTTTTTGAATGGTTTGTTATAGGTTCCTCGCTCACTTTCTTAATTTTCGTATCTTCTTTTAATCGTTGATTTTTATCATTAAGCGGAAGTTTTACATGTAGCTTACGTGTTTCAGTCACCGGTTTTCGTTTTTCAGTCCCTTTCTTAAGTGCATTTTCTTTATTCACATTAAATTCATTTTCAACTTGACACTTCTTCATTTTTGTACCATATCTTGCTTTGTATCACTAATAAATGCACTACTTTTTATTGTTACACGTTTAAAATTAGTTATAATTGTAAAATTAACAATGGTTTTTGCTAGTTTTTGTACTGTATGTTGCTGAACAGTCCAACCGTCTTTTAAATTCAAATTGAAAAGTCGTTGGGAGAGCCATTAACATTACAATAAACTGTTAAAAATGAAATCCCTACATTTGTGTTTTAGTTTAATAACAATAAAAACGAATGTATTTCTACATTTATCTACTAATGTATTATTTATAGCACAGTAAAGTAAATAAATGTAAAGTACATAGTTTTTAATGTTGGTATGAAATAGCTGTATTCTTGTTTGGGTTAAAACTCATCTTCTCGCTCTGTCTACACATCAGGCAGACAGAGCAAAAACATGAGCCTAATTGAGATTTTGTGCAAAAAGAATACAGCTAATATTACAAAACTAATCGTTATTGAAGTGTACTTGTTCTTTAACCCACAAATCTAACGTTAAATAAAATCAACCAATACAAGGCCGTGTTGGGTTTATGAGGCCTTGAACATAGACTAGTGATTGGTTGAATGAAGTGAACGTCTATTTGTTTATCGTTGAACAATGGCCGCTTAGTTTAATAGTGTAATGCGTACACTATCCATTTTATTTTAAAGTGTACTGACGTAAATATGCACTATTTTCAAAATTATGTCAAAACAAATCTTTTAATTTCAATCCACAAGTGTTTTATACACATTAGTCATAATTTTACTATGTTTTAATACACAATTAAACATTTATAATCATCTTAATACAAAATGAAATCAAAATCGAATAAAACTGATCAACCACCTGTGTCAGATGTAAGTTAATTGTTTTAAAAAATGTGAATTTGATTGCAAATAGAAGAGTTCACAGGATTCGGATGAAAGTACAAAACGAATTGAGACAAAAGGTACAAAGTGCCATGTTTGTGGGCAAACATTTCGATTTTTGAAAGCGTTACAGAAACATGAAGCCAGACATCAGGGGTTCGGCGGGTTTCGGTGCAAAACGTGTGGTTTGTCGTTTACGACGAACGAAACCCGCGAGAAACACAGAGATCAAGTGCATAAGGTATATAAACGATGTTTTGTAGGTTCATCTCTTTTCTATTCACTTTGTATTCGTCCAATTTTTACTATCCCTGTTCATCTGTCTACATAATTTTTAAAAAATACGATAAAAGAAAATTCTCTTATGTTTTTTTGCTTTTTTGGTTCATCTCTCGTTTATTCTTTTTATATTCGTGTTTTCTAGGTTCATCTCTTTTTTATTCTCTGTGTATTGGTCATTCAAACGTCTAATTTTATACTCTCCCTGGAAAATTCTCTTATGTTCCTTTGTTTTCTTGGTTCATCTCTCGTTTATTCTTTTTATATTCGTGTTTTCTAGGTTCATCTCTTTTTTATTCTCTTTGTATTCGTCATTCAAACGTCTAATTTTTTACTCTCTCTGGAAAATTCTCTTATATTTCTTTGTTTTCTTGGTTCATCTCTCGTTTATTCTTTTTATATTCGTGTTTTCTAGGTTCATCTCTTTTTTATTCTTTTTGTATTCGTCATTCAAACGTCTAATTTTTTACTTTCCCTGGAAAATTTTCTTATGTTTCTTTGTTTTCTTGGTTCATCTCTCGTTTATTCTTTTTATATTCGTGTTTTCTAGGTTCATCTCTTTTTTATTCTCTTTGTATTCGTCATTCAAATGTCTAATTTTTACTATCCCTGTTCATCTGTCTACATAATTTTTAAAAAATACGATAAAAGAAAATTCTCTTATGTTTTTTTGCTTTCTTGGTTCATCTCTCGTTTATTCTTTTTATATTCGTGTTTTCTAGGTTCACCTTTTTTTTATTCTCTTTGTATTCGTCATTCAAACGTCTAATTTTTTACTTTCCCTGGAAAATTCTCTTATGTTTTTTTGTTTTCTTGGATCATCTCCCGTTTATTCCTTTTATATTCGTCATTCATTCTTATTTCTTTAGTGTTTTCTAGGTTCATCTCTTTGCATTCTCTTTATATTCGTCATTCAAACGCCTAATTTCTTACTCTCCCTGTGCATTTTTTTTTTAACTTTGTATTCCGGTATTAAGTTATTTTCATGTTTCCTTTTTGTTTTGTTTTCTTCTAAAATAAATGATATTGAAGAAAGACGATTCGGTGTAAAATTCTAAATATTTTAGGTGTTACGATGTAAAATCTGTAATATTCGCTTTGATTCTGGTACAGAATATTTGCACCATATCAACAGTTTGCATGAGGGGCGCGATCGGGAGTTTTCAATGTGCAGCGAATGCGGTAAACAGTTTAAGACAAAGGGAGAGTTAACGCACCACGTTGCGTCCAAATGTGGCACCATTCGCCTCTTTAAATGTAAATTTTGTTTTAAAAATTTAATGACCGCTGGCTCATTGCACAATCACTTGTTGCGGCACAAAGGGGACCGAATACACATGTGCCGCTATTGCGCCAAAACATTTTTAACTGGAGGACAGCTAAAAGTTCACGAACGAATTCACACACAAGAAAAAGCGTTCGTCTGCGAGGTAAAATATATCCAATCATTTTACTAGAATTACTTTATTTCTTCTGGAAAACTGGACGCTGCAATCGGTCAAAATTAGTAACTAATCGTAATTTTACTAGACTTAATTAATAATTACTATTAGCGATTGTTGGAATTCACCAATTTAACGCATTATAGGTATATACCGCATTCATAGCTAGCCAATTAGTAATTACTATTAACAATTTATGGATATTGTTTTATGATTTAGCATTCAACAAATTAACGTATTATATATAGATATAACTAGACTTATACAGCATTCATTGCTAGCCAATTAGTAATTACTATTACCAATTGATGGATATTGTTGAATGATTTGCCATTCAACAAATTAACGTATTATTAGATATAACTAGACTTATACAGCATTCATAGCTATCCAATTAGTAATTACTATTACCAATTGATGGATATTGTTGTATGATTTAGCATTCAACAAATTAACGTATTATATATTGATATAACTAGACTTAGCATTCATAGTTAGCCAATTAGTAATTACTATAAGCAATTGATGGACATTGTTTTATGATAAATAATGCTTCACCAAATTAGCGCATTATATGGATATAACTAGACGTATACAGCATTCATAGCTAGCCAATTAGTAATTACTATTAGCAATTGATGGACATTGTTTTATGATAAACAATGCTAGCATTCACTAAATTAACGCATTATTTATACTATAGATAATGCCCTATACATTTAATGGGTATAAAGGTCAAACATGATATTGGGGAAGAAAACAACGATTTTTTAATCAATCGATGCGTATTTATATAAAGAATCCCTGGTAAAAATATACATATTTTTTTATGTTTGGAGATTATAAATATATATTTTTATTTATCTCCGAACATGAAAAACTGAAACTGAATTAATAATAAATCGTTCAGCTCAATTTTTAATTAAGATTTTTTTAATTACGATTGATTTTGAGTAGTTTTATGACAAAAAATGTAAAAAGAGTCTAAAATTCCTTTTTATTTATTATACAATCATTATTCGACAGAATATCTTCGATTATAGCGAAGAAATTGCATATTTCTAGTAGTAGTTTATTTAAAAATTCAAAGCTACCGAAATATCCCGCAGTGGAACGGCATTTCTTTGAACGTAATTTTCTACTCGTATTCTGTATCCAATCGCCCTTATAATTCAGGAATTATTTATTTATTTACGAAACTAAACATATAATATGCCTAAATTACATAATTTGACATATAAAGTATAATATATACAAAATAATTAATAGAATCTAAACTTATTTCTAAATATTTTATGAAAAGAAAATATTTTGAACAAAATAAATCTACTTTATTATTTAATCCTAAATTATTATACAACAAACACATTCTAAAAATTGGTGAAGAATTTCTTATATCTCTAGAACAATAGTTATATAATAAAAAAAATATATATATTAATCTTTTTCCCAACGTTTATATGCAACGAACCACAAGACGATTGCAACGACTAGTCAAAAAAAAAATCGTTACACGTATACTTAATAAAAGAAACATATTTTAATTGTTCAGATTTGCCAAAAAGGCTTTTGCCACCGACAGAGTTTAATCACACATAGTTCATTGCACACGGGTATCAAACCGTATTTGTGTGAAGGTTGCGGCAACTCATTCTCCTGTGTGGGAAATCTATTAAAACATAGGAAAACTCACGCAGATACATGCGGGAAAATTGCGCTAACCACCCACACCGTACGGCATCCAGCGACAAAACAACGCGTGCACGTCAACACGCCTTCGGTTGCAAAGTTACGGGACATCGAAAAGAGGAAGAAAATTGAACAACTTCAAAACATAAATCAAACAGTCGCCTGGCCGCAGGAATCTAACTCAACTGAATCAAACATGCAAACGGAACCACAAGATTTTGAGCACCTAAACGACGATTTCGAAATGAGCGGTTTGAATATTACGAAAACGGTGAGTTGCGGTAAATTCATCGGTACGAACTGTTTATCTGTCTCTGACTGACTATTGATTTCTCCTGCTGACTGTCTCCGACTTACTATTAATTTCTAACTGACTTACTTTAGAATGGTTTGGAAAAGAATTCGTTGCCTCTGGAGTGCAACTTATCCGTAAAACAAGAAACTTGGTATCCGCCATCGAACTTTTTAACTCCAGAAGACGACAAAATCGACCAAAACAGTTACGAATTTTCCCAAAACTTAATTATGCAAGATCAATCAACCGATAGTTCATCAATCAAAGATGAACCAGTCGATGATTGGTTTAACAACGATGACTCAACATCATCGGATGATTCGGTTGATCTTGCAACGCGCAAATTGCGGTTTCAACTAACGAAAATCGGGACGAAAAAACGGAAGAGAAAAGTGAAATACAAACGGAAATCGAAGGAGGAAAAAGCAAAATTGAAAGAGTTTTTAGCGGATAGAAATTTTGGTAAATAAATTGTTGAAAAAAAAACGAAAAAGTTGGTTTTATTTGTGTTTATTAGATAAAAAACTTGGATTAAATTGTCAATATTGCGGAGCACATTACGTTGTTCCGTTATGGTTGATGAAACATGAAAGAAAACATGAGGAAACAATGAAAAATGGCATTGATAACGAAAGTTTTACGTGTAGCTGTTGCGCTAAGAGTTTCGATTCAAAAGAAGAATGCGCCGGACATCAACAAACGGAACATTCTGATCAACTCAGTAAGTTGACCTTTTCTTCATTTTAAATTGTCGTCCGGGACGTTTTAACACTGAAAAATGAGCAGAAATTTTGTTTTTGGACCTATATTGAGGCCAAATTCGTAATCTGCGACCCCAAGAACCCCGATATAAGAAATAAAATCCGAATAGAAGACTAATCCTTTTCCGCAATTTTGGATCCGCCAGTATTTCTTTTTGTTGTTTTTAAGTTAAATTCGTAATTAATTAATGGTTTTCGGACCAATATTGAGGCCAAATTCGTAATCTACGATCCCAAAAGCCCCTATATAAGAAATAAAATCTGAATAGAAGACTAATCCTTTTCCGCAATTTCGGATCAGTTAGTATTTCTTTTTGTTGCTTTTAAGTTAAATTCGTAATTAATTAATTGGTTTTGGACCTATATTGAGGCCAAATTCGTAATCTACGACCCCAAAAGCCCCTATATAAGAAATAAAATCCGAATAAAAGACTAAACCTTTTCCGCAATTTTGGATCTGTTAGTATTTCTTTTTGTTGCTTTTAAGTTAAATTCGTAATTAATAAATTGTTTTTGGACCTATATTGAGGCCAAATTGGTAATCTACGACCCCAAAAACCCCTATATAAGAAATAAAATCCGAATAAATGACGAATCCTTTTCCGCAGTTTTGGATCCGCCAGTATTTCTTTTTGTTGCTTTTAAGTTAAATTCGTAATTAATTAATTGGTTTTGGACCTATATTGAAGCCAAATTCGTAATTTGCAACCCCAAAAACCCCTATATAAGAAATAAAATCCGAATAGAAGACTAATCCTTTTCTGCAATTTTGGATCCGCCAGTTTTTCTTTTTGTTGTTTTTAAGTTAAATTTGTAATTAATTAATTGTTTTTGGACCAAATATTGAGGCCAAATTCGTAATTTGCGACCCCAAAAGCCCCAATATAAGAAATTAAATCCGAATAGAAGACTAATCCTTTTCGGCAATTTTGGATCCGCCAGTTTTCTTTTTGTTGTTTTTAAGTTCGTAATTCGTAATTAATTAAATGTTTTTGGACCTATATTAAGGCCAAATTCGTAATCTACGACCCCAAAAGCCCCTATATAAGAAATAAAATCCTAATAGAAGACTAATCCTTGTCCGCAATTTTGGATCCGCCAGTTTTTCTTTTTGTTGTTTTTAAGTTAAATTCGTAATAAATTAATTGTTTTCGGACCAATATTGAGGCCAAATTCGTAATCACGACCCCAAAAGCCCCTATATAAGAAATAAAATCCGAATAAAAAACTAATCCTTTTCCGCAATTTTGGATCCGTTAGTATTTCTTTTTGTTGCTTTTAAGATAAATTCGTAATTAATTAATTGTTTTTGAACTAATATTGAGGTCAAATTCGTAATTTGAGACCCCAAAAACCCCTACATAACAAATAAAAGACTAACTAACCCAATTCCGCTATTTTTTATATTTGTTTAGTTGTAATGTTAAATTCGTAATTAATTAATTGTTTTTGGACCAATATTGAGGCCAAATTCGTGGTTTTCCAATATTTACAACAAAAAAAAAATCAAAATCGGTTTTGAGTCACTTTTTTGCTTAGTATTGTAAGAACCATTTGTTTATTAACCGGACTTAGAATAAGGTGACTGTAAAGAAATGTAATATAGGAGCTGAAGCATTTGTGTAAATTGGCAGAGTGTAACGAATGCGGCCGATGTTTTTCAAACCCTGACAGCGTCAAAGCGCATATAAACTTCAACCATAGGGGAATCCCACGGAAAAAATATGTGTATATATGCGATAAATGCGGCAAAGTATTTAAGCAAAAAGCGCTCTTGTTTACGCACGAGCAAGCAAACTGCAACGAAGGCCCCCAATTTCGTTGCGATATTTGCCACAAAACGTTCACAAACAAATATATCCAAAAGAGTCATATGCGCGTGCACTTAACTGAAAAATCGCTATTATGCAAGTTTTGCGGTAAAAGTTTCCACTGGAAAGGCCAGTTGAAAATACATGAACGCAGTCACACGGGCGAAAAGCCGTTCCAGTGCCAATACTGTCCGAAATCGTTCCCGTACCGGGAGAGTTTGATTACCCACAGCACTTTGCACACGGGCATCAAGCCCCATTTGTGCGAGGCGTGCGGCTCGAGGTTTTCGTGCATTGGGAACCTCTTGAAACACAGGCGGACCCATTCGGCCACCTGCGGCATCATGACCAGAGTTAAGACTGAAGTACTCATTGCATAATTACATACACTCATTTGTAAATTGATCTCATTGGAATGTTATGCAAGTACTATTTTTGTTTATATAATATATATATATATATATAAGTTTTAATTAGTTACGAATAAAATAAAATAGTATGAAATATTTAAGATTTTCTTATACCCTAATAACTTATATGTTCCGATAATAAACCAATTATCGAGTTTGATATTCCGACTTACAACAATAATTACAGGACTATAGTGATTCCCGGGTGTTACATCTCTTTGTGTGTGTGTGTGTGTGTGTCTGTGAGCGCTCTAGAGCCAAAATTGTCGAACGTAAAATTATGAAACTTCAAGTCTTAAGACTTGTATATGCCCTGGATGTGCACCTCCTATTTTTGAAAAGAATATTCAAACCGGAAGTGCGCATGTTTACTCTATACATTTTTTGTTCTATCTCCAATATCACTAGAACGGCTACACTTACGGCAAAAATAGTTATGTTCATAATGAAAGATATTAATATTTTGCACAACTTTTGTTTGAAACATTTCTTCAAAAAATGTACCAGTTGCGAGAAAAATGCTACGAAACATTATAAATATGTTGTTTACGCGTTGCCATGGATTCGCATGTAGCTTATAAAATCGGATCATCTGCTAATTTGACAGAAAAACAAAATAGACTCAATTAGATTAATGACATTTCAGAATATTTCTGTAGAGTATTGGTTAGTTTGACTGCTTGTTTTGGTTATATATATATATATATATATATATATATATATCTAGTGAAAACTGCGTTAAAGAAAGTCGAGTCCAGATAAAAAATATTTTAATGTTAAAATATGCGCTCGCCCTACGAAATACCGAAGAAGCTAAGCATTCGGTTGTGTGTCTGTAGCATTCTCGGATCGAAAAATGTATATACCTATAACATTTTGCTCAATTTGTTAACCAAAAGGCCATAATAATTAAGAATCGCTGTTCGCTTCGCATATATTAATTATAAGGCGAATTGTACGCATAAGTGCGTGTTACCTAAGCATGTTAAAATAAAATTTTGTGATCAGGATCAGGAATTACAAATTAACAAATGGAATAGAATTCTTTATTTAAATATTACATAAAATAAATTACTCAAAATGAGTAGTTACATGGTTTTTTAAATCAGGTAAATGTTTAGGTTTATAATCGCATTTATGGCATTTTAATGGAGTATTAATAAACTCTTTGATTTCCTCAGCAGACGGTAATTTCACTAAATTATGCGCTTCCAAATTTTCTAGAATTACTGTGAATAAATATTAGATATATTATGATTTTTTTTATTTTATTTTCGAATTTACCTTTAGGATCCATAAAAAATGGGGTTGTAAATGTATTCCAGTGTTTTTTCGTTTTTAAACACGGCGAATTCAAATCGTCACTAATTACGTGCAAGTGCAGCCGGTCCATACTAGCGTCAGCGTGAAAACCGTACATAAATTTATGCTTTTTATGCTCATCATCTTTTGTAAGTTTGTGTCCGATCTTTATTATATGTTTTAACAAGTCAACGTGGCCCGAATTTAATTTTTTCAAATTACTTATCTCGTCTTTGGGTAAAACAAGGTAATGATATTTCGCTTTTGGGTATTTATCTTTTATAACAACAATTAAATCGTCTTCTAAAACTTGTAACTCTGGATCCTTCATAGCGTCTAGTAGCCCTAGGGCCCAAAATTTTGCCTTTTTACTCGCTTTATCACTCTCGGTATCGTGAATACGTTTTGTCGACATTATTATATATTGTTTACAACGTAATAATTTTCGGAAAGAACACGTTTTAAATAGTTTGGTTAAATCATTTGTATCATAATAGTGGTTAAATTAAATTTTCTTAATGGTTAATTTGCTGTATGAATGTTGTCATATGTTTAATGGTGGGTTTAAACAAGCCAAAATTTAACTAAGAATTAACATTAATAAGTTACAACGTTCATACAGTAAATTAACAATTAAGAATATTTAGAAATAAATTAAAAGTAGAGAAACTTTTATCATCTTAAGGATTGTTCACAGCGAAACAATTAGTAATTAAGCTTAGAAAATTACAAATAATAATCTAGTTTGTATTATGACAAGCAATGTTAGCATTCCAAGCCACACAATTTATGATAAATTTTGTTGCTGTGAACGTTAACCTTGTATGTCATACAACAAACTGGAATTATTATTTATAATTTTTTAAGCTTAATTGCTAAATGTTTTGCTGTGAACAATCCTTTAGTTTAAGGATTGTTCACAGCGAAACAATTAGTAATTAAGCTTAAAAAATTACAAATAATAATCTAGTTTGTATTATGACAAGCAATGTTAGCATTCCAAGCAACACAATTTATGATAAATTTTGTTGCTGTGAACGGATTGTTCACAGCGAAACAATCAGTAATTAAGTTTAGTAAATTACAAATATCAATCTAGTTTGTATTATGACAAGCAATGCTAGCATTCCAAGCAACACAATTAACACAATATATGATAAATTTTGTTGCTGTTAACGTTGTATGTCATACAACAAACTGGAATTATTACTTATAATTTCTAAGCTTAATTACTAATTCTTTAGCTGTGAACAATCCTTTAACCTTGTATGTCATACAACAAAGGGGCATTTATACTTATAATTTCTAAGCGTAAATACTGATTGTTTCGCTGTGAACAATCCTTAAATTAACAATTAAGAATATTTAGAAATAAATTAAAAGTAGAGAAACTTTTATCATCTTAGTTTAATGATTGTTCACAGCGAAACAATTAGTAATTAAGCTTAAAAAATTACAAATAGTAATCTAGTTTGTATTATGACAAACAATGTTAACATTCCAAGCAACACAATTTATGATAAATTTTGTTGCTGTGAACGTTAACTTTGTATGTCATAAGACAAACTGGAATTATTACTCATAATTACTAATTCTTTAGCTGTGAACAATCCTTTAGTGTTAATTCAAGTTTAATTCATATGTTAGTTTAATTTTGGCTTGTATAAACCCGCCATGAAATGAAAATATGTGTACATTCTTATTTATTTAATTTAGGATGTAATTCTAGTGCGCGTTTATTTATCCGTGGTAGCTCATAAATATGTGTTAATTTATTGTCTTATCTAGAAATTCGGTATTTTAATTTTGAAATCTAGTAACTTTCGATTGTAAGATTGGTAATAATAGAGCTTTGCCGCTTTTTCGTTCGCATAGTTTGGGCCAGTTTTAATGGCTGCCTATCGTGATATTCCACACAAATTGCGTGCTACGTAAACACGAATTATGGTAGTGTTGTTCATTGAAACATAAGTACTGAATATCTATGCGATTATAATACGTAAAAATGTCGAATTATTTTGAGTTATTTGTGACGTGTGTCGACAAAATCGGCCCCATGTTAAAAATATGGGGCCAAACCGATCGAGTGTCTTCAATGTTCATAGAGCAACTATTAAAAAACACATACACACAATTCGAGCGTGAATCCTACGTACCGCAACTATCCAATTTAACCGTGGGCCTATTATGCTGTGCTAAGTACAAAGACGGTCATTACTACCGGGCGCAAATCACTAACCTCCGACAATTAATATCGGGCTCAATCGAAGTAAAATTCATTGATTACGGCAACGTCGAATCAATCACAGTCGAAAATATACGTTTGCTGCAAAACGTCCCCGCCGGTTTAACATCGATGAAAGCGCAAGCCGTCGATTTTATTCTCGCGAATGTGATTCACGTCCAGCGGAATTGGGACGAAAAGTCGATCGCGTTCGTACACCAAGAAATCGCGTACATGGAATTAAAATCTGCGATTATCGGCGCCGTAAATCATTGTCGCTTTTTAAAAATAGTGTTTCATGATTCGGATTTTTCGGATTATTTGGTCCAGAAAGGCATCGCTGCGCATATTCCATTGCCGACGCAAGAGATGATCCTCCGGGGGCCAACGCAACTGCCGTTTTCGAGTCCGGGGGCGCTGCGCGCAAGTCCGGTGCCGCCCGGATTTGTCTCCTCGTCCTCTGGAATGCTTCCAATGCAAGAGTTTTGCACATATAAGACTATGCCGCTTCCCGCAAATTCGGAGCATATGGTTTATGTTAGCTACGTGGAAGATGGCCCCTATTTGTTTTCGATTCAACTGCAGGAATTGGAGGATTTACTGGAGAAATTGATGATCGAAATTAACCAACTTCCGTTGCTCCCCCTGACTGAGTCTCCTATTCCTGGATATCCGTGCATGGCTCGTTGTTTAGAAGATAATTCGGTGTGTCGAGCAGTCGTTATAAATTTAGTTGAAGATAAATGCAAAATATATTACGTCGATTTTGGTAATACGGATATTTTGCCGTTTTCGAACATTTTCCAAATTCCCTTCAAGTTCATTTTGCCGAAAGTGATGTCGATTCGTTTTACGCTCGCTGGACTCAAAAGTACTAATATTACAACGGAGATGAAATGCGCTTTTAAGGAATTCGTTACGAATAAACTACTAAAATTAAAAGTGCTACAAATCGAAGGGTCCCCAGTACTACAATATTGCGAATTATATGAAAACAACGTAAACATCGCTAGCATTTTATACGAATTTGCAAACAAATATAAAGTAATACAAATCTCTAAAGGGCTAAAATATAATATAGTTGTCTCCTACATTGAAGGCTGCAAAAAATTCTATGTCCAACTAAAAAACTCCACCGAGTCCCTAAACCAATTAATGCTCGCCCTTAACACGGACGCCGCCCCCGGGACTCCACTTCAACACTTTGAAATCGGCGTCCCAGTACTCGCATTCTACGCAAACGATGGCCAATGGTACCGCGCTCAAATCATCTCGCTCACCGACACAACAGCCACTGTCAAATACGTCGATTACGGCAATTTAGACACTGTAACATTTAATTACCTGAAAAAAATCGAGGCCGCCCTCGTACAAATCATCCCAGCGCAAGCGGTCGAATGCTGTTTATACGGTTACCAAAATATGTCCTTTAACACTGAAATCGAGAACGTTTTCGAGTCGCTAACGCTAGAACGCGAATTTTCGATGAAAGTGATTAGCAAACAAGCAAACGATGCACTATTGGTGGATTTATTTGATGTATCTGGCAATAATGTAGCAGCATTGTTAATTGAACGATTAGCGGCACAAAAATCGCAAGTCAGTCCGTTGCCTGCGGTTGAAATCAGCCAGAATCTGTTGAATAAGTTTACGCAGAGTCCGGGCAGTGAGAGTGTTGAGAAATCGCCGAGTCGGGAGCGGAGCAGTTTGTCGTGGAGGAATGCGGCGAATGATAAACCGGATAAGCAAAATGAGAATGAGAAGAAGAATTGGCGGAACAAAGAGGAGAAAACGTCGTGGCGCAGCACGGAGGAACCGCCGACGAAGTAAGAAATTGTTATATTTTAGATCCTTTGGAGCACGAAGTGGACATATCTAAATATTTACTAGATCAAATGCAATTAAGCAATATGTAGTCTTTGTGCTCCAATGGGGAAATTCCAAACTGGACGAATATAAAATATTATTTATTTCAAATTAAATCTCGTAGATTTCGTAATTCTCGTGCGAATAATCGTAAAGTATCACACAACAAGAAGCGGTATGAATTTCTTAAATAAATGCACTTTTACGCATTTTCCCTTCTTTAATTATATAATACAATTTACTAGATTCCCCTTATTGTTTACTACGTTACCCTTATTGTTATAAGGGGATACTTCGCAACAATGCTTCGGGGGAACCCCACTATAATAGACAATATTGAGAAATATTGTAAAATCTATATCGCTTCTGCTAAGTGTCCTCTTTTACAGTATATTTAATATCCTTATTATTTTGACTGCGTTCGAAGTTTTCTTGAGAAACAAAACGTTTAGTATTCAAATGTAGGTAACTTAAGAAATGGTAAAAAGGTTCTATTAGGCTAGATACTGTTTAAAACTTGCTATATACGAAGGTAGTCTGAAAAGTTTTGAGCCTAACATAGAAACAAATATTTTTTCGGTCAAATATAGTTTTATTTTTCAAGATAGAAAGAAAGTAGAAGAAAACTTCGAACGCAGTCTTAAAATAAAACCGTAGTAACACATTATTATAGCATGGTTATTTTGCTATTGTAGCTATTTTATTTGGTTTATATAGTCTAAGTAATCTGATTTATTTTTCAAACAAAATTCTCGCTCAATACACTCGTACCTCGCCTAGTGCACCGGCTGAGGAGAGGCCGGTCTATCCCCACCACGCGCAACGAGCTAGGATTTTGATTATTTCCAAATAATGCAGAGATAAGAGTTTAATGTTTGAGTCGGTTCAACATGGACGTAAAAAATAGTTCTATTAAAATATAAATTAATGGCCACGTTAAAAACAAGTAGAGTTCCCATCATAACTATTCGTAAAACACGAAAGAAATATGCTCGGAATACCGTTTGTAACATTGCGGTCGGAGTGGGGGAACTCGGAGGGCCGTGACGCCGGTGTACTAGGCGAGGAATAGCTCGTGTTCTAGGCGGGGGGTGCACTAGGCGAGGTACGAGTGTATGTGATTAAATAATTAATCACACAATGAGTCAAGATTACTTAGCTAATAATTCGTGAAATGTTTCATTGATTCTGTAATTTTGATTTTATGTGCATGATTCATGTTATTATAAACGTATTCCACTATTGGATAGTAACAAATACTTTAAAATAAAACAAAAACTATATTACATAGAAATAGGAAGTATATTCGCGCTCCAAAAGTGTTTACTTTTTGGGCGAATGGAATGTCTTAATACTGTATAATATATAGTTTTGGTTTATTTGTAACGAATTACAATTATAGTTTTCTCTTTGTTCTACTTTTAAGCGACCGGAACACTGATAACTGGAACGGCGATTCCCCGACAAATAAGCGCACGTACGCAAAAAATGATCGTACTAATAATACGAGAAATAACAATTCACCACCGAAAGAAAAACAATTTCGATCCGACAAATTTAATAACGACATATCTAATAATGACAAATTTAAAAATGACAAATTTACTAATGATACAAAACGGTCCGCGCCGTCTAATCGCGACAAATTTTCGGGCTCCGATTCAGAGAAATCATATAGCGAAAAGTCAACTGGAAATCGCTTCGGGAAAAACCCAAAAGGAGAATTCAACAATAAACCCGCGCGTAAAGATTTTACTAAACCGGATGAGAAGTTCCAAAAACGTAAAGTTGAGCTTCCGCCGCAAGATTTAACCCCGTTCGAAACCCCATTCCAGTATTTGGAAATTAACCCAAATCAGGTGGAATCTGTTACGGTATCGTGGTTTTATAACCCGGAGAGTTTTTACTGTCAACTGTTGACGCCACAAAAAGAATTTCGAACTCTAATGAGTGAGATTCAAACCGCGTATTTAGGGCGTCCAGCCATTGGTGCTCCAATCCCAATTGGAGCATCGATAATTGCTGAATTTCACGAGGATGGTATACTTTATCGCGCAACTGTTCTGGAGGATAAACACCCAAAATATAAGGTCCAATATGTTGATTTTGGTAATATGTCTTTGGTGGATTGTACCAAAATTTGGCAAGTTGAAACGAAATTCATGAATTTACCAATCCAAGCAATTAAATGCGGACTTTCTGGACTTACGTCCGCAGCGGAATCATGGCCAGTATCGACTGTAATCGATAATATTTTCAATAAAGAGAAATTCAATTGTGTTTTTGATGGATTTATCGAAGATAAATACACTGTACAATTGTCGGAAAATAATATCGATGTGAAACAACAGTTGGTTGATGCTGGTGTTGCTGTGGATGCATTTGCAGCTAATTCGGAAATGGGTAAGTGTTTTGAATTGAGGTGTGTATGGCAGAGTAACTCAAAACGGATTTTTACAATTTGCAGCCGATGAACCAATTGATTTAAATATTTTGATAGGACAAAATATTCGAGTTAATTTAAGTTTTATTTATGGCTTGAGTAAATTTTTTGTTCAACTCGAAAAGGAAAAAGCTAAGGAAGTTCAAGACTTTGTTGATTCATTTATGTCGACAACAAAGATGACTGTAGGTCACTTTTATTATAGTTATTCCGCATTGTTTCTCATTTTTTGATTTTGTAGAACTTACAAGTATTCCCTGAAGACCAAATAGAAATCGGAGCAACATGTTTGACTAAAAGTGAAACCGAAAAATGGTATCGCGGTGTAATCGCTGATAAGTCTGATGTGACCAATTTAAAAATTGATCATCCCGATTTTGGAAGTAGTGAACAAAAATCGTCTAATGAGGTTATTAATCAGTTTTTAGCTCATCAATGTATCGTTGCAATCAATTTTATCTCTTCAAGATCCACTAAATAGTTTATACGGCTGAAACGAATCGTTTATGTACCAATTTATGTTTTTTTATGTATAGATTTATGTTTTACCATCGCAATTATGCGCTTTCTGGTACCAAGCGTTTGAATGTAGCATTCACAATTTGTCCGAAACAGTAACAAAACTTGTGAATGATGAAGAATTCAAACAGAATGAAGGAAACGAATTAATTGCGTATGTCGACGAAATTACTAACGGACGGTTAGTTATAAACCTATTTCCAATTTGGTATTTATACTAAAACAATTCTTTATTTTAGATTAATAGTCACTCTTTACGATTTATCAGGATCAAAGTTATCTTTAATCGACCCAGACGACGGTTCTTACCCCACAATCGACCCCATATGTCCCCTACCTGTACTACAATCAAACCCCCAAGTATGGGTCACCCATATCGAATCTCCTAGCTCAGTGTACATCCAACTAAATGCGCATTCGACTAAAATCGCCGCATTATTAGAAAGTTTATTCGAATTTTACGAACAAACATCCGAATCAATTGAAATTGAAATCGGTAGTATATATTGCGCAAAATCCGATAATGACAGCAATTGGTATCGGAGTCGTGTCGAAAACATCGACGATGAATCAGTCACCGTTTTTTATTTAGATTACGGCAATTCGGAAACAGTTCCTATCGCGAATTTACGTAATTTAGCGCCAGAATTCAACGGGCATGAATTAGCGTTACATGTTTCGTTAAATTTAACAGCAATTGGTGACGGTTTTGTTGATAAGTTTACAGAATTGACTGCTGGGAAAATGGTTGGGGTCAGTTTAAGCTGTGGGGATCCTTGGATCGGGGAATTTTTCGATGGTGATTTGAATTTAAATCAGGCATTAATTGAGGCGCAAGTTGCGGAAGTTGTAGTGGTTGAAGATTCGCGTGCTCAGATACTTATAACGCATATAGATTCACCTAGCGAGTTTTATGCCCAATTGGTTACAAACAATGATCAAATCTACAATTTGCAATCTGATCTACAAGAACGTGTCCTAGAACTACCAGATTTGGATGGGGCGGATGTTGGGGTTTTGTGCGCTGCCCGTTACAGTTTAGACGAGCAGTGGTATCGCGCAGAAGTCCTGGACGCCGACTCAGACATAACTACAGTCCGTTTTGTCGATTATGGCAACACGGATGTTATAAACAATGATTCGGGTGCAATTAAAACGTTGCCTTCTGACTTGTTGGCAATTGATAAATATGCGCGCAAATGTGCGCTTAATGTCAACCCAGTGGGAGACGAATGGTCGCGCGAAGCCTGCGACATATTTGAAAAAGCTATCGATGTGCCGGACATTTCTGCGGATATTGTGTATCAGGACGAAAAATCGAAGACTTACGTCGAATTATTTGTGGATAATGTGAACATATCCCAACAACTATTAGAACAAAATCTCGCGTGTTCAATCGTGCGGAACGCGGAAGATTCCTTAGCCAACCACACTGGCTTTGTTTCTCATTGTAACTCCATCTCTGAGTTTTGGATCCAATTGGAAAGCTCAGTCCCGGGTTTAGAAATGATTGTCGATCGTTTAGCCGCTGCCGACACTTTCCTCGACCTCCAAGACTTATCGCCAGGAAGTTTGTGCGCCGCAAACTTCCCCGACGATGAAATGTGGTACCGCGCCCGCATTTTATCGAACACTGTCGCTGGCATCGAAGTTCTATTCGTCGACTACGGCAATTCGTCAACGGCGTTAAAACTGAAAACACTTCCAGAAGATTTGATACAAATCCCGTTCTTGGCGCAAAAATGCTCGTTAAACAAACCGGCGCATTTAGAATGGTCCGATGCCGCGATTAATAAGTTTAAGGATGTCTCCGCTGATGGTGTTACAATTTTTACAATCAAAAAATTAACAGCGGGGGAAACTAGCGTCGTCGAACTGTCTGTTAATGGTGACAATATTGTGGAACAATTGAAAGATTTATGCGACGGAGTAACTCCAATTAGACAGGCGAGCCCAATCAAAGAAGCGAAACTCGTTAAAGTGTATATAACTCATATTGAGTCGCCGTCGTATTTCTGGGTGCAACTTTCGAGTGATGCAGAGCAAATCGATGAAATCAGTGAAGCGTTAGCGGCGGCTGAGTTTGAGCCGTTAACCAATTGGGATTCAGTGACAACGTGCGCAGCACTTTACGCAGAAACGAATGTTTGGTATCGCGCAAACATCCTAGAGTTTAACGAAAGTTACGAAGTCCTGTTGATAGATTACGGAAAAATACTTCGTACGAACGAATTGCGCAGTTTACCCGAACATTTACAAGCAATACCGCCTCTAGCGACTTTATGCGCTTTAGAGTTACCACGCGAAACTGCTGAGTGGAGCGATGCGGCTTCGGAGCGTTTTAACGCCTTTGTTAATGATTCTGGGTGTCGGGCAGAGTTTGTGGACAAGGAAGTTCCGTTTACTGTACGATTGTTTATTGATAAACGAAATATCGGCGAGGAGATTTTAGTTGGTGCACCTGTTGATACGGTGAAACCGAATTTAACGAGTGAATCGTTGAGTGCCTTGGCGGAAAATACTAAATTGCCGGAATGTGCTACAGATGATGATTTGCTCGAAAATGCGGAGATTTCAATGTATGAAGAGTGTGATGTTGTTAAAGACACCACCATTGATTTGGAAGCAAGTTTTGCGTCATGCGCAAATGTTACGTTTGCAGATTCTGAGATGGAAGAATTAGGTAATTATATTTTACTAGACCAACGGGTGCCCATATCACACACAGAATATAATGTAAATTTTAATCTATGTATCTACTTCTTATATATATATATATATATATATATATATATATATATATATATATATATATATATATATATATATATATATATATATTCGTTATATAAATTAATATAAAATTGATATTAACTGACAGAAACAAAATTATACCAGTTACAGATAACTAATTTCCATTAAAATCTAGAGGTCGATTTTTC
Organism: Leistus spinibarbis; assembly: GCA_933228885.1. NCBI lineage: Eukaryota > Metazoa > Arthropoda > Insecta > Coleoptera > Carabidae > Leistus > Leistus spinibarbis. Next base: position 4,682,997 of record OW121804.1, on the reverse strand, counting down.
GGTAAACCTTATACTTATTACTTCGTAAATAGAACCACTGGTAATAATCCTAGAAACATATAAACAAAACGTTCTACACATACACCAATACACCATGTATATATAATACTTGTTTTTAAATTATATTGACTCATTTTGTTATTTATTAGAAATACCTTCAGACAAAACAAACGATATTCTACCTGTTACGGAAGTTACGACATTGGATGAATCTCAACTGGACGATGATATTACGCTGGAAAATACTCAAATCGAAGACGTAGATACGCCTGTACTGGACACAACTAACTGTAATTATTTAATTCGTTATAATTAAATGTTGTAAAACTTATATATTGTTTTTCTTTATTTCTAAGCGGCACAAAATAAGTTAAAAATACAAGATGCATCACTTCCGCCATCTAATATTCACGATGCGGCAGCTGAAATTCACGAAACGTCGTCTGAAACTCGAGATACAACATCTAATCTTCCCGATGCGGCAGCTGAAATTCACGAAACGTCGCTTGAAATACATGATCCGCCTTCCAATATTCACGATACGGCAGCAGAAATTCACGAAACGTCGTCTGAAACTCGAGATACAACATCTAATATTCACGATACGGCAGCCGAAATTCACGAAACGTCTGAAACTCGAGATACAACATCTAATATTCACGATACGGCAGCCGAAATTCACGAAACGTCGTCTGAAATTCTAAATTCGCCGGCAGAAATTCAAGGTGCTCTTCCTGAAGTTCAAGATGCGCTCACTGAATGTGATTCATCGGCACCGAAAATATTAGGTGTGCAACCTTCCGAAATGTCAGAGACTGCAGATTCACCTTTAGAGCAAGACTCTGAAAAGGAGGATACGGAAACAGAATCGTCAGACGGAATATATGATAAAATATATGAATTGCAAGATTTATTTCTTTCTACAATAAGTAATATCAAAGGTGTAAGGTCATCGGTTGGCTCTAAACAAGAATCGAACTCAGGACTACGAGAAGCGTCTATTAAAATACAAAATACGCCAGAAATGTTGGTTTCGCCGACGGAAATAAGTAATACTCCGTCTGAAATAGAAGATGCGCTCTCTGAAATAAAAGACACGCCAAATGTTGAACAAGAAGACCAAGAAATAATCCCGAGGCCAGTTACGCCGCGTTGCGAGAAGATAGTACCGGGTTCCATATGTCGGGGTGAGTTGGAACAGGCTTGCGGCGACGATTTGGACGATTTGGAAGTGTCGGACACCTTTGCGCAACAATCCGAATTTAGCAAGACTCCGGTTTGCCGAAAACTGTCCACTCCGCATTCGGAGAAAATTGTACCAGGTTCTATCAGCCGGGGAGACACTGAGACGCCGCCCCCGTTTGAACGGCGCCCCCCTACACCTCATGCAGACAGAATTGTACCGGGGTCGATTTGTCGTGGTGATTTATCCAGTGCTAGTGTTATAAAAAGAGAGGAAGAAAACGTTGTGCGACCGATCACCCCCAAAATCCCGCTCGACGAGAAACTTTTAGCGGGATGTTTCGCACCCGATGATCATACTTAGTTTTGTTGTTTCGTTTATAAATATAAGAATAGCTATTTGATATTTAAAACGTACGTTTTTGTTTGTTATTACTATTATTAATAATATTATGTAATGTTTTCTCTTTTTGATTGCATAGAATTGTGTTAATTATTTTATCTCTCAGTGACTTTTTTTGTATTGTATTTCATAATTTCATTTCTTTAACTAATTTATGTTTGATGAAACTCCTTAATAATGTGATAAAAGACATTCTTTTAAATATGATAAAAAAAAAAAAAATTGGCAAACAACTTGTTTTGTAATTTGGTATTGATAAAAATATATATGATTTACGTAATTTATTTCTTAAATCATTATATGAATTTGTAATACGCATATTACATCGAAGTAATCCGATGCAGACAGACTCTAGCATTTTATTTTATATCTGAGATAATATATTTTTTTTTACATCGAATTTGTAATACAAATATCTGGATTATTGATTATAAAGATATAAAATTAGAAAATAATAATCTAACAGAAACAATATGAAAACCAAACTTTACTTATATAAATGAATGGGTGGAAAATGATACCAATACCAATTTGTAATGGTTTTGAAGTACTAGCTATCAAAACTAACCAATACTCTACAGAAATATTCTGAAATGTCATTTATCTAATAGAGTCTATTTTGTTTTCCTGTCAAATTAGCAGATGATCCGATTTTATAAGCTACATGCGAATCCATGGCAACGCGTAAACAACATATTTATAATGTTTCGTTGCATTTTTCTCGCAACTGGTACATTTTTTGAAGAAATGTTTCAAACAAAACTTGTGCGAAATATTAATATCTTTCATTATGAACATAACTATTTTTGCCGTAAGTCTAGCCGTTCTAGTGATATTGGAGTTAGAACAAAAAATGTATAGACTAAACATGCGCACTTCCGGTTTGAATATTCTTATTAAAAATAGGAGATGTGCACATCTAGGGCATATATACAAGTCTTAAGTTGGAAGTTTCATAATTTTTCGCTCGACAGTTTTGGCCCTAGAGCGTTTACAGATGTCATTCCGAAACATAGAAACAATTATTTTTTCGGTCAAATGCGGTCGCCTCTTTTCGCAGCGATGTTCTAATGTTCATTCGAATACGTTTTTGGTCCAAAGTGGGCAAACGCTTCTCTAATATTTGGAAGGGTTAAAGAGGTTAGAACATCGCTGGGGAAATACGAGATTATGTTGAAAAATGAAACTACATTTGATCGAAAAATACTTGTTACTATGTTAAGGATTGTTCACAGCGAATTAATTAGTAATTAGGCTTAGATAATTACAAATAACAATCTAGTTTGTATTATGGCAAGCAATGCGCTAATTTCAAGCAACAAAATTAACACAATTTATGATAAATTTTGTTGCTGTGAACGTCAACCTTGTATGTCATATAACAAACTGGAATTATTACTTATAATTTCTAAGCTTAATTACTAATTATTTAGCTGTGAACAATCCTTTAGGCTCAAAACTAGTGTTTAAGGAACCTCAAAACGGCTATATAAATTAAAAATTAACTATTTTTTTTTACGAAAGACGAACTTCAAGTTGTAACTTGTTAAAACTTTTGGCGGTTAACAGTTGACATAAATATTCTTAGGTTAAATGAGTTAATGGTTGAGTGAAATATATATAAGTGTTTTTAATATATATATATATAAAAAATGTCGAATTTTCAACCTCCTAGTGAGAGTATTTACGAAGCATTAATGACCGACCCAGAAAAACGAGCAAAAGTCCTAGAACTATTAACCCAAGAAGGTCTAGTAACAGTTAACGAAAATGTGTCACCAAACCGATTACAATCCAAACAAAAAAGCAGAAACAGCCTAAACATGAACCCGTCATTATTAAAACAATTGTATTCGCCAAAAATAACTAATAAACCAAAAGTGCGCATGGAAAGCCCGTCTGCTTTATGCCGTCGGCGCGCATTAGAAGCATTAAATGAGGACGCAGGCACACGCAAATCGATTCCGAAATCAATACCATTCGATTGTCTATTGAACGGTGTTGTCGGCTACTGTGAGGTGCGAAGCAGCACTGGAGACCGATCTGCCGGTATAAAAGCGATGATGAAGGTGATGGGGGCCACGGTGCTAGACAACTTCACCACTGAAGTCACACATGTCGTCTATAAAGAAGGAACTTACGCTACGTTTCAAAAAGCGAAGCTGTTGCAAGTGCATTTAGTGTCTGTGCTGTGGTTGGAGGCGGTTCGCAGGTCGAAGCGTCGCGTTCCCGAAGAGAAATTCCCGGCACGATGTGTAGAAGATCCGGCTTCGGATGCTGTCGTTAGTAGCCGAGATCACCCGAGTTCGGGCGAGTTTTGCCGATTATACAACATTTATGTTAACAGGCAATACAAAGCGAGTTTGATGATATAGTCCAAGACGAGTACCGGAAAAGTCGGGCTGGGTCATCTTTAGGAATTACTTCGCCCGCAGTGAATCATGTTACTCAACGGAGATTTAAATCTGTTGCTAGAAAAGTATATTTTATTTAGGGCTGGTATTATAAACAATGCATTCCATAAACAATATTGAATAAAAATAATATTTTTAATAGTAATTAGACTCCAAACTAATTTGTTAAAGTTAAATGATAGAATAAATTACTTATAATATTAGCCCTTAATCTATTAAATATTTTATTATTTAATTATATTTATTCTTTAAGGATGATGCCGACTTTGAAGATGATATCACAACACAAATGCGTGTTATACATAACAGGTACATAACATTTTCAATCAGTAAATCTTCATAATTTCATTATCAATATCAGCAGGGTTGTTCAAAATACTTTAGAAATTAAAAATACATATTAATTCATACGATTTTTATATAAAAAGAAATGTATCGATCCGTAATTGCATAAATAATGCCTAGTAAAAATATATATATTTTTTTTAAACATAGTTTCGGAGTTATAAAATAAAAACCTCCAAAATAGACCATATAATATATAAGATTAAATGTATGAGGCACTTGTTGAAACATGTTTATTTAATAAGGAATAATTGAATAAACACACAGTTGGTTGGTTTCAAAATTAATTTAATGTAAAGGATTGTTCACAGCGAAACAATCAGTAATTAAGCTAATAACAATCTAGTTTGTATTATGGCAAGCAATGCTAGCATTCCAAGCAACAAAATTAACACAATGTTTGATAAATTTTGTTGCTTGGAATGTTAGCATTGCTTGTCATAATACAAACTAGATTATTATTTGTAATCTTCTAAGCTTAATTACTAATTGCTTCGCTGTGAACAATCCTTAACTTAATACGTATTTCGGCTTGTACACCATCGTCAGAAGTGTCGGAAAGAAGTAAACTGCAAGGTTGTGTGTGTATATATACACCTTGCAGTTTACTTCTTTCCGACACTTCTGACGATGGTGTAAAAGCCGAAATACGTATTAAGTTATATTAAATAAATTTTGAAACCAACCAACTGTGTTTTTATTCAATTATTCCCATTTATTATAGTTTTTATTTGTCTCCGAAATTGTACGTTCATAAAAATTTCATATAATATTTCAAATAAAAAAAAAGTATTTCTATCGAATTATAATATACTTTCTACATTTATTGGACTTTAAAATAGAAAATATATATTTTTCAATGTTATTTGAAATACTCATTTAGAAAGATATTATATTTCGAAATTAAATTTATTGTATTCTGTTCCCTCAATCTCTGTATGATCTAAATGCGTGTTTGACATTAAATTTCAGTCAAAAACCTACAACTTCTCATAATAATACGCATCCATCAGCTAGCGATTCATTTTATTCGTTAAATTCAAATTCGAGCAATGACGATATCGTTCCATGTAGCCAAGACGCGCGAACATCCTTATCAAAAACACACAAAACATATAACTCACTTGAAACCATAGAAAGTTCACACGTTACAAAACGAAAGACTTACCAAACCATTGCCGAAGTAATCGACGAATCACCCGAAATCAGTCAGGATCATTCAATACTTGCCAAACTCACGAAAGACTCTCTCGAACTACCCAAAGCTCAAAAGATCCGCTCACCCGAAAGTATAGATGCGCGTCGCGCGCTCATAGAAAAAACTCGTGAAGAAATCGAAAAATATTCGGAAGACATGCATTTGCATATTACAACAACGGATGAGTCGAAATCTAGTTTGAATAGTACGGGGCGTAAATTGGAGAGTTTATTAGTGAGAAATCCGCTGAATAACCATTGGAGACGGAATACGATTACTTCAGGATCGGTTTCTAAAACGAATAAACGGCGTATAAACGATCTGGGTGTGATTGAAGATAGTTTGAGTTATGTAACTCCAAGCCGCAGATCGTCGCGGAGTTCATGTCAAATTATATCTGAGGCAAACATAAAAGATGAAGAAACAGATGAACAACAAAATTCAAAATGGGAACCAAGAACTCCTAGAAATAAACCAACTGCGAGTTCGTCTATTGAACAAGATGACATGTTTTTCGTACAATTAGATTCGGCTGCAGCAAAAAATACCATCGAAGATGAAAACAATTTAGCAATAGAAAGAAACTTTAGGAAGTTAAGCGCAGTACAGAAAAACTATGAATTTGGGGAAGATATTTCGGCGGAACAAAAACAAAAAACTAGAATCAACAACAAATTCGCGAATTCTTCTGAAGATGATTTAAATTCTGTGGAAATTAATCTAAAAACTCCAAGAAACTGTAAGAAGCTATGTGGAACAAAAGAGCCAATTGGACAAAAAAATTCTACACAGAAACGAAATAATAATATAACCAGTTCATCTGAAGATGATTTAAATTTTGATGAAACTAATCGAAAAACTCCAAGAAACAGTAAGAAGCAAATTGGACAAAAAAATTCTACAAAAAGAAAACAAAAGAGTCTTAGTTCATCTGAAGAAGATTTAAATTTTGATGAAACTAATCGAAAAACTCCAAGAAACAGTAAGAAGCAAATTGGACAAAAAAATTCTACAAAAAGAAAACAAAAGAGTCTTAGTTCATCTGAAGATGATTTAAATTCTGAGGAAACTAATCGAAAAACTCCAAGAAACAGTAAGAAGTTATGTGGAACTAAAGAGCAAATTGGAGAAAAAAATTCTACAAAAAGAAAACAAAAGAGTCTTAGTTCATCTGAAGATGATTTAAATTCTGAGGAAACAAATCGCAAAATGCCAATACAAGACAGTATAGAACCGAGGAGTAAGAGGAAAACCGTAAAAAGTTCTACTGAAATAAATCTTATAAAACCAACAATCAATTTAAACGTATCCCAATCAGTTCCAAATTTAGTATCAAACGATACAAATAAAATAGAACCAAGAAAAGGTCGTTTGCGCAAACTTTACAACGCAAACGACTCAATAAATGATGAAATATTTAATGTTCCAAACGAAATTGCGCGAACTAGTAATATCGTAATTCCGGTTAAGAAACCTAAACATCAGGTTCAAATGTTACCCGGATTTGGTCCGAAAACGTTATCGAAAAAGGCTCGCGCTTGTCTAACCGAACGAAAAGCACCGCCGGCCACTACTGAAACGGATCGAGCTGCCACTAGTTTGAAAAAGATGAAAGAGAAACGTACTGATTTAAAACCGGGATCGAGTACTCGTCCGAATAAACGAAGTTCACGAATGTTAATTTTCGAATCCGAATCTAGTGAGAATGAAGTTGCGCCTACGCCGAGTAGGAGAAAGTCAATGCGAATATTGGCGAGTTCGGCTAAAAAGAATATTGGTTCAGCCTCTAACTTGAATTTGAGTCCACCTAGTAGCAAACAATTAAAGCAAATTGGATACGCTGCGAGTTCGAGTGATGGGCATTCCGAATCGAGTCGTACAGTAAGTCCACGAAAAAGAATGCGAAATTCGCGACCGATAAATTTTAATAGTGATGAGTCCGGAACAGCCTCCCCGAGAAAATCGAGCAAAAAAGCGGAACCGAAAACGCGACGAAAAAAATCGAGTTCGTCTGATGACAAAAACGTCGAACCATTGCGGCGGTCCACACTCGATTTTCAACATAAATCATCTCGTCAATCATTGGATCAATTGCGACTTACACAAAAACCAAAAGTTGTGAAATTGTGCAGTATTGTTTGCACTCGTTTGCACAAGGAAGATGTACAAGTTTTTCAACAAATTGTCAAAAAATTAGGGCGATTTATTGTAGAGGATGAGGTTTCCGAAAGAACCACGCATTTAATAGCTGGATCACCGGTGAGGACCATAAATGTTCTAAGAGCCATCGCTAGGGGATGCTGGATCTTAAAACTTGAATGGGTAAATTTAAAACATTACTTGAGTTTGCCCGTATCTGTTTTTAGCTCGGAATTGAAAAATATCACCGCTAAATATTTCATATATTGTGCGGCAAAACTAACTTATTTATATGTTAATATATGGCGATTTATAATTTATTTGTTATAAGTCTAGCCTCGCCACTGGTTATTTAATTATAAACATCAAAATAATGTAATATCAAAATTAAAGTAGTTATTGTGAGTGATGCTATTAATGTGCATTGAATGCACTATTTAAATACAAAATAGAAGCAGTATGTACATTTATAATCCAGATTTATGTAGAGATAAAATGTTATTGTTATTCATTAATTGATAAATAATACAGAATAGAATGCAACTGTCTCAATGCTCGCGTACATGCATATATATATATATATATATATATATATATATATATATATAAAATGGACAATGCTTTATTTATATGGTGTAACCATTAGGTCCACATTTACAAAAAAAAAAGTAATAAATTGCCACCGTACAAATTATTCAATTAGATGGATTAGTGTGAAGTGGACTATATTATGTATGTGATATGGGCACGTCGTGCCCATGGGTTACTCTAGTTTATATGCAGCAAGTAAATTTATAATCCTGATTTTTGAAATGACAATATGTTATTGTTATTTATTAATGGATAATACAGAATAGAATGCAATTGTCTCAATGCCCGTGTGCGTGTATATATATATATATAAGGACAATGCTTTATTTATATGGTGTATCCATGATTAGGTCTACATTTACAAAGTAATAAAAATATATAATAAATCGCCACCGGTCAAATTATTCAATTAGACAGACGCATCGGTGAGAAGTAGACTATATTATGTATGTAATATGGGCACAACGTGCCCATGGGTTACCCTAGTTTATATATATATATATATATATATATATCGCTGAAAAATATATAGATACGGAGGAACTTATGTGATTTTGGGTTCACACAGCGGTTTGTGCCGAAACGGCCGTCGAGTCGGCTGCCAGACGGCGGTTTTTGTCGCTGCAGCAATAAAATAGCACGCGTTTCTCGAGTAAATGACGTGCCGAGTCGGGTCTTGAAAACACATTAGTGCCGACTCGGCACAAACCGCTGTGTGTGTTAACGCTCTTATAGTCAAACTAATAATATAATTAATATTATTTATATAGTTATACAAATCGCTAGAAGCTCAACAATGGTTGGACGAAGAACAATACGAATTAACCGAATTTTCCCCGGTAGTACAGGTATATAAGCAAACCAACTAATTGCCTATTTATCTAATTATTTTTTTCTTCGAATAGAAATGTCGCCTGGAGAAACAGTCATTCGGCCGTTTATTCTCTGTGGACGTTTTTAAGGATGTTGGGGAGATTTTCGTTTGTAGGTCTAGTACCCCGAGATTTTCTGATCTTGAGGAACTAGTCACTTTATGCGGAGGAAAAATCGTTCTGACGTCACGTCATGCGAAAATTTGCGTTGGCGATTATGTTTGTTCCGAAACAGCAACTTGCGTAAATGAAAAGTGGATTTTAGATTGTATTACGCAATACAAGAAAAAATCACTAAAACATTATCTTATTCATGAAAATCGGTCAAGTTAGTGATAAAGGGTACCATTTCTATGTATACATGTAAACAATAAATACATTTTTAATAATATAATAAGTGTGTTGTATGTTTGAGCATTGAATACGGAATATTAATTATTTAATGCAATAGTTATATTTTTGGTTTCAGGTGACGAGACGAAACACTTTTTTTAGTGATATTTTTTAATCCGAGAATGCTACAGACGTACGACCGTTTGCTTTAGCTTCTTCGGTACTTTGTATGACGAGCTAATAATCATATTAGTAAAAGAAATAAATTCATAAAATATATGGAACATTCTTTATTTAAACATGTTTGTATTACAAAACCATTTTTTCTTAATATTAATTAAACAAAAACAATACTTTTGTCTGTATTCAATTGTATGCTAAAACGTCATAAAAGTTAGTATAACAAATATTGAAAAAACACAATTTTTAACAATATTCTAAATTCTTTTATTTATCCAATACAATCAGTTTTATAATATAACGGCTAAAATAAATTATTATTAAATTATAATTCATAAAAAATGAACACATTCATAGTTTAATTAAGGTCAGTTACGCTGCCAGTACTTAACTGTAAGCGAAGCTTTACGCCGGGAGAATAATGGGTTAAGATTGAGGAAATTAGACGGAGTAAATATTTAAGCTACGCTTAAAGTTAAGTTTAGTGCAACTATAAATCAATTGAAATTTGTACACAAAGTTTTTTTTTAATAACAATACACAGTGCAACGTATCTGATAAATAAAAATAATTACAAATGTTATTTGGGTGATTCTAGTTTATTATTGTTGAGTGCATTTACTGCAAGAATAACAGTATGTTGGCCACCGCTGCCCACTTTTACTGCCCGACGTTCTTGGAGTTGCTTACCTTTTACTACAGTTGGTTCAAGGCAGTCGTCATCTGCGCCCATCCCTAACTGACCCGATGTGCCCATGCCCCACCCGAATAAATCCCCTAAGAATCAGAGAAATCAGCAATAGGGAAATAGTAATAATTTTATTTATTTATATATATAACCAAAACAAGCAGTCAAACTAACCAATACTCTACAGAAATATCCTGAAATGTCATTTATCTAATAGAGTCTATTTTGTTTTCCTATCAAATTAGCAGATGATCCGATTTTATAAGCTACATGCGAATCCATGGCAATGCGTAAACAACATATTTATAATGTTTCGTAGCATTTTTCTCGCAACTGGTACATTTTTTGAAGAAATGTTTCAAACAAAAGTTGTGCGAAATATTAATATCTTTCATTATGAACATAACTATATTTGCCGTAAGTGCGCAGCCGTTCTAGTGATATTGGAGATAGAACAAAAAATGCATAGAGTAAACATGCGCACTTTCGGTTTGAATATTCTTTTCAAAAATAGAAGATGTGCACATCTAAGGCATATACAAGTCTTAAGTTTGAAGTTTCATAATTTTTTGTTCGACAGTTTTGGCCCTAGAGCACACACACAGCCGTCATTCCGAAAATAGTCGATTCAGGGAAGGTCCAAAAGTGTTCGAAATTTTTCATGATTACAATACTTACTTATTACTACGTAAAAGAAAGTAAAAAGAAGTATATTACCTTTATCTGTAACAGCGAACGAGGTGGCAGAGCCGCACGCGATGAAACTGCAACATTGGTCCTTTAGGCCAGGAATTTCAACGATTTCTGTTGCGTCCTCGCAATCCTTGCCCAGCCCTAACCGCCCATATTCTTTTCTGCCAATCGCGAACACTTTGCCATCGACATCGAGAAGAATTGTGTGATGTGGCGCCCCGCAGATTTGTTTCCATTTTCGTGTAGATATATCTTTGGAAATTATCGGGGAGAACTGAGGCCTTTGTGATTTTATACCTTTACAAAAAATTAACAGATTAGAAACCACGCATGCGCGCGAGACATGGATAGAGCGAACATATTCGGCTAGTTCCGTATGAAGTCGGCTTACCTATTTGATTATAGTTATTTAGTCCAAAAACATATATATCATTTTTCCCATTCACTTTGGCGAAAGTGCTGTATGTTCCCGCCCAAACGTTATCAAAATGTAATTTTAAACTTAATTTAGTTACAATTTTCGCGGGGATCAAAAGTTTACCTGTAACAAATCGACCATTAAAACAATGTTTAATAAAATAGGGGGGGTTTTTTTTGGGGGCAACTTACTGATACCACTGCGGGCATGTCTGTCGCTATTTCGTTCGGTGATTCGGCCCAGTTGACCTTGTTCGGCGCAACCGCACGTAAATATTTCACCCCGCTGGGTCAACATTGCTAGGTGGTCGGCCCCAGATGCAATTTTCACTATTTGCTCTAACGGAAGGATTGCGTACGGTAATCGTTCATTACCGTTCTCGGTCATACCCATATTCCCATGTGAATCCTTTCGAGGAAGAGAACAAAAATTGTACTCAGAAAGCAATTCTTCTTTATATCTCATTCTCTGTTCTATTGATTTCAGATTTATTAATAACTCTGAAATCAATAGATTTTAACCGTTGCTGGATAGAGAACGAGATATAACCAATATAACTAGATTAAAATGCCATTGTGTTTTGCATTTCATAATTTGACGGTAATGTGCTATCAAACTAACCAATACTCTACAGAAATATCCTGAAATGACATTTATCTAATTGAGTCTATTTAGTTTTCCTGTCAAATTAGCAGATGATCCGATTTTATAAGCTACATGCGAATCAATGGCAACGCGTAAACAACATATTTATAATGTTTCGTAGCATTTTTCTCGCAACTGGTACATATTTTGAAGAAATGTTTCAAACAAAAGTTGTGCGAAATATTAATATCTTTCATTATGAACATAACTATTTTTGCCGTAAGTGTAGCCGTTCTAGTGTAATTAGAGATAGAACAAAAAATGCATAGAGTAAACATGCGCACTTCCGGTTTGAATATTCTTTTCAAAAATAGGAGATGTGCACATCTAGGGCATATACACAAGTCTTAAGGCTGGAAGTTTCATAATTTTTCGTTCGACAGTTTTGGCCCTAGAGCGTTCACAGACACAGACGTAATTCCGAAAACAGTCAGATTCGATTCAGGGAAGCTCAAAACGTGACTTACTTATTACTTCGTAAAAGAAAGTAATAACCATTGATCACTTAAACAAGCTTAGGTACAACGCACCTACGCGTCCAGCTCGCCTTGAAAGTAATATATGAGAGCAGCGAACTTTTTAAACTGAATGCTTTAGTTTCGCCGGTCACATTTTCGTGTGTGGAGAAATCGAAGGATAAATAAAATGTCAACTTACTCGGAAGGTTCCCCAGGCGAAAACTCTCCCGTTTTCGAGTAAAGCGGCCGTGTGCGAATCGCCCGCCGAAATTTGTAATGCTTTGTCAGGAAGGGAAACTTCGCCCGGAGTGAATTCTGCATCTTCCTTGTCGGAGGTGCTCCGCCCTAGAGCCCCCTCATCATTACACCCGAATGTAATAACCTAAACAATTAAATTAGAATAAATAAATTCCCGCCAAAATTCAAAACGCTCGAATTACTTTGCCGGCCTTAGTGAGGCACACCGTGTGCATGCCGCCTGCACACACGTCAATAATTTCGTCGGTCAAGTTGACCAACGCAGGTCGACCTTTCTCGAGCACCTCATTACCTAAACCTAATTGTCCGACGTCGCCAGCGCCCGTAACCAACACAACACCTGCCTGATTAGTCGACAGAAACGTGGGTACATTTAAACTGACTAAAAAAATCGAATTTCCAGATAAGCTTACATCACCGTTAGAATCATCCCGTTTCGCATTACGTTTCACTTTTTTCGGCGGCTTTGTCTCGACACTTCTCGCCGAATTGCCCCGCTTTAAACCTCGCCGACTCGACATTATTAAATTATACACACAAAAAAAATTCACTTAAATAGTAAGGTTAAATGTACGCCAGTTTCAATACGCTTAACACACACACGTTGTAAATACAGTAAATCAAAACACTTGCAAATAATATATTTTTTTACACTTTTATATACATTAGTCTGGTTTAAATGTAAATTATAGGTATATTTACCACACAATCCCAAAAGCGGGAAAAAGTGTTTGCATGTGGCTAAAATGGCCGCCACTATTTGGCCAAGCAGCCACAGTGTAGCCAACCACACAAAACCAAATAATCACGCCTGACTCACACGATGCAATAAATTGGTCAATTAATTGTCAATTAGAAACATACACTTGTTCTAACATACCTAGTTTTCATACTTGTGTGTATAACCACCATAGTGATATAAAACAAACAAAAATGAAAGCTAGGTATGATATTGCTCAATTTATTGCATCGTGTAAAACAGGGTTCTATCTCGATAATAAATTAGGCAAGAGTAAATTCACAATAGTTGGTTCATTCATAAACGACATTCGACGAAATTAAACATACAGAAATATGTGTATCCGTTCACAGAGCCAAATTTGAACACTGTGAACACATATTACATAAAATTTTATTATTCGTTCAACTATTTTTTTACTATAGTTGGCAACCATTATACACGAGGTCTGTTCAATGATATATATACTAGGTGTAGTGCGGTGCAGTGCAGTGTAGCTAGTTGTTTTGTAGCGTACACTATGGTACACCAGTTCTTACTTTTCAAAAGGCATGATAGTGCATTTACGCATCTCATCGAACAGACACGATCCAATAAATCTTGCTCAATTTATTGTTTACGTTCACAACAACAAAATTTATCATACGTATTCATTTTGTTGCTTAGAATATTAGCATAGCTTGTCCATAATACAAACTAGATTATTATTTGTAATTTTTTAAACTTAATTACTATTTGGTTCACTCTGAACACGGCTTAAAGGTTCATTCACAAACGAAATTTATCGAAGTTTAACATACGGGAATATGTGTATCCGTTCACAGGGCTCAAATTTGGCTTTATGAACAGATACACATTCCCGTATGTTAAATTACGTCGAACTTTGTATGTTATACAACAAACTGGAATGATTACTTATAATTTCTAAGCTTAATTACTGATTGTTTCTAAATGAGTAATTTCTAATGGTATTGTTGTAAATCGATTATTAGTTATATTTAAATGTTTTAAAACGAAAGAATTAGGCTGAATTATTGCAAATTTAAACCGATTTAAAAGTGTTTATATAAATAAATGCAGTGAATAATTTAAGTGTACGAAAGTTTTCAACAAAGATGGCGGGTCCACAACGTATCAGAAGTGGGATTTGCACATATCGAAGGTAAATTTAAATATATTATTCTGGCTTTTTTATATGTTGCATAAGTTACCATATATTTAATTTATAAAAATGTTCGGAAAGACAATTTAGATGATTACCCCGCAGGCAACATTTTTATAGGATTCTGGCTTAAATTTAACTAAATTATGCAATTCGCACAACACTGTTTGAATCCTGCTTAAATAATTAAAATCAAGAGCGCATTTCTTTAAACATTTAAGTTCTTTGATTTCTTGCGGCAATTTTTCAATTTTATTATGTTATTACGTTCATGCAAAATACCAACTTAGGGGAAACACATAGTTTAGAGGTTGTGCATTGCGTGCAACGGCTAGTTTCGTAACTGCCACCATTTGTGCCGCCACTTCACTGGCATAGATGTCGTTACTGGTTACGTTTTAGCTCTTCTGTACTTTGGTGAGCTAATGAACAATCGCTACTTGGATTATATAGGTTCTTGCTAGTTAAATAGATATTTATATATATATATATATATACACATTTATTTTGCTTATATTTTATAAAATAAATACAATTTTTACAATACGAAATTTTATATCTCCTAGTTATAAAACTGAATTACTATTAAGTACGTAATTTCACTGGTATTTCGAGTATATAAAATTTTACAAAATTATTCCTTTTCTTCACCTCTCACAATATTTTAAATGCACTTCTCTTTAATTTCCGTATCAATCGTATAATAATTGTAATTCACAGCAGAGAACGTTTCTGTTGTTATATTAATTACTTAAATTAAAACTCTAATGTAATATTTTTAATTTAATTAATTTTCTTTTGACTTGGAAGCTATAAAATGTTAATTAAACTATGCTATCAATTACTGAACGGCTAGATATTATCAATATTAATTATTCCTTAAACTAATGCCATTTTAAGTCTACGTTTGTAGTATAAAAGGCAATATTATGGTGAATACAAATGTTTAAAATACATTAATACACATTTTCTTTATATCAGTTTACCCAATAAACACATTTTAAATGAAAATTATTAATATTTAACTTGAAGCATCATGTTTGCGTAATATAAATTGTTGATTGGGTTATGCTGATTAAATTACAACGAACAATTATTTATATAATTGACGTAACTGTTATAACAATAGATCGATGACGAATCAATAATGTTTACATGTTAAAAAATATATCACAGTACAGTCCATTTTATTTTAACATTTTATCGTCTAAAACATACAGTACATCTGGAAAATTATCACATATCAAGAGAGCAAATTGGAAATAACTGCTATAATGCCACAATTATAAAGAAAATCCGGCTTTTTAAAATATCAATAAATAATTTATAAATAAATATAACAAGAAATATTTCAAAGAAATACATTTTGTTAACTCTTTTGTATCTGTAACAGCCAAAAGATGTTTCTATAGGCATTTTTCTAGCACATTGCATGCGATGTATCTGCGATGTAGCAAATGTAACGTATATGTTACATCATAGAGATGTCATTTAACTCAATAACTTCGAATGTAGTGCTAAACAATGGTAACAGCAGTCCGTTTGCTGGTCTCCATCGACCATCATACACTAGACCTGCAAGCATTATTGTTACCAGCGCCGCCAAATACAGAATTCATGGTAGGCGGTGTGGCGGTGACCGTGGTCGCGGCCGGGGGCAGTTTGACCATCGCATGCGACCGCCCCTGGTAAGCGCGACCGTGCGCCCACCACGGGCATTGAATAGTTCGCAAAAGTGTGTTGCGAAAGTCCTCGGAGAATAGGCAGTATATGTAGAACGTTATCGAGTAGTTGGTTATCTCCAGCAGGTTGGCCAACGCTCGAAATACCTAAAAACACCATTAATTACATATTGTTAACCCAAACGCCGTTAAAAATATTATAATTTTTAAATATAATCTAATCAATATAATCTACAAAAAATCTTCTTTTAATTTGTACAATATCATTTATATCCCCTTTTGTGATATTTTAGAGACGTTCCTGAACGACTTTTAGGTAACTTTTCTTTTGGTTGACACACAGAAACAGTTTTATTAAAGCCCCTATTGACCTGAATGGTTGCTTCAAAAAAAGCCGTAAACAAAGTAAGTTTTACATAGATCGATGACAACTCCTATAGGAATGAATATGTACCGTGAAACATCAAGATTTATTACTTTGCAAACAAATCTTTGTTCCCCGTTAATTTGGTTTAACTTTTGAGCTAAATAGAGTTTTTTTTACGACAGTTATACACATAAAGTATTCAGATAAAACTATTTTATTAACCAAACCATTTCATTTGCCATATAATGACGAACTATAAACAATTTAAAAATATTCGGCAACTATTGTTACTTTGCTGTGTTGTGGGTTGCAGGGCTTAGTATTGCATTATAATAACAAAAGTGTTTGGT